>VWZN01002330.1:896181-947928 GCA_013396955.1 Regulus satrapa | reverse complement strand
GTTTTTGTTTTGTTTTGGTTTGTTTTTTTGTTGTTTTTTTACATTTCCTCCCTGCTGATACCTTTCTGTGTCAGATCACTTCTGAGGATGCTCTTTATTGATAAACTCAACACTGCTTGCAGTATCTTATAGGTGAGGTTGTTCTTGGTGTCCCTTTGAACAGTTAATTTTTGGAAAATAAAGAAAATAAAGGGTTTCAGAAACTAAAGAGACTTGGAACATGTTAGACTGCCCTTACAATCCTCTTGAGCTGGCGAGCCTCAACTCAACTTGCAAATCTCTGCAGTCTCCTGTAACAGCTTGATCTGAGCTCAGACTTGCAGAATCCAGGGTCTGAGACCAACCTTTCCGCAAGCCCATCCTTTCCTGCCCTGTGTGGGCAAAATCCCAGGATTACAAATGTATTGGGAAGCAGGAACAGGTTTGCTTGGCCTGCCTGAGGCAGATCATTTCTCGTAAGCAGTGGGGAGGTTTTTTACCTGTATGTTCCAATGAATGCACGGACAAGGAGGGGTGGCTGGCTTATGTCTAGGAGTGACCTTCAAAGTCAGCCTTGACATTGTAAGCATAGATGAAAATAACTAAGGGATATGTTACAAACCATGTGAAACTTAGTATGTCTGGAAAACAACACGCAAGAACATAGGAAAAAGGAGGATGGCATACCCAAGTCTTAGAATCTAGGGCCCTACTATGGAAGAAAACATCATAAAGGTCCTAGTTTTAATTCTATCTTAAAATAAACTTGGGTTTTTCCAATAATTTTTAAAGTGATTATATTTATTTATTTACTTACTTATTACTTTCAGAACAGAATCATGAATAATGAAATAGAAATATGTAGAAATATTATTAAAACTAACAGTAAAATTGCATTTCTGTTTAATATAAATGTATGTAGCCAACAAAGAGAAAAACATTGATTATTCTTGTACAATCATAAGTAATTATTAAGGTGCTGAACCTTTTAATAAAGAACTAGATTATTTTTAGAGCGAACGCAAAGTAACAAAACCCCTTTAACAAATTATCCTTAGGAGATTGTTAGAGTTTTAATCGGTTTCTTGTACTTAAACTCATTTTCCCAGCATGATGTACACTATCTGTAGGAGCTTTTCATAAGAAATTCACACTATGATTAAGGCACCAGCTATTTCAAGTGAAAACATTGTGAAATGTTACTATTGTTTGGGCAGTTGGAACTGAAATGATTGAGTGAAGGATGATAGTTATGCTGCAGGCTAATTACATGGCTAATGTCTTTGCTTTACATATGAATAGATGCTTCTAGAGATGAGCAATAACTGAGACTCCATTATCAGTCCAATACAATGCACTTAAATTAGCCCCCATTTATGAATACTGTTAAAATAAGAGCTGGCTAGTGCTTAGTGATGTTGCACTTGACATGTTTTTTGTTAGCAGTCTGTAGATGCTGGATATGGTATACAGGGGAGTTTTGACATAGTCAGAGAAGATGTTTTTACAACATTTTGCTGTTAACTATGTATTGATTAAAATCACTGGATTTTTTTCAATGAGGTAAGAGATCAAAAAAGGCCATCAGAACAAAGGAAAAATGGCATTAGAGGTAATTGTTGCCTTTGCAAATGCAGTATGAATTAAGTGTTATCGGTGAGAGGTTTCATAGCCAAACAATGAAGTTCAGTGGAGCAGTGCTAATGGGTGTTCTGTCTCAAATTTTGATACAGAATATTTCAAGCTGTCCGAATTTTCAGCTGTAAAGTCAAAATGAAAGGCATCATCCCATGTCTCAAAGTGCTTGCCATAGGTTTTCATGGATACTTAAGGAGTTATTGTACTTGGTGAAAGGCTTAACACAGATTTTGTGTTAAGCAAGATATTGTCTCTTTGGCATTGCCTCCGAGTTCAGTGTGTGTGGGAAAAACCACAGGAATGTCATGCAGGCAGCACATGGATTAAAAAGAATTAGGTTTTGCTGACAATATGCCTCTTCTAAGTGGCAGCTTAACTGTTTAAAAGCAAAGATTAAAAAGGTGGGATTAATTATTAATTCCTACTAATCACAGAGTTCTTATTAGACTGTTCCCTTCTCTGCATTTGGGCAGCATGGTGCTCCTCATTTGGGACACTTCCCATCTTTTGACAGTAACACTGGAGCCTGATGATATCCAGAACTGAGTGATGTCTGGTGACAGCAGGTTTTTGCCACCTACTTACACAGCATCTATTCTCCAATAACGTACAATTTATAGGCCAAACTATCAATCTTCAATACAAATATAATTTATGTAGTGCTGTATAGCTGCGTAAGATGGAAAGAACACGAAATGTACAGTCTAATCTCAAGATACTTTGTAAAGCAAATTCTCAGAAAAATATTGTCTAATTAAATTGAATCAATTTATAGCAAATGCTGAAATTCAGTAAACTTCAACTCCTTGCCTTAAAAGTTTAAAAAAAACCAAAATGGAAGCATCTCAGATTTGTTTGAAGAATGAGGGCTGAGTGTTTTCCTTGCTGCTTCTGACACTAGGCAGAAAAGAGTGAACATAAGTAAAAACAATGAAAATAATTGCTCTATGAGGTGACACAAGGCAAAGAAAGGTATGTTGGTGGCATTCACGAATGATAGACAAGTACTGTGAACCTTTCCTTGAGAAAAGAGCTGCTGTACTTGTAGTTTATACATTACTGTTTAACCAAAATCTTCATTTAAGACTGCTGGAATAGAATGATGATTAAATTATCTTTTTAATGTATATTTGATTAATTGTAGCATTGTGGTTTTGTTTTTTACAGCAAGGCTTTGGATTATTAATGCTTGCTGTTACAATCATCTTGTTTCACTTATGGGAGCTGATATTAATATCAACTGATTTAATTCTGTTTTTTTGTTTTGTTTTGGTTTGGTTTTTTTCCCCATCAGTTGTTTTGTTTTTAATCAGTTTTGTGTCATACTTATAGATAAATATGGCTTATGAATGTAAGCTTGCTTGCTGTCTAGGATGCCTAGACCACAGCAACTCCTTGAATACAAAATTTCAAGCTCAGGCTGCATCTTTTACATCATTCCTGAGTCTCAGGTAGCAGGTAAATAACCTGTACAAATGTCAGTGTAGGAGTAAACACAGAAATATTCCTTAACCAGCTGCATTTTGTAGGCACGCAACTGCATGCATAAATCTCAACTGAGTTACTTTTCTGTTTTGCCTAGAAATCTATACAAAGGGAACCCTTATTATTTTTATTTGACTTGTCAAGAAGGCAGAGCAAATTTGAACCCCTATGATTGCATTCCTGGGAAAGATTATCCATACATTTTTTCCAGTAGTTCAGAAAGAAGACAAATATTCCAGTGTACTTCAAAGTTCTGCCTTAAGTGCAGATAAGTATTTTCTTCATTTTCATGTAGCATAGTTTAAAGCAAATATTAAGATCTTATTTCAGTTTGCAGATAAGTCTCGCCTCCCCTGAGACAATGCTGAAAGATATTCTTCCTTTAATGCATGTCAAACTTGCTTTTATTTAATTTTTTTCCATTTCACAAATGGCAAAAATCAGCCCATGCTGATCATTTCTAAAACCTGTACAGATTTTCTCTGCTCACAAAATGAGAATATATGAGAATAAATTACCTCTACAATCCTCTGGATGCAGAGGTGCCTCATGCTAGTTAAATGTGATTATTATATCATTTGTAATCTTTGTTTATCTCATGTCTGGTAAGATCACCAACTTCTGTTAAATCAGCATCAAAAATGTTTGTGGCCACTGTTTTGTTATGTGCTTCACAACCTTTGTTATCTACATTCAGTTTTTTTCTCTCAGTTTTCCTAGTAAAATTAATAGCTGGAGGGCCTCCAGGATCCCTTTTGGAAAAGTTTAATGGTTTTACTTCATCATGGATACAGCAGTGAACATGACAGTGAAACATGTAATAAATTTTTGAATAATTTCAAAGCTGGTAGCATTGAGCACATAGTCGGGATAATTGAGCAGAAATATATCTATCTGGCTGTCTAATGTAACTCCACATATATAGGTTTTCTTTTCCTGTGCCCATTACATTTACAATTGCATTCCTTTCTATCCTTTCCTGCACTTTAGAAAATTGTCCCTACCAACATGTTATGCATCTGTGAGTAAATTCCTGGCATGGACGAGCATTTTGGATTATCTGAAATATTTTTGAAAAGTAATGGATTCAATATGAGGCCTAAATTTGTCTGAATTGATTTTCTGACAACATTACCAATGATGTGCATTATATAAGTTTTTAGTTATCATTTTGTTACTGTCATTTCCATGTGACCCATATGTGGAGAGCATTTATGTTGGTTCTCCTGTAAGCAATTGTTGATGCTCATTTTCCTTTAGTTCTCATCTCCTTTATAGGGGATACTTTAAATTCAAGAATACGTTAAATTTTGCACAGACAAAATATTCATGTGCTCTATTATAGTCTTCAGATATTGCCATCCAATCTGTGAAGAACAAACATGGATAACAATGTCTATCCTCATTCTGTGCAAGGTAAAAATTCTTCATATTCATGGAAGAAGTAGTCATGGTATTCTAGCTCAGAGGTGACTGTACTTAGGTCAGTTTACCTCTGCCTGTTTATTAGTCAGATAATTTGCTGATTTTGTTAAGAGCTGCCCAGATATCAGAATTCTACTTAGAATTCTACCGTCTTTGATCATCACTTATATTTTTATCAATTTTTGGTTTTTTAATATATTGCCACTGGCCAACATAAGATTCCCTTAGCCAGTAGCAGAATATCCATCCCAACATACTAACTCAAGGGGTGTTCCCAGGATGGTTTCCTGTGAGAAGAGATTCAGCCTTTGCTGTGTGACAGGGCAATGGAGAAAGCTCCTGGCCTTTGCTGGCTAAAGCATCCATTTAATGACAGACACCAGCATAGCAGTGCTTTGCCTGAACAAGGAAGGAAGTGTCACATCAGCTCCTTAATGCAGAGGGGTGATTTGTCTGGGGAACTGGTGTGTTTTCCCACAGAATAACAATATCTGTGATTCATCTCTTCTGCTTTAGAAATACATTGGCAAGTCCTATTCGCAAACATTTCTCGCAAAGTCTGGAGTGGACAGTCAGGGTTTTGATATTTGTGCCTGCTCTGGATTGATGGAATTGGCTATTCAAATGCCATAAGGTGTTTCTTGCATTTCTTACATTTGTAATGCTCCAGAGCAAGACAAACCATGGAGGCTTTCATGGGAATACTTTTCAGCAGAATTAAGGTCTGTCAAGGCATGGCTCTTGCCAGGCTTAGCTGCAATTTTTGACTGCCAGTATTTGTGCTCACTGCTCTCAGCTCTCTAAGCTAAATAAATCCAAGATCCCCAATGTTTCTTTGTATTTTTAGTTCTCCAACATCTTAATAATTGTGGTTGTCTCCTACTGCATCACTGACAGATTTTCAGCCATGACATTTGTCTGTCATGACGTGGGGAGGACCAAAACTAGACATCTTATTGTTGGTGGGTCTGAACAAGTACTGAGAAGAATGGGGTGTTTATTTCTCATTTAATGACACATTTTTAAGAATCTTGTTTATTGCCTAAAGTTATGTGCTGTTGTTGTTTATCTAAGTATTAACTAACGTGTTCTAATGTGAACACTTTTTGTGCGTAGATCTTGAAGGTGCTTATGTATGTCATAAGAAATTTTATTGGCACCTTATAGATGGGGAGCTGAGCCATTCCATGGCAAAATTATTTTTGAAAGGTTATCTCACATCCTGAGTCTGGGAAGTATGCAGGTATTGGCTCTCCTTTAAGTGTCACACAGAGAAGGTGCTAAATCACATGAGAAATCAGAACCAGTCTTCTGATTCTTTATAAAAAATATATTTTTTAAACTGTCAGGTAGACAAGGTAGAATAGCCTGAGATCACAGGTTGATTCTTTTGCTTTTGTAGTAGGTTACTACTTGAGTTCCTATCATACCAGATTGATTTTATAATTTTCCTTGGGTTATAAATAAAATATTTAAAAATTGTACTATCCAAATATCATCCTTCTGTAAACAACTTATTCTAATATCTAAGAAATCATCTGCAAATTTAACAGTTGCTGCCAGCCTTGCCCGTGTCTTAAGGGTGTATACAGTGCATTTCAAAAACTACATTGGTTCAAGATTAACTCCTAATTTTATAACATACAGAGAGATACATAGAAAACCAGAGAAAGAAAGAAAGAAATCCCCCCACACGGTACTTCCTGTGATTGACTGTAAAACTTTAGTTGGAATTATCAGTGTCAGTTTGGTGAATTACTCCACTTAAAATAGAAACAGGTCACATGGATTATAATAAGATTCTAAATGCTTTGGAGACAAGTGCTGAATGGAGCTTCACCCTACAGAAATACGCTTGTCTACCAAGAAATAATTAGTTTCGGATTGACCAGAACTCCTGGACTGCAGCACTGTGCAAATGAGTCTGGAACATGCCAAACACTTTGGGTGCAACCCTACAGCACATTTAATCTTTGCAGCCTGGTTCTGTGGGTTGCAGCCACTTTCTCCCTGAGCTGATGAAACAGAAACACCAAGCCCAGTGTTTGGTGTGCCTTGCCCTTTTCTCCCCATGGTACAATTCCCAGTGCAGCAGAAATGATTTACATTGGTAATTTGGGTGAGTGGCTGTAGTTCACAAAACTCTTCCACAAGTCTTTTCCCAGGTCTTCTCTCTATGCTTTTTGTCTCCTCTCCAAGCTCTGATGGGCAAGAGGCATAAAATGTCCACTCAGGTCAGTTTTTAATCCGAGCCACATTTTCTGATACACGTAATTTAGTCATCATCAACATCAAGAGGAGCTCTTCTCACTTAAGAGGTTGCCATTATAGTGGAAAAACTATTGTAAGTGTGATGAGAGACCACGACCATCATGCACAGAAGGAAAAATTACTACCTAAGCAAGTTGAACAGAATTTAGATTGAGAGGACATTAACAACAGGAAATTTCTATTGAGAGTGATCATATGAGAAAAATACTTGGTGAAATTATTTTCATTAAATATAAATGTGTTAGACTCAGCAAGATGTATATAATACTTCCCAAATAAAGTCAGCTTGCAATGATTGAACCAAATAAATATACATTAGTATGCCTTCCTGATTAATCTAATTTAAATACAAACTAAATAGCCATAAAATAGAATCTTTTTTAGAAATCTTCACTCTAAAATAAAGTTTTATCTGACCAGACTACAGACTTAGGAAGTATGCTCTCAAAATATGATTTTTTTTTTACATTTCAAGCTCATTGAAACTGCTTCCTGGAGGAAAGAATTTTTTTGGCCAATTTTTGGAACTTTACTCTAAACCACTCAGCTTGTTTTCAGCACATGAAAGCCAGAGGAAACACTGAGGGAAGGATTTGAGATGTCTCTTAATCAGCTGTGTAGTCATCATCAAAAATTCTTGATCTAGAGAATTCATATTCTAAGCAGGTTAGGGATTGTGAGCAGTAGTTTTTGGTTTTGTTTGGTTTCTTTTTGTTTGTTTTGTTTTGTTTTTTTTAAATATATTTTTTTAATAGATGTACTGATAAAATTAGTGTAGGAGGGAATAAACAAAATATTAAGCATGGAAGAGTTTTGCCAGTGTCCCACAGTCATGTGGTAAGCCCTGACTCCCCCACTGCTGTCCCAGTGTAAGGGCTGGAGCAGCCAACTCTTATTCAAATGGAACAATATTACTTCTGTTTTGACAGCATCACCTCAAATCCCCACGTTCTCTTTAGACTTATTCAAAAATATTCTCAGCACAAGCACCATGTGTGTGTCCAGTGCCAGCTATAATTAGGAATCTCTTATAATAACAACTATCATATAAATAAATATTTCGTTAGTCGCAATCATAGATCTAGATCCTGGGAAGGGAACTGCCCTCTCAGTATTAAAGGGGATCCCAAACCGCTCATTTATTGCCCTGAGGGCAACATCACCTCCCCAGACAGATCATATTTACCTGTAATCTCAGGCTTTAGCCCAAGATTGGGGTGTTGGTACAGCTACAAGTGCAGTCGCTTCTTCTGAAGAAGTGATGCTAAATAGATGAAAGAAGGACTATGGAGACAGGTTTTCTGTGGGCAGGTTGCAGAATGACAGATTCATTGACAGAATGTGCCAAAGGTATTATTTTCTTCCTTCAAGGGGAAAATAAAAAAGGGAAAAAATCAGCCCAATGCTATCTTCAAAAAGAAGTACAGAGATTAAAGGAGAAAGAATCAGTGTTTCCATTTTGCCGTTATGGAGATCTATGCAACAAATTATTTTGTCAGGAAACCTGTATTATATTTTGAGTTTTGTTATATGTGTCTAGGTGTTAGAAGCAGAGGAAAGATGTGTGGCTCTTTCATACTCAAAGCAGGAATATAATCGTGGGTCCACCACCATATTTCTACACTCTAAAAACTTACTAAAATTCTCTGCTTTATGAGTATTTTTGGACTGGGTGAAAATGTAATGTAATTATTGAATTGTCTCTGCAGCTATTTATAATATCCTGTCTTTCAGCCTGAAAAATCCATGTGTTTGAAGGGATTTAGGTCTTCAGGGATGTCAGCTGTGACTGGAGCTTAAAGAGATATCTATCTCTGTTTAATTGCTCTACCCCTAGACTTGCATATGTGAGTGCTGTGGGACAGGACACTGAGTTGTTTCTTTCCCTAGGTAAGAAGTGCAAGACATTCTGATATTTTTGGTTTTGTTTTCCCCAAGAATAGACAAAAGTAAAAAATTTCCACAAAACAGCACAGAAGAGAGGCAGGAGGAAGAATGCAACACTGAACATAGTGCTTGGTAATAGTATTTGTCATTAGTTCCTATTGAGTGTGCTTAGAACTTTAATATCAATTGTATTGTTTTGTTTAGGGCTGATAAATTTAGTATTAAAAAACTTCTTTTCTTCCAGCATCTCATAGTACTTACAAAGTTGTGAAAGATATGGTTTTTTTTCCCACAGATATTGTATTTAAACCTGGGGACTCTGTTCACTCAAAGTTACATGGATAATGGATAGTAATTTAGGAAGAATGTCACTTGGTTGCTGCCTGTCGACTCTTTTTATGAGGGAGATACTTTAAAAATTGTTTTTTTGTATACAGTAACATGGAATAACCTGCTCTTAAGCCTGCACAGGCTGATGAGAGCACTTAAAAAGAATTTATATCTTGCTTTTTTGGTGTGGCTTTGCTAAATCTTTCCAGGAAAGTTTTGTCTTTTTGTGCTTGGAGAGGGTTTTAGGGCATAATGTGACAAAATTTTTCCTTATTAAAGTAGGAAACTGTTATAGTAACTGCCCACTGTTATAGTAAACTGTGAAATAAACCCTGTTCCAATTGAATGTCTTCAACTACAGAGTGCATTCCTTAGTTGCTGTTATTCAGTTTTCATCTATGTGTTCAGTGGTGTTTAAAAACAAAGAGGTTACACTTATGGTACTCTGTAAGGCTTGAAGGCTTTCCTAAGAGGGAAGACAGTTCTGTAATGAACAGCATAACTCCCAAACACTTAAAATATTCCTGTGTTTAATGTCTGATCTGACGCGCGTGTATAAAATTAATAATTGCTTGAATTTTGAACAATGAAAATACAGGGGAAATTACAACATAACAAAGGCAAACTATGCAAGTGAAAGTATCAGCTGGAAGAATAATAGCTTTATTTGACAGTGTTTTGACATCATTGATGTACTGTTGTCACTGGAGACTTTCCTTTCTGTGTTTGTGATATACTATTTCAATCCATATTATCCCAATAGAATCACAAACATTGAAAAGATCTGATGTGTGATAGTCTCTTACTAATATGTGAGCTGACATGTTGATTGTTCTTTCATATCTGGGACTTGTGAGAATTCTGTTTAAATGCAATTCGCCAATACTAATAAAAGATGCACAGTCGACAAAGGGGATACAGGTGTTTTGAAAGTGATTAGCATGTAAAAAAGCCAAGTGGCTTCTCTGCTCCATTTTGTGGAAAAGTAAAAGTAAAAAGTAAAAGTAAACTAAGTGCATGATTAATGGTATCTACAGCAGTTCCCGTGTTAAGCTAATGACAAGTTTATTATCCTCATTGAATAGACCAGTAATGCAATTCTGGATGCAAGAGACCTCTTGAAGTCTAAAACTTTAAGGTTTTTATTTTTGAAAAAGGCACATAATGGTTATAATTATTCCTAATTTTTATACAGCTCTATCAGTGGGTGTTTTTTCCCCAATAGGCAGGCACTCATCAGAACACGCAGGTCTGGGAAAAAGGGAAACACAAAAGCAGTGGGAAAATATTCCTTAGGAAAAGGTAAAAAATTAACACTCACTGCAACTCTCAGCCAAATGCACTGACCTGTCCAGGAAATGTCTGTGCATGCCCACAGGTTCAACCTGGCAGTGTTTGGTGGTCTGCAGCTCAGGTGTGCTCACAAGGAAGGAATCCTCCTCTACTGTTTTGCTGTGCCGCTTCCATTTTGCTCTCCCTTGTTGCTTGTGTGAAGCACAACTTCCCCACCACAGCAGGCAGGCTGGGGCACAGTGTAACAGCTCTGTCAGGCTGGTTAAGATTCCTGCAATCATGCAGTCAGTAAATTTGCATGTTTAGCAGAGACATGGAGGAAGCCTCTTGGAGAAACATGGGATGAGCAGAACTTCCAAGACCAGGTTTGCTTCCACTCAGGTGCCACTTATGTTAGCAGTGAGAAGAAGGAGATATTGGCAGAAGAATTTAGGGTAGAACAACCTATTATTCTTTTGCTAATCTGTCTTGGCCGACACCTGTAATCTCATCTCAGGAGCATAAAAGGGCTGTGATGTGATAAAGCAGGAAGGAAAGATGAAGAGTTCTTTCTCTCCCACAAAGCCTAGTGAGTGAGGACTCTTCAGGTTTTTCATGCAGCATTGGTTGAATGTAAGAAAACATGGGTTGAGTTTGAGAAGAACACACTGACAGGAATTTCCATATGCAGTGATAAAATTTTCAGGGTTTCCTTTCTTGCAATGTATGTGTATCTCTAGGTCATAAAGAAATAGCCTTAAAGCTGCTGTGTCTTGATACTTTTGTTCATCCTTGCCAAAAGCTGCTTCTTTGTTTTCCCAGTATGGATTAGAAGTATTGGTGCATCTATCTGAAGATGAACAAGTTAATTTGGTTTGCTCTCTACATATTGTCTCTGGAAAATGGGCTCCATTTCTTCATTTAGTTCACTAGTTACTATGTTTCTGGTAAATATTTCAATCCTAGGCATAAAGCAGCAGATGGGAATAAAAATTGTGGGTGCCAGGATGTGTGGGAGAGGAAAGGACTGTTAAATTATGGAAGGGAATGCAGTGTTCAAAGAGAATAGTCTTTGTGGGAAAAGAGGTGGACCGGACAAAGTCGAGGGCAGGGCTTAGAATGCACAGTGAGAGTGAAGAAAGAGATAAAATAAGTGTGAAGAAAGAGGGAACAACAATTTCCAAAAGTCATTTATATAAAGTTCTCTGCGATGCTGTGGAGAAAAGAGGAAGCACAGTGCAGACGAGAAAGCAAACAGTGGGTGGAGAACTGTGCTAATGCTCCTAATCTGCTTCTCGTGTCCTTGGTTGTTCTCAGTGAGTTTATATCTCTGACACTCTTCCATGGAGATGTGCAGACGATGTTTTTTTCAGAGACTGAGCCTCACGAATTAGGATGGGTTAGGTTATTAACCCAGCACTCATAGTAAGGCAGGTTTCTACAACCTCACTTCTCAGATGGTTAGACACCGTCAACTAATTCTCAGTCTAAATTTAATCATGGCTGGTTCCTTCTTATTCTTGCTTGGGGTTTTCTTTAGTGCAGACACTTTTTTTCCTTCCTTAAATGACAGTTTCCCTGATATATTTTATATGCACAGGTTTTACTTCTGCCTTTTTCCCGTCTAAGCAAGCCCCAGTGCACCCTGAGAGGAGGAGGCTGTGCCCAGCCCCACAATCTTGTGGCTGCCCCACGAGAGCTCCCTGATGGCCAGCAGTGCATGTTCACTGAGCACCCACCCAATCCACTGCCTTTCCATGGCTTGTCCCTTGGTGAAGATCTTCCTCCTGACAGTTCCTGACATCCTCTATAAAATGGAAATAAAACAGGAGCTGACAGTTTGCAACATTATAAATAAATGCCTCATACTGTGAGTGATACACAAATGTTGTATTCCTTTCAATTGTAGAAGATGAGGCTTTTAGACTATGTTACCCCTGGCATTTTTGCCTGTAACAAGGGGCTTAGACTGCAGGCTAGGGAATGTTAAATAAATTTCTCAAGCTCTAATGCCATCTATTTTTTTTAAACAATGTTGAATTGGAACTGGTGACCTTGTCATTGCAGGAATAGAAAATTTTATTTTGCAGTTTCCTCTAGCTGTATTAGCAAAAAGTATGTTGTGAAAATGGGCAAAAAAATTGCACCAATATTAAATACATGGTTTTATGCCCAGTCTAATGAAGACACCTTCAGCAATTGGGAGCCATGTGAGTGACAATAAACAAAACAATATCTGATAATATGCCTTTCTGTTCATTCATATCAGTGAAGTTATATCATATTAAAGAAGTAACAAGTAGAACTGCCTATGCAGAATAATTCTAGTTTGCAATCCCAAATTTTTCCTCTGCCTTTTTTTTTAATGACAACCTCTTATTCTTCTCAGAGTATTATTGCAAGCTGCTTTAAGCACCCTATCATTAATCCTGAAATATGTATATATCTTCCTGCATTGTTAGTCAGATAAATGTGCTGCAGCTCTTATGATCACCTGAAGAAAATTACAACTCTGAGAAATATTTATATAGTAAATTTTCAAAATATTACATGATCTCAAGTCCAAATATATAATTGCCTTCTATTACAGATAGAAAGGATGTGATTTAAAAAGAAAAGTACTTCCAGGAACTGGCAAGCAAATGGTGTCTAAATTTCACCTAATTCATGTGATCTTTTAAATCCTTCAAGCCATCAGAAGTCTGAAGTCTGGTAGATGCCTGAGATTTTGCCACTGAAGTTCTTTCTGTGCCTTCAGCCCATTACCTGCCAGACCTGCCAAAGTCATTCCTGGCCACCCTAAGCACAGCCCATGCTCTGGAGATGAGTGCTGAGTTTGTGATTCTGTAATTCCATTTATAGTAGAAGGTTATCTCCTCCGATCTCTTGCCTAGAGTGATCCCAGAGGAAGGAGGGTCCTTTCCTTGCGGCTGGTGTTTAAAGGCTGCTCTTGTTCTGGAGCTCCCCTGGTTTCACTGGCCTTGCCAAGGGTCTCCCTGCTGGGAATTGCTAAAGCACATGGCCTTTTCCAAGGCTATTTTAGGGAATTTTTCCTTGCACCTGAGGTTCATGTCCCTGCTCCTTAGCTGTGACAAGCTTTGTCACAGGGCCAAAACCTCTTGGTGGTCCCACCCACTGATGGCCTTTTAAATTCCAGGGGAAAATTCATGCCCAGCTTTTCTAGGTGTCTTCCAAGCATCCAGATGTCACGACAGGACTCCTGGACAGTGGTTGCATCTAGCAGTGCTTTATGTTTGCAGCTGCTAAACTGAACTAGAAAAAAACATTGCAATTGTACTCTCAACTCTCAAAAAATCCTTTTTCTACATGGACAGATGGTAAAATTGTTCTGTTCCTCTCTTGTAAAGTGCCCTTAGCCTCTTCAGTAAATGAAACTTCTATCTGAAATTTTTCCTTCGTAAAAGGAAAAAGTTCCCAAATTTGTAACCACCAATTAAATGAGTAAATACTCTGATATTAGTCTATGGTACCTTAGAAGATGTAGTGACACTGTTCTTATTAATTTGATTTTAAAAAAAGGAAAAAAAAATGAAACATTACTGTTTTAGCTTTTCTGTGATGTAATAGATCCATTCAACTCTAGCATGTTTTTTATACATTTTATTGAGACAAATCCTGAAATCCTTATTCTTTACTTCCTCCTTTTAACTTCAGTGAGATAATAAGGCTTATGATGCTTTGCTTTGTGAAGTACTTTGAGATCTATGGTGAACAAGATTTAAATATTATTGAAAAGGAAATTTGATTGAGTTTAAATTAAATAAGGAAATTCAGGGTTCAGTTTATGGATATTGCTCTTTTTTTTTTTTTTTTTCTCCTCCCCCCATGGGGGGGAGAGATGCATTCATAACTTCAGACTTTGGTTGCAGCATGGAATCGCTCTACCTTGTAGGAGAGTATAGGAGGGACACTTGTGGCTGGCCTTGGAGCAAGGCTATCTTCCTGCTCTTGTACCCAATCTGGCACTTCATGGATACATTTGCTAGCAGAATTACTTGTTTAAATAATTTACTTTGACATGTGGCTGCTGCATTACAAGAAAAATGCAGATTCTTCATTTCAGCTTAAGTAAAACCTGCCTCACACCAGAGTTGGTTCTATTAGCTGGGGCCAGCAGGGTCAGAACTTTAATGTAGGACCCCAGTAAGGTAGATTACAAGCAATTTTAGTTTCTGAACGTAGTCAAATTCATGGAACATGAATAATGTTGCTTATATAAATGAAATTTCATGAAGCTACAGGCATGTGTTTTGAGAGAAAATGATGAATGAAGCGGAAGTGAAAATGGAAAAAGTGTAATCATATCAGTTTCCTATTGACTTCTATTGAATTAGTCATATCCGTTTCTTAAGTGTTTTGTAATCTACTAAAAATGCTTTTATAGTGTAGAAATTTCATTTTAAGAGTTTCACATAATGTAATCAAAACATTTAGACTAACATTGTCATGGTAAGAAATTTCATCCACATACTATTTTGCAATTCTTTTTGATGAAAGGCAAAATCTTTAATGTTATACGGAAGTATCTTGACAGAAAATACCGGAGTTATGTAATAGCATAGAATTCGTTGTTTGCCAGTGTTCTGGGATGAGGAAATAAACTTGTGAAAGTTTAATCTAGAATTGGAATATCCCTTGACACCAAGAGGATCTACTGCCACATCCTTTGCAGCTCATGGAAATCCTTTCATTGACTTAAAGTAAAATCTGCTTGACACTGATTCAAGTTAAGTGAGTTTTTCCACACTTCTCAATACAAAAAGAAGAGGGAACTGGAGGAGCGAGGCCACCCAGACCTGGATCATACACTAGAGAATTGCTGATAGTGCCAGCCATTTGGGAGAGGATGAGGAAGGCTTTGAAGAGGAGGAGGAGTGTGGCTGAGAGAGTGTTTGAGTTTGAGTTTGTGTTGCAGTTCAAGTGCAGTATCCAAAGAGCTCTGCTGTAACTTGGGAGGAAAAGGGTGCACTGGTAACCCAGTGATGTGGAGCTTCTGTCACACTGGTGAGGGATTTCCTCATGCAGGCTAAGTAAATATAATTTCTTTCATGTCTCCTGCCCTACTGGCTTTGCAGTGTCAGCTGATTATTCTATTGCCATGTCAGACTGAATGGGGTGGACTCACTTATTACTTAAAAATTTGAATTCACCTGAAAACGTTTGTCTTCAGTGTTGCCCTAATGTAAAAAAAGTTAAATATAATAAGTGATAGACTTCATTGGGTTACAAAGACCCAAGTGAGAGGGCATTTGAAAATAAATTTCTGTCTGCTCACCTGTTGGTAGAGGCCTTCCACTTCTGCTCCTTAGCACAGCCCTATTGGGGAGTGCTGGTCTGAACACTTGGGCTTTGAGGTCCAGCAAGTCTTTCAAATGAATATTTGAAAGTTTTCAGGTACTTAATGTGTCTGAACATCTCAAACTGTATCTTTGTAATATTTTTGGAGGCTGCAGCTCAAAGTATGCTGGAGTCTTGTAGGCTCCTTTGCCAGAATTTGGTCAAGGACTGCTGCAAAGCCTGAACTGCAAGCAGGCAAGTTATGTAACACACTTTATTTCTGTCTGTCACTGTATCCATCACAAACACGGCTGACCCGGTCAGAGTTCCTCCTCTAGGCACTGACAGAGGAGGCTGCTGTGTTTGGCTACTGCAGCAAATCTCTGTGGGCTGGCTTTCTAAGCTGTCCCATCCCAGTTGTGGCTTCTATGTAGGGAAAAACATCTGGTTTCTTAAAATGTTCTGGGCCCAGTAGCTGTGAAATGACTCTTTGGAGGTCAGGTATATGTATAAAAGAGATCTTTCTCTTGTTTTTGTGGCGTTGTGGATTTTTAAAATGCTTTTTAAAAAAATCTGATTCGAATGAAGGAAAAGGTGCAAGATGTCAATATTTAATAAAAAAATAAAAGAAGGAACTTGTTAGTGTTGTCAAAAAGCAACATTTTGTAAAAGGGAAAAATATGGTTTCATGGGGTAAATGTCACCTCTTTAAGGTTTGCAGGGACAACTTTGCATAGTGGTACTTAATATTTGCATAAGGGAAAGCTTGGTTTGTGAAGTCTCTGTGCATGACTTGAGCCACTTGAGAGCTAAATAGGAAACAGATCATCTGAAGCAGATATAATTAGAATCATCCTCCATCTTTTTGTGAGGAGGGCCAGAAGCAAAGATATTGTTCCAGAACTAAGGCTAATATAATTTCTTGAGGGCTGTTCTACATTTTATTCCAAAGTAATGCTTCCCCCTATCTTTAATTAATATCTATTTAAACACTGTATTTAAATATTTAAATACTGTATTTAAATTCAAATAATTAAGATATTTGAATAAATTGAAATCTAAGTATTTAATGTACTTAAATAATACCTTTATTTGCTGAAACCAAATTTTATCTCAAATTTTAGGAAATCTATTTAGCCCACAAGAAACTAATTTCTTAGTTCTCAAAGTCTTCCATCTGGAATGAATGCAAATAGGAAGACATCTTGAAATGAGAAAAGATTTACCTTTGTGTACCCAAAGCAGTGGGAATTTTATGCTCAAATGAAATTTTTTCGTCAACAAAGAAGAGTTGAGTGTACCCATGAGCACTTTACTTAAACTTCTGATTAGAGTTTAAGAAACCAGCTGCTCTGTTGAATTCCTGGAGCCCAAAGTTTTAACATGTCAACACACACCAGCTAAGTACACCTTTAAAAGTTTTGTTTAGTTTTTCAACTCAAATGATGAAGTTTGGGACAGTTGTAATGCTAATATACAAAAGATTCCAGATGTAAAACCACATAAACTTTATTCCAGGACTTGTTCAAACTAGTAAGAGTCTTTCCATTGACTTGGATGGACACTGGACTGAATACAGAATGGAAATTTTTGTTTAAATAAACAAGAAACATATGGCAGACAGCTGATTCTCTTTCTGTTGTTTGTTCAGTTAACAGCTTCTTGAGAATCACTACATTTGTTATTATTATATAGATTAGGGATGAGATTAAATAGTCTTCAAATTACCCACCCAAGTTTGTTCAATTCTTGGAGGCAAACTGAGTAAATTAAACCCTGAGATTGGTGACCAAGATGTCTTAATTCAGAATATTTGTCCTTCCAAATCTAGGCTGTTTTCCAGAGACTGGGACTTGTTTTTGGGTTTTTTTTTTTCCCAGTTAGTTAATTCAGCTGCTGAATCATTAGAGGCATTTGAAAAGAATGGCTGAAAACTCAAAAATAAAAATGTATATTGTGTATTATTTATCAAATATGTATTTAGCTCCTACTAATACAATTCCTTTTATTCATGTTGTTTGCTGTAGGTGCAATACATGTCTTTTTCTTGTATCTGCAAAACATTTAAGACTTCTCCCTGTGAGGAATACTTATTTTCCTATTCTTTCCTTGCCTTTGGCTGCTATTACAGTGTGGCATTGGTGGCTGATTGTCTTCTGCTGGAATACGCTGTGGTTTTCTGCCATGTTTTGGTGTCTCCTGGAGTCTGAAATCCCCCGGCTGAGCAGTGGTGGTGGCTGTAGGCGAGCCCACACTGCCTGGTGACCGAGAGCTGTCCTAGGTGGGTGTTTCAGCAGAGCAGCAGCAGCTGTTTCCCTCCAACCTGCTGCAGAATATCAACTATGCCAGCAGTAAACTGAGGCCTGCCTTTAACCATTTTTTCATGGTTTGTCCCCATTTTGCATATGTGCTGTTGAGGGATTTTTGTTTTGTTTCTAGAACCACTTCGTATCTCAGTCAGCTTTGCTTTCTTTTCTCATGTTCTCCTCTGTTGATGTTTTTCATGTTGGATTTTTTTTCCCCCCTCAATAATTTCTTTTTATTCTCCATTTCATTCCTGCAGCTCAGGGCTCTTGAAGAAGGGGCTGTACCTTTTGTCTGGCTGTATGTGTCATGCCAGCTTCACCGACTGCCTATTTCACTTCTGCAGCTTCAGCTTGCTGTCACACTCCACTTTCCCTCATCCAAACTTCTGTCTCCCTTCTCCCAAGCAGCTCTGTGTTTCTGGCTGAGCATTCCGTGCAGTGTGTGCAGAGAGCAGACCTCTGCCTGCCACCAGCACCATGTGCCTCATCTTTTGTGGCGCTTCAGGGCACCAAACCCTCTTTGCACCAGAGGGCAGGAGGGAAGTTTTACATGCACAGGCCTCCTCTCTGCCTTCCATCACTGCTATTTACCATATTGCTGACACATGGATGGAAGCATTTCCTTTTTTATGTTAAGCCTGCTCTATGCAAAGGCACTGGAAAGCAATTTATACACTGCTGCAGCTTGTGGCATCAGCACGGTGTTTTTACAAGTTTGAGATATTACCACAGTTAAATAAACCAGGGGAGTGATGAGGAGGGATAAAGTGAAGTAGCTGTAGCAGCTGCACATTTCTGGTAGGGAAAAAGGGAATTATGTCTTAGAGCTTACTGGGGTGAAATATGTGGAGCTGGGCTTGGACACAATGATTCATTGCTTTGAAATATATACATTTACTGACCTGGGGAGGGTTTTTGCTTTGTCTTTGCCTTCTTGAGTCATCTGTGACACGTGGCTGCATAAAGAAGTTTTAGATAGGAATAATGCACGCAAGAAGTTGGGGAAAACTGTGCCAAACAGTAAAGTTAAATTGTTTGCCTCCTTAAAGTTTGGTTCTACCCTGCAGTCTGGCTTCAGTGATGATATTTAGGTCAGCAGGATAATTTGTGCTGATATCACTCCAGTCTGAGACAAGATCAGTAGCCTGGTCTAATAGAAGAAATGTGAATGTATATAATTTGATTTGTGGTTTTTAGTTGGTTTGTAAATATATTAGTGATTCAGAAAATCCATTGTTATAAAATGAATATTTTTACACATGGACTCCTCCCTGCAACCACAGTTTATATTTGCATCTGTGAAGAGTAAGCCCCTGGCCTTGGACCTGTGATATTTTTTAATTTTTTTTAATGCTTCTCAGAGTGGAAATATAAGTGCTAATTGAAATACTTACTCTGCTTTGTTTTCATCCTTAAATTGCATCCACTTAGAGAGGAGTTTAGGCTTTAATTGTTAAAAATCTGCTATATCAGGCAGTGTAAAGTTTTAAAGGTTTTATGTTTTGCTTTTCATTATGAAAAGCAAGTTATTACATTTGCTAGAATGTAGATAATCTGAAGAGATGGAGGGAGCACTTTCTCTCCCTCCTATCCATATTGATTTGTTGGAGCTATAATCAATCTTATTTTCTTTTGTAAAATTTATAAACTCCATTTTGTCTGTGTGTAGTGTCCCTGTTACTGCTGTGCTCAGAGTCGCCAGCAGGAGTTCTGTGCAGACTGAGGTGAAATTTGGCCTTATGTGTTGGCATATATTACAGTAGCTTAAACCTTACTGTTTACATCATCATCATCATCACAAATTTTATTTGGTCATTTCACCACTTTTTTTCCTCTGGCATAGTGGTTTAAGTCTGAATTTCAAGCCATATCTTTGTTAACAACAATAAAATAGGTATAAATCTTGCATTCAAAAAAGTGCATACCCTTGTATACTTTAAAAATATGCTAACATATTTATAAAGCTCCAAGAGGCTGTTTAAATTAATTAATTATTATGTTATGTGAATTTATCAGCAAGTGGAGCTTCTCCAGGTAAAAGTAGTGGTTGTACTGTGTTTGATTTTTTTACTACAAGTTTTTTATTTGGAGAGAACCTGACAGTCTGAAGAGAGGAAAAAGAGAGTTCAAATTAAGAAGCGAAAATAAATGGCAAATTGCTAATTTATTCTGGTGGCTTAGGAGTATTGTATCTCCCTAAACCCCTTTTCTTTTCTGTGATGCCTGTTTAAAAGTGGACAACAGTGTTCTTCTGCTCTGACTGCTGCCTACAGCAGTGATCTCACAAGCATCTTGTCACCTTCCATCCCTCTCCATCTGTCCATGTTCCCCTTGTCTTGCAGATGGCGAGCTGTCTAGGGCAGGAGCTGGGGTTCTGTTCTCTGCTTACACAGCATTTAGTGAGCAGCACTTGGCACAATGGAGTCCTGGGCAATGACAAAAACTGTGAAGTTTTATGATGATGAAGCAAGTAAAATTGTCAGCTTCCTATCTGTTAGAAACTTCAGTTATGTAAATAACCAGTTTTCCCCCAGAGTTTTTTCAAATATTTTACATTGCTGAATTATTTACAGTAAACACATTGTCTTACTACTCAGCATAAATTTAAAAGATAATTTTAGCGCAGGAAGAAAATATTCATGAAGAGATACCAGAGGAAGAAATAAAAGTGATAAATTAATGAAAATACACTGATAATGGCAATGGTCCAGATGAAAAATACCTCTCATCCAGGAGTTCACTTGGTATTGTAAGGATGATGTTATACCTGTACCTATTATGTGCTGTATTTGCCCACCTTTGTGCTCCATGTGCAGCTTGGGAATAGAGGAGGACAAGGGCGTTCTGAAAGGATTTTGGAAAAAGAATTACCTTGAAGTACAGTAGGCAGAGAGGAGCAGGAACACAATAATGCTGCTGGTGCGGTATTAATACCATTTGAAGTTTCACTGGGAGCTGTAAGAGCAAGGGGGAAGAAATCAGGGGCGTTTGGGGTGTAATAACAGTGAATAACCTTTAAAGAATTGCTACAAGACAGAGGTAGCAGGAGCAGAAAGGAGAGTCCAAGGCCCTGAAGCAAGAGGCTGTTCATAGCAAGGTGTGCCATTTTTGACTGCAGAAAACTATAGGCTTGCCTCAGGGAGAGGTCCCTCATGGAACAGGGAAAGGTTGTAACAAGATCTTTCTATACTATAAATATCATATGTCACCTCTACGGGGGTCTTTTCTCTGCTACTTTATGTAGACTGAAATGTCAACAACACGCTTCTACTCAGTTTCATGTCACTTGTACAAAACCAACTCTTGCTAAGAAAAACTGGATTATGAGTGTTTGGCTAAAAATAACCCAGAAGATGATGGCTCTGGCCATGGCCCCAGAATCTAGATTTTAATGCAGATATTCCTTTATTTCAACATTTTACAAAGATGAGAGACTTCAGCATTTTGCAAAAAAAAAAGCTATGGCAGAAATGGGATACTCATTATATATTAATTATAAACTCATATACAGATACATGAGTGCTAGCTGTTTGTTTGTTTTTCTCCTTATTTCCCAGTGGACTTGTAGCAGAATTTTGGCCAAGATGGAATGTCAAGAATTTTGACTGCCCACATGGCCAACACCAGGTCTTTCCATCACCCCCATCTCGCAGCCTCTGCACTGTAAGTCCCTCAGGATGCCTTTAGAGACTGCACAGAGCAGCTTCACCTCTTGCACACCTGAAGGCCAGGAATTTTGTTGTCCTGCACTCCTTTCAACACCAGTGACTGCAAATCCTTAGTGTGCATGGACTGTCAGTGGCATCCACGCTTGGGAACATGGAATATGTGCCTGGTTGAGGTGTGGTTCTTTGTTTCTGCCATCAGCACAGTGAGGCAGTAGTTCTGTTCCGGCCTTGCTCTCGAGAAAGCCCTTGAAGTTAAAACAGACAGCTGACAATGCTCCCAGAAAATTCTGCTGCTCTGGCAATAAGCTGTCTTACATTGTACCTTTCCTGTCTTCTCACACATCCGGGGTATTTTGGGCATGCTTTGGAGAAACCTGACAAAAGCCTTTGCATACACAGAGAAAGAGCAGTGAACCTTAGGTAGAGGTGTGTAGAAGGGAAAGTTTTGATCTGTAGAGTTGCTGTCATCTCTGTTGGGAACTGGGCAATCCCTTCATGCCCCTAAATTTGAAAGCAGAAGTGACACTGCACTACAGAAATGGCACGTTAAAGCCACTGCCACGAGTTCAGGGGGCACATGTGTTACACAGGGAGCTACCAGTGTGCTGTGAATGTTTCCCTCATTCTCAGGGAGCCTTTCATGCTGTCCCTTCCTCTGTAGAAACAAAGAGATCTCCATGAGGAGATCTAAACTACGAGGAATGACTGTACCTCAACAATTTGCACTAATAGGAGAGCGGGGGTGGGGGGTGTTAATATTAGTCTATGGAGGTATTTAGGTTTTAGGTATGGCTGCAGACTGGTCTGGATTTTGTTATATATTCATGAAAATCTCAGTTGTCACAAGGGGCTGCTGAAGAATTCATAGACTATTGTTTTTCTCTTGTAGGGCTTATATTTTTTCCCTTTAAATTAAAAAATGGGAAAAGGCATTACACATTACACTCATGCTTTGATTTTTTTTCTTCAGTAAATTGTGGGAGTTCCAAAACTGAAGTGTAACTATTTTGAGTCTGGGAAGATTTGTTTAAAAGCTGTGTTGATAAATAGAAATTATCTATACCATTCCTCTCCTGGTTACAAACTGTTCAAAATTTCCACAGTAAAAGAACCTGGAAGCAATGGATCAATAAGATTATTACCTTTATTTCTGGGCTATACTTACCTATCAGTATTTTTCAGAGCCTTTGCCAAAGTATCTTTATGGCTGGAGACAGAGATCTGGAGTAGACCAAGTTCTTTGGAACTGAAAGAGTAGGTTCTGTTCAAGATGACCCTTGATCTGGAATTCTTGGGGTACTTCTGTTTTTATATATCCTTCAAAATAAGGAGGTTAAATTTTGCTAGATTTATGGGAAGATCTCAGCTACATATGGAGAATATCTCTTTCCCTCTAATTCTCTGCCAAGCAATGCCAAAGGGATGCATCCATCATTAAGCACTAAGAAATGTTTTTGGATCATCATCAGGTAAAAGACTTGAAGAAACCTGGGTATGTACCAAAGGTCAGAACTCAAATATTTGTCTAACTCTACAGCTGACTTGAAGACAGATTAATCCAGTGGTAACAAGCAGCAGTACATGACAGATTTATAAAAGAAAGAAAGAATATGCAGAGTCACTCTCCCCATTGTGAAGGAGCAGCTCAGCTATGAAAGCAGCAGATTTAGCAATGTATATCTCATATTTCAACTCTCTGGAAGACGCATTGCTATTTTGGGATTATATGAGGATGCAGTATTTTCATCTGTTCCCAAACTGATGGTGAAAAGAATTAAGTTCAAGTGAATATTTAAGTAGTTATGTGAAGCGCCCAAATGGACTTTAGAGAAATGGGGTCATCCATCATTAAATCATTTGCATTAAAGGAACAGAAAAATTGTCATTGTTTGGGGCCTCTATTGCACAGAATTCTGGATCTTTTTCTACATAGGCTGATTAATTCACCAGCTCTAATTCACAGCTAGTTGCTGGCTCTGAGCCACTAATAATGGATTGCCTATGCAGTAGCCTTCAAAGAGAAAAAGAAAATAAACTTTTATTACCGCAGCAATTTTGGCTCCGCTATGAAAATGCGTTTTACGATCTTTTGTTCCATGCTCAAGCAGAATGCTTTGTCATCAGGAGGTTGTAGTAATAAAGATGTGGTAGGCCAGTAGGACTGCTCTGGGGTTTTATCCCCCCCCCCCCCATATTTTACATCTTTTCTGACAAAAAATGGGTGGAATTGTCCTCAAAGAGGATGACACGTGGATACCTTGAATAAATCTGTTCACACCCTTTCTTCCTTCCTCTCTACCACTGATGAATAGTCAATATAAAATCTACCTGTTCACATGACATTAAATCAACAAATCAGGAAATCAGAAAATATCTATGTTCCTTCTAAGTTACTAGTCCTCAATGGTTTCTTTTTTTTTTTTTTTGTTTAAACTTTGCATACAAAACAAAATAATTTTTGGTTTTTCATATGTAATTACCTATGAGTTATCCTGAAAGTGGTGATGTGATTAAATTTCCAAAATATTTTCTTTTTCTATTCCTGACAACTTCTAATAGGAAACAACTACTAATGGGAAATATGAGCCCAAACTAGAACCACAGGTGACTATTCTCCCTCACTTGTAACACTCTGCTCACTAAGGCAAATCTATTTAATTGGTTCCTAAGCTCCTAATTTTTATGAGTGGGGCTTAAGTGCTGAAATATAGGAAAGCCCATTTCCTTGTGCTTGCTATCAGCACAGAGGAATATAAATGTAGTTCAAAGAAAATCCTAGAAAGCTTCCTAAATTATTCCTTCTCTGGAAAATGGAAAACATTATCCTGTAATCTTTATTTTTATCAGAGAACAAAGGGGTTTTTTGGGAAAAGCAAGGTACTAATTTCTGATTACTTTTAGTGAGAGTTTCACAGAGGTGAAGAAAGAGGATGTGTTTTTGGTTTTTTTTCGGGGGGGGGGAGTTTTGGCATGAATGTTTAAAATCTCAGAGATATGAGTGCCGTGGTGTAAAACACAGTGATATTTATTACTGGTGTGACAAACTGAAGTTGATATTGTGTTCTTGTCATCTTCATCCTGCTGATTGTAATCCCTGTAATCAGAGATTCTGATTGACTTTGTATGCCAAGCTGGAAAATATTTCTGTAAAGAAAAGGAAAGCAAAAAGTTTATTTTCTATTTTCCAAACACTTGACACCAAACAAGAATATTAAACAATAACACTGTACTTTTGTCCCCCCAGGCAAGATTAATGATCTTTACAGGTTTGTTCTGATGAGTGGTTTTTTTCCTCTCTTGGAGTGAATATTAAAATAAAAGGAACGTTTTTGTAGTTAGTTCATTGTTTTTAGGAAGCAACATAATATAAGCTAAAATTATGTCCCTGATTGTTTTCTCTTGAAATGCAAGTCTTCTATGAAATCTTTATTCTGTTCTGTCTTGTTTATATCTCATTTTCATAAAAACAATTACTTGCAGTATTCTGATGATGGTAGGTGTTTGTAAAAGTGAAATTACACCAGACTGATATGGATAAAGTCTACAAAATACCATAAAAGATGGAAGATATCAGTCCAATGAACAGTGTCTTTACACTTTTTATTTCTGAAAAGGAAAAAAAAGGGTAAATTGAAACAGGTTAAAAAGTAGATTAAAAAATATGTTAGGTCTTATATTTATTTACTATAGCTATTATATTAAAAATCTATCCATGAAGACTTTATTTAATGATTGTAATAGTTTAGCATAATATCCTGGCCCATGGTTCAGTGGTGTGACTGCAGGACAGATACTTCTACTAAAAATACTGTGAGTCGTAGAAGGCATCATTTAAAAAAAAAAAACCCTCTTCATAAATCACATGGAATAAGTGATAGAAATAAAGTATTTCACTTGCATTTCTCTTTTGTTGCTTTGTTTTGATGTTTTAGGTTTTTATCTTTTTTTAAAATATGGTTGACATGACTTTTACATGCTGGTTTGTTAACAGCAGCCTTTAAAATGTGAGGATGTTTGCATTAAAAGTTCAAAAATGTACTTTGTGTATTGAAATTAAATGGGAGATGTTTCCATCTACCACTGATAGGAGATGGTGCCTTGATGTCCTCACCCCTGGCAGTTGAGATAAAGAAAAGTTTATAGCTTATAATAAAAGCTTATGCTAATGAATGAACTTCAGTACTCGAAGGTGCTAAATCCACTTGCCAAAAAAGGTGTCATAAAACTCTTCTTTTTCCAGCCAGAGAAAAAATGATAGAACAACTAGGAAATTAACTTCAGTTTTTTTAAAAGCACTTTATCTGCGCACACTATGCATAAAAGTTACAGCACAAATCATTTAAATGTTTTATCTATTAAATTGGTATGTATCTGTGGCACAATTTTCTTTCTAAAAAGCTTGAAAAACTCACAACCTTTGGCAAGGTATTTTATCTCTTGATTCTCTCTCTTATGCATTCGTAGTTTAATCTGCCTCAAAGGTCTTCTTCATTTAAGTGTGTGCTACGAATTTTTCTCTTCCCATGTGCTGTGTACAGGCCATGTCTGAACCCCCCAAGGAAGGAAAGAAGCCTCCAGCATCACTCTCGTCTTAAAAATGGTCATTTTAATGTTGGGTTTTATTTTAATGCAGCAAAAAGTGCAATAATACCATCTTATGAATAGTGGTTTTTTTTTTTTTTTTTTTTTTTTTCCTGGTAATTTTAAAAGAGAAAACAAAGTAAACTCTGGATACCATCTGGTAGGATATAGGAGCTGCAGGTAAGCACACTAATAATGCTGCTGCAACATGCTGTGTTTTCAGCACTGTAGGCATCAAGTGATGAATTCTCAGAACATTTCCTGTGCTCGAGGTAAATGTTACTAATCTCTTTACGGAAACTTCTTGGTCTTGCTGAGAATAATACCTGTCTTCTTGCCAGTCCTAGAACCCCTAAAATCAGCTTAATATTGTGTTTGCTGAAGTTTTTTTCTTTCTCTGCCCAGCCCTTCTTTTTCCTGCCCTTTTTGCCAGCTCAGACTCTGCTTCTTCAGAGAACCCCCAGTGAAAAGAAAAACAGACAAAAATTGTGATTTTTTTTTTTTTTTTCTTTTCTGAGAGATCTGAGTGGACACAAGAAAGTGCTAACCTCCTGTCATGGTGTAAAGAAAGGCATATTTTTGTACTACAGTCCAGATTTTGTCCCACAGAAAAGACAAATACTGTTCTGTGCAGGTGTTTATTACAGTAAATATGCAGAAATATTTGCCAGGCTGGAATCCCTGCATGTTGCTAAGTTCATGTTAGCTGAGAGAGACAGGGAGCAGTAAGTGTAATATATTGTCAGAATTAATGTTCTAGCCTGTGACCATGTTTAATTAATTATTTGTATCATACTAGCAGTATGTTTAGTGTATAATTAATTAGCCCAGAAGAGTAAGGAAGAATGACTTGAAAACTGATGGTGGAAAGGTTCCTGGCATATCTTAGTTAGGCTTGTTCATTTTGTCTTCACTGTGGAAACCCTTGCAGTGTTTTTGCTTTTAAGTAAACAAAACAGATCCCTATGTAATTGCTAAAGAAATTAATGTGTCATTTGCTCTGTGTGGGACATGGCATTGGTCTCAAGTTAGTGCAAGATGTGTAAGACAAGTGCATGATTTTTTTTGATCTCCCTGTTACCTCTTAGGCAGGAAAAGCATCAGCTCCGATTCAGTATCTGTCAGTGCTCCAAGTGGATGTGTTACATTTTTCTCACTTCCCGACATGACAGACACTGGGACTGTGGCTGTGTCTTGGTCTTTCTAGTTCTGGCAGCTGAATTCTAATACTCGCTCGGGGCTCTCTGTGACAAGCACACTCTTTGGTGAGGATGCGAGGAGTTTCCTCTGCCTTGGCACTTCAAAGCGCCGCAGAGGCGGCTCTGCTGCAGCTCCCTGGGGCAGGTGGACAGCGGAGCAGGCCATGCCCTTGCCTCTGCCTCTACCCCCTGACCTTTGTGTCAGTTTGCTGGAGCTGCTGGAGCTGCACCCTTTCCAGAGACATAAGCCAGGGCGCAGTTTCAGAGACCTGAGGGGGGAATCGGCGCGGTCCGGCACTGACGCCTCCCCCAGGAGTGCTGGACCTGGCACCTGACACAGGTGAGCCTGCTGAGCTTCGGGGCTGTAATGTGGCAAAACAGACCCTTGCAGAAAGTTGTGGAATGCAAAATGCATGTAAGTTGAAAATATAAATATGAAGACTTGAACATCCATGCGCAGTCTAGCGCACCAGGAGCACTAAAATCAAGGAAAATCACAGCTTTACAATGTGCAGTGAAAGTTTTTTTCTCTGTTAACAATTGGATCCAAGAAAATGAAATGTTGGTTTCACTCTTTCCTTTGTGTTTCATTTGGTTTAACTGGCTTTCAAATCGGAGTCACCACCGGATGAGTGAGCCTGTGGTGGTGGCAAAAAGCTGCACAGGCATGAAATGTGACATCAGAACAATGTAGTGCGTAAGATTCCCACTGTAAATGCCACCTGGATTTGTAACTTCCTCCATGCTACTGAAATCACAATAGCATTAACAATTCAAGTCAGGCATAAGTTTTTCTGTCTCTGAATAGAGATCACTACAATGCTTACACTCTCTAAATACAGATAATTAGAGGCTGTGGCATAATTCTCTTCTCCCTCGACCTAAAAGCAGTCACAAGTAAAGTCACTGCAGCAATTGGTTGCTGTCTCAGAGAGCTAACAGAATGCATTGTGCCTACAGTGAGATCCTTGACTTGCATTAATTTGGGTGGCAGGATCTTTACATTACTTCTTAGGGTTGCTTTTTTTTTTTTTTTACTTAAATTGCACAGTCTCATGGCAACTGTTATTTGGAGGTGAACATCAGCAGATGTAGAGAACAGTTGTGATAATGTCTAAACAGTAGGCAGGAGTGAACAGAAATGCCAAATTTTAAGAATTTTCTCTATTTTTTTAAAGTGTTTGGGGAATAAAGGAATCTATGCTATCTACTTTGCTTATAATTCACTAAAATGGGTCAATGCTTGAGCTAGCAGTTGCTCTGAAATTACAATGACTGACTGTAATTAAGAACTAATTTGTAGTCATAAAAAAGCCAGATAAGGGGCTATCCACTTCATGAGAAATGAATATAATCAGGATAACTGGCACAGCTGGTGGCCATAGTCTGTCCTCAGTGAGCACACGCAATTCCCATAATTCATAATAGGAGTTATGTATCTGCCTCAGAAGGTGGATACTTTAAAAAATTCTTTTGGATTTGAAACATAAAAACTTACAGAGTGTGGGGACAGGGCTTGGGGAGCACAGTACAACCATTTATTAAGGATACAACATTAGCATTTTGATAGGTGTTGTGTAAATGAATTGGGTAGATTTCTTTTGGTTTGCTAGAAAATGTCAGGTTTGTTTCACAGGAATTGTATTGAAGCTGAATGTGCCATTTTATAAATGTGAGCAGGAATTGACTTAAACTGAAGCCATTTCTTAGTTGTATTTGAATTTCTGGACTTTTTTTCCTTGATATCACAGGCAGAGCTAGCAGCACTTCCCTGTAGCCTTTTCATTTGTGATATTCAACTAACTTCTGTATGAAAACAATCAGCTTTAGCTTTACTGCAGAAAATATATCTATAAAACCCTGTTAACTGTTTTCCATATGCAAAACAGCAATTATGACCTCTTTGACTTAGCACTTATTCTACAGAAATAAGCAATTGCCATTTGGCTCTATTCATTTTGTACTTTGTTTCACACTTTCTTAAGATGTATCAGCAGACTTTTAATTATCCTGCAAATGATTCTATTAAGCATTCTCCTTGCATATTAAATGCAGAAGACATTGTTTTGAGCTTCCTTTTCCTCCTGTGAATAGAATGTGGGCAGACATAGAAAAATCAAATTATTTTACTAAATGAAAACAACCTGAGCAGAAGAAATCATTTTGAATAATGACAGCTTGGGTGAGAGTGTCACCATTTTCTATCAGTTTGCTCTGCATCACATAGGAGCTCACTTGATGGAATGTTAAAAAAAAAATGTGTCTAGTAAAAATAAGCTGTGACAGTCTCTAAGTAAATGTAATAAATCAGGAGGATTTTCAAAGGGAATAAAAAGTGTCATTTATGATGGTTACAGCTTATACGCCCACTATGATTCCTGTACTGGTACAGTTTATACTCTCCCATGGTAGATAAAATTATTACTTGATCTGTCAAAATGGAGTGACAAAATTTTTGTGGGTAGACAGCTTATTTAAGAATAGTAAAGTTCTATTGTGTGTTTGCTATCCTAACTCAAAGTACTGTAGAAAACAAGAAATGAGGGAAGTAAGTCATTGTTCAGAAAGTTGAAATAAAATTGGGAAAAAAAGGTTAACAGCAAAAGTCTTACTGTTTTACACATAGGAATCTGGAGAAATAGTAAACATACTGTCATCTGAGAAGTGATTATTTCAATACCCCTGTGAAACCTAAATTTGAGCAGATTTCCTGTGCTACCATGAATTGATAATTCTCAGAAAAATTCTTCTCTCTGCTGGAAGTGGACTGGATTAATCACTCAGTTCCAGGTGTTCCCTGGAACAGGATTAATTCTGAGAACTGACTCTGGTTCCATAGTGCTGGCTCAGATTTGCCAGACACCCCTGTGTGACCAGGAAATTCAGAGACATGGGATATTTATGCAACCTCAAGCATTCATTGATTCATTCATGGCTGAATCATTGTAATTTATGGAAGTGCTGTTTCTCTACTTTTTGAGCTCATAATCAAGAAGTTGCCAAGTCATGGTGTGTAACTGCTCATGTAGGTAAAAGCATCTAGTACTGGAAAGCTTTTAAAACTAGCTGAAAGTGTCTTATGGCCAGAATTACAGTCAGCAAGCTATCAGAAGTAAATAAAGTGCACATGTTTTGACAGTAGGAAGGAATACTTAGCCTTTGGGATGGGTTGTGAAGGAATGCATTGAAACTGTCATTACTTAAAGCCTTTAAATTTTGATTCAGAATCCTTCTAACTCCCTAAACTCACCACAAACTACTGCTGAAACCTGAATAAAGGCCAGGCATACTCTTCTGTACCCTTTTTTCTCTGCTTGCACATTTTGAAAGAAATGTTGTGGAGTTACACTTGCAGTGCTAAATGTGGAGTTGGAGTTCTGTGCTCTGTTAGAAATGGCATTTAGAAGATGAATGCATTTGCATATTTTCTGAAGAAGTGATCACAGTTGAAAGCAAAGGATGACTCCAAGATGAGGAACAAGCCCCATATTCCAAAATTGCTACTAATTCTCGGTAACCAGATTGTAGCAGTTCCTGCTGGACAGCTGAAGCCCCAGGTGCTCTGGAAGGAGCGTGTCTCTAAAAATTTTAGACTGACCTGTAGTGACTTGAACTCCCCTTTCACTGACAGAACAACTCCTTTCTGCTATGGATATTCCTTGAAGCTATTTTCTTTTCACAAAGCTTCCTAGAGCACTCACTTAGCTTTGGTGAAGGAAAAGGGGAGCTGGGGGAGAGGAAGCAATCTGAATTGGGGAACTATTCCTTCCTCTTCAGACGAAGCTGTAGAGTGAGTATCTGCATTTTCCAAAATGCTTAATGAGAATCTGCTTTGGGTCTAACCCTAGTGAAGATAAACTGATTTTCATCGATGTCATGAAAACATCCTACTGCTGTATACTGTATCCTACTGCTCCTACTGCTTGTATAGGTGAAAGAATGTTTGTGGCAAGTGGAGTCAAACTGGACTTCTCCCCCTAAAAAATGGGCATTCCAGGAAAAAGAAATCATTACCCTGTACCAACAGAAAAGTCAGCATAGTGTGGTCTCACTGGGTGGACAGCAAAATTCATGACAAAAATAAGCAGGAGACATCAAACACACCATAGATTTTTTTTTTTCTCCAAGAGCAGAGTCTTCTAAATATAGATTATAGTAATTTACTTTCAAACAACTCATTTTCAGCATCTGACATGTTCATTAACCCCAGGTAGAAAAATTATTGTGGTGCATTAATTTTTCACCAATGAAGACATTAGTCATATTTGCAAGTATCATTAGTGTCTGCCACTGAGGTGGAAAAGTCTTACTGTCTCTCTCCAAATGGAGGATGCATTAGAATGTTAACTAGGGTCTGCTGAGTTCTGTGGGTTATCAACCCTTGCACGCTTTTATGCATTGAATTTTAATTAGACTTTTCTAAAAGTACATCATTAAAAGACATGTTTTATATGTGAACGGGGGAGATACGTAATCCTTTGGTAAAATAAGGCAAAATGTACAAGGATTTAGCGTAAGTATTCTGATAGTTCTTCTGACAATATGAAAGGTACAAGTTCGTATATTAAACTGTGTGTGTGCTCAGCAATTATAAGAAGGAAATGAGATCAGAGGTATTAGAGTCCACTGGGGGGGAAGGGAAGGTTTCAAAGGTGCCAACAGCAGCAGGTAAGTGAGGTCAGAGACACTTGGGTGTTTTTGTTCCCACTGTGTCACAATAAATCCCTTACATAGTACATTCCTAAAATAAAGGCTAAGTATGGGAAAATGTCTCTGAACGATTGGCTCCTGCCTTAGATGCTTTTCTGTACGTGATTTCTACTAGATTCTCACAAAGTCTTTTGTTTTATCAAACCTTTATTTAAATGGTTGTGCTTTGGATTTATCTATGACCCATTTTTTTTTAATCCTTCAGGGAATAGTCCTTCTAGCTTTTGTTAAAGACATGATGAAAAGGAGACCAAGTCGAAGCAATGTTGCTCTAGTTAAATTTTTTTCACATTAAAATGATGCTCAAATCTTATTCCCTGAAGTATAAGGCTGTATATTTGTACAGTGGATAATATTTTAGAACATTGTTTTTGTAGATAGAAGGAAGAACGTGTGTTTGACTGATGAATAGGACTAAATCTTGGTCAGGAGCCAAGGGGAACTGACGTTCCCTTTAGTAGCGCTTGTAAAAATTGTATCAATTATTCCCTATTTCCCCAGTTCATCCCCTTTCACTTTCAATGTCCAATTTCCACTTAAATGAAAGAAGGCATGAAGGAGCTCTGTGCAGAATCTGCTGAGAACAGTCAGCAAGTTCACTAATGGGAGTAACATAATGTGGTGGAAACCACATTCTAATTCTCTTCTTCTCCCAGACCACTCCAGTTGGTTTTTGCATCTTTCCTGATACTTTTTGGTATGATAAAAACAACAATATGGCAAAAAAAGAAAATCAAAATCAAAAGAACAAACTATAATAATTCAGAGTTGTTTTCTGACTAATCTGTGCATTGTTACTACAGCTGGGATGGGTCTTGTCTTGCATTACTTTAAAATTGAGTGTTTTGTCTAAGTGTATCTTTTTCTCCATCGCTGGAATCAGTGGAAAGGAACACCCACTTCCTAAGACAATGCTCATTTTTCAGTCACAGAAGACAACCAGATTCCTGGGCCTAGGATTTTACCAGGAGCATGGCCAGGGTAAGGTGTGGTGCCTCTCTGGAGTTGCCCATCCACGTTGGCAAGAACAGGAGGGAGAACCAGTGTGGCCTGGAGCAGTGATGGGTTTTAAATGTTTGTTTGCAGTTATTGTCAGACCAGCCCATCCAGTGGTGTCTGGAAAGTCCTTTCCCTGGATCCTTTCACACATCAAAACCACCGCCATCACCAAGTGATGTAGCAATATAGCTCCTTAAGTAGAAAATAATTAATTTTTCTCTGATTGGAGGATTGCCCTGTTAGAGTGTGAGAGCGAGAGAGTTTCTTCCGTTGCAGGAAAAGAGTGGAATATTACCTTATAGGTAATACTCCTGTCTTCTCTCTGTACAACCTTTATTGAATTTTTAGCTGGTGAATGTTTGGATTAGCATGAGGAATGCCTAGATGTTTGATGGTGTAGCATCTAGGAATCTGATGGTGTAGGAAGCTGATGGCAAACTGTGACACCAGATACAAACCTTGTCTTCAAGAAGAGAATAAATTGTGGATTCATCCCCTCTTAGTAAAGACCTCTGTTACTAGGTTTGTAACATACTACTTTTTTTCCACTCCTGAAAATTATGTCAGATCTTTCTGATTAAAAATATGATTTTTTTTTCTTTTCTTGGTAGTGTAGGTGGTAGTATACAATGTGAAATTCCATGAGATTCTCCAGGGAGATAAAATATTAGAATTGGTAATGCGGTTTGAAAATGAAGGCAGGAATGCCCTTTGAGCTTCATGTATCAAAATAAAAGTAAACTTATTAGAACTTTGTTGCATTACTCATGGACTTGCCTTGTTTTTTTTTAAAAATTGGTTTAACTGGTATTTAATTTAGTCTTTCTACCAAAGTTTCTTAAAATAAGGGTAGTAAGTCTCATTACTCATTATATTAGTAATGGAAACTTTGGTTCATGCATTACTGAACATTTGAGTGACTATTTGATCACATCACAGCATGAGTTGAAGAGGTACAGATGTTTCTTGCTTAATTTCAGTGTTATAATTCAGATTTTTTGAATATAATAATAACAACTCCATATATAAAGCCTTTCTGTAACCATTCTTTTCAGTAGAATTTTTCTATGGAAAAAGTTTCTAGGAAATAGAAAGCTCACCGAATATTTAACCACTGTACAATTTAATGGCACCTAATGTTGCTTTTCTGGCATTTACACAATACAAAAGCTATTTGTTGCATTTTCATTTGTTTGCCTTTGAGCTCAGCCATAGAAAGCTATTTTCATCTCGAGATAGTTGTATTATTTAAGCACTTTTTGTTTTGATGGAAATTACTTCTGTAGGCAGAAATTTACCGCTTTGACTGCGATCAGGGCCACAGCTCAGTCCGTAACATTCACTGCTGACATGCCTATTTCCTACCTGTCAGAATGAAATACTAATGGTATGTCCTATGAATTCTGACATTGCTTTCTTATTTTTTATAACCAAGGTCACTTTGCTTCAAGTTTGCATTTGGCATGCAAATAGCAATGAAACTGTAAAAAGGTTTACTTTTTTTTTTCTTGCAGCAAATTTGTGTTAACTGTGTCCTATTTTAATATTTTTTTTATTTCAAAGAATAAAACATTGGAAAAATTTAAGTTGATAGATAAAGCATTTACTTGTTGGAAAGCAGAAAAAGGTGGTTTTTCATCTTTATTAAATACACATGCTAAATCAGGCTGGCTAATCAGTTGGTTCTTTTCTCAGCGTCTATATTATTGCATTCATGTTTAAATGAAGCATTTGAAAGGTGTTTAAGGACTATTGTCTCACCCTTACAACATTTCTGTTCACAAAGAGTCTAAAGGCAGCTCTAGTCTCTGTAGGAAACGGAAGCGATGGTCTTTTAGGGTAAAAGACATTGCATTTCCCTTGAACACACCAAGACAGGCTTGCATTTCAATTCCCAGGGCTATTTTCCACCCAACCTTTGTTCTTTAATCGTAATTTTCACTATTGTCTGCCTGGAATAATTTCCTTTTTTTCAGTACTCACGAGCAAGAAGCCTTGTTTCAGGCTCAGAAGTGTGGCAGAGCTGCACTCTGGGAAAGCAGCGCCCTTGTTTTATCTGCCTGCTTGGGTGCAGGGCAGCCAAAGCTGCTCGCTCTGTGCTGACAGTGCCCTGCTCTGTCCCCTAATGGACTCTGGGTAGCCCAAGAGAAATGGCTGAGCTTAAAGTTGGCATTTTTTGGGAAGGGCTTTCTGACAGTGGCATGTTTTCAGTTGCAATTCTCATAATCTTGCAATGAGATCAATCTGTTACACTGAGATAATTTTGTGTCTGTTTGGTTTTGTTTTGTTCTAGGGTTTATTTTTTGGCTTCTTTAGCTAAAAAATACTGGAATAAGATTCTTTTTAGCACTGCTCTGACAAAAACATTCTCATAAGTTGGGACAATAGGCAGGTTTTGTGTAACAATCTTTTTATTTATTCCAAAACTATGAAACACTGTATTTCCATTGTTAAGAAATGCAAATAAAAGGAATAATTTTCATGGTATAAAACAAGCTGCTCTTGTGAGGGAAACTTAGCAGCACAGTGCTTGGAATTAGTGTCTCTGGAGCATCAAAATATACCTTAATAAAGGGATTCCTAGGTAGTTTTGAAAGGGAAGGATGTGATCTCTAGACTTCCTTGCAGTGCATTCAGTTTTAGGTCTATTCCATTTTGCAGCAGTAAATTGATGGAATGAAGCAGAACCCCACTCTCTTTGGGATACCCAGAAAGAAACAGGAGGCTCTGCATATTGATGTGAAACAATTTTTCTAATTTTGCCCTTATTTGAGAAATTCCCTTATTATATTTTGAATTGTTTGGTTTTATTTTTGTTAGTATCAAAGGATATTTAGTGAACTGGAGGAGGCAGAGCAAGAAGATCCTGTTACTGTCATCCCTTTCCTTTTGGCAGTCCCTGGGACTTTGTGCTGCTTTACGGAATCCACTTTGCAGCTCTGTACCAGTTTGGCTACTGAGCCAGGCAGGGTTTTTCAGCAGACATTTTGGTCTAGGAAATAACTTGATTGCTTCCAAATAAAAATTTGCTTTTGTACATTGAGAATTCCCTGCTGTCAGCACTGGGGGGAACTATTTGTGGTGAAAGAGCACAAAGTTGAAGGATGCAGACTCAGATCTGCCCTCAAGTTTGAAGCTGGTGTTTGAACAGCCTTCAGCAAGACCCTGAGTGTCCTCCCTCACAAAGTGTATTTTGTAGGTGTATTTTGTCACAGTGGAAGACATTGAAATCCTACAATAGAATGTACAAAATGGTATTTTGTTTCCAAGAAAAGTGTACAAAACCCACAGTCTTTTCTGTGCTGTTTCTTTGTGCACAAGGAGTTTTTTCATTGTATCTGATTTCTGTTTCCCTTAATTCAGAGTCTCCATCCAGTGAACTCTAAAAATAAGTAAGAAGCTGAAAGTAAAGCAAAAGTAAGGTTTCTGGGCTGTACTTACCTCTGTTAGATAGCCAGAAGTGTAGTTATTAGATTTGTTTCCATGTCTGTATGATGTGGTCAAGCCTATTACACATATATAAGTTTAAAATGCCACCTCTTCTGAAGGAAAGATTTTTTTTTTTTCCTTTTCTTTTTTGGGGTGTGGGGAAGTCTGAGCTCTGTGTCATTCAATGGCAGAAGCCCTGCAGGGTGAGAAAATCCATGGAAGGCATACAAAGAAGCACATCCCAATATACCTTTTTTTTTTTTTTTTAAAGAAAAGGTCTCTATTTATTTTCCTTTTGAGTAATAAGGCAAAAGCTTCTATTGTAATCTGTGTACCTGGCATTGTATCTTTTCCCTCTCAGACAGAAAGAAATGGATTTATTTATCTAATCTGCCAATCTAACCTGTGCAATTCTGATGCAGACATTTACCAGGGGTCTGAGCACTGTTTGTGCTGCTCTGATTTATAGAGTTCTCAGTGATATATGGCCTTGTTGTTCCTCCTCTTCTGTATTTTAGCTGTTGGTGGCTGTCTTTTGATTTTTATTTGTTAAGTCTTGTTACTGCATGGCTCTAATTATAGCTCCTATTATTTTTAAGGAAATGCTGAAATACAAGCTCAAATGGGGCTTTAGAAGTGCTCAGATGAGAATTGGAGATGTGATAAGCACTCATCAATAGGCTACTGGGGCTTTTAATTTACCATCATTCAAATAATAATTAGAATATTTAGATGCTAAGTACATATCTGAGGGAGAAAATCAAATGGAAAGGGTTGCGGCTTTTAAATGTATACATAAATAGAATATAATACAGATCTTCACTTGTGTGGATTGACACACAATGTAGAGTTATGTGTATTTTCCCTTTGTTTTGCAGAGCTGTTCTTTGCAGGAAGTACTGCATGCTTTTTATAGTAAATGAAACTGCTAAATATGGATTATGTAGGAGCAGAATTGGTAAAAGACCTGCAGAATGGCTCTGTATTTAAATGCAATAAGAAAAAGGCACAGTCTCAATTCTCTTAGTAGGGACAGTCTAAATCATTGCTTCACCCTGGTTTTGATCACAGGCCATTGTCTGAAGAACTTTTTGAAAGGAACAGCATAAAAGAGAGGAAACTTAGTCATGAAAATAGGGAGGACTATAACACGGAATAAATGGTAAATAGGAAGTAAAATGAAACACATTCTAGAAATACCTGAAGAAGTCATCATTATGTGTATGCCAGGATCCATGTGAAAGCATTCCCAGCTCCCTGTGTTTTAGGGCTGGGAAGGCTGCCTGGAAGCTGTGCAGTTATCTGTGGTTGCAAAACGTCTAACTTTGCAAGGATGCTTCCAATTGCTTTGCCATTTCTCCACAAGCATTGGAAGCAGCAGAGATGCCTCTTCTACTCTGGTAGTAAGACCAACGATTTGCTATGTTTTAAATCCCTGTCTTACAAAACATTTTGCTTTTGTAGCTGAAGCCTTGCACTCTCGTGACTATTGACTCTCCATGAAGCTAATTCTGCAGTAAATATTTTTTCCTTTACCAATGTAAACGTTCCTGATTTCTTATGCATCTCTCCCCCCTCTCTCTATGCCTGGTGATCTTCCCTATAGATCCCTTCTGTTTGGATAACTGTGTGCATCAGATGGCAAAGAGTTGACTGCTGGTTTCCATGTTGCGGGGATCAATCCTTCACTGATAAGGCAATGGACTGGATGACCTAAGATATGTCTTTCATCTCTATTTTATCACTGCAAAATGCAAGTGGGCGTGCAAATCCCAGCTCTTTGCCAAAGCCATCTGCTCAAAAATATTATACAAACAGACAAGGAGGGTTTAAACTAATTACAAGTTTTTTCTGTTTATGAAAATTATTCTTTGCTGCTGCAATCATATATCTGGGCTTTCTGTAGTTATGTCATCTTTTAAAATCAGAAAAATCTCATCTGAGCACAAGCTGAAGGCTTTTGGTAACTTTCAGAGATTTTTGGGTGTCCCGAGTTCACTTTCTCTGGTAACTACTATTTTCTCTGATTACCAATCACTTCAATGCACTCATTGTACAAAGACTGCACATATTTTTCCCTACAATATCACAGACAGCATTAGGAAAGGCCTAATCTACATTTTTTTTTTATTAAATTGTTGTTTTTTTCTTGCTTTTTCACCTTGAAAGGCCTGTCTCTTGGGAAAAGCTGGGCTTAACATCAATGTAAATTTTGTCTTTGGCGTAGGAAAGTCTTTACTTGCACAGGATGGTGTATTTTGCCTGTGTTGAGAGGAGCTTCATTTCACGTGGGCTGGAGGAATTGGACTGAAGATAACCTGATTTGAGGGCCTCCCAGCCACCCAGAGAGTGGTTCTTCTGAACTTCCATGATCTTCTCTTTCTCACAGAGCTCGCTGCGCCCATTTCTGATTTCCTGATTTTATCAAGGAATTCTTCCAGAGTGACGTGCACAGTTTCCCCAGCTGGGAGGAGTTGTCCCCTCTTTTGTGTGCCCAGCTGTCCCGGGCAGCCCTTCTCCATCCTGAGCTGTGCAGCAGCCAGATGAGGAGCGAATCCTCCCCCCTGCAGCAGGTCAGGGAGCTCAGCTCCGAGGCTGTGCCGTGTTACTGCCGGCTTCTTGGGTGACAGATGGAAAGCCATAAGCTTTGTCACTAAGTGTTGCCTGAGCCAGTAACAGTTGTATGTGCAGTTCAGGGTGCTGGTGTATTCAAAGTTTTATTTGTGTGTTTTGGTTGTGTTTGTGTGATATTGTAAAAAAAGAAAAAAAAAAAAAGGATTAATCTCTTGGCTGGTTAAAGGGAGCTCCCCTTAAAAATAGTGTAGGGGAAAAGGAAAGCTGTTTATGTTTATTTTTAATGGAGATTTTCAGCTTGTTTGGGTTTTTTCTCCCTTTTTTTTTTTTTCTTTTGACCAATCCTTTATGGCTTTTAGCTTTCCAATTGGTAACTATAAAAATATTTTTAGCTGTGTATTGTTATAGAAGCATCAGCTCCAGAGAAACTTTGTATCTAAAGAAAAGGTTCAATTTGGCTCAATCTATGTAAGCTGAGTTTGATCACACTTTTAACACTCTCCAGAGTAATTACATTATTTTTCTGTTCCATGTGTCTGCTTTTCAGCACATAGAGATCTTTTGCTACCAAAAGTTCTTTTGGAATGTTCAAATTACCTGTGGTAATTAGGTATATCCATGCTGGTCTTGACTCAGTCTTTAGTCTCAGATAGGCTCAACAGTGCTGAAATCTGACCTTAGAGAAGGATATGTAACTATTTCCTTAGAATGTCTGAGGTTGGTTCATCAGAGGAAACAACCAATGTATTTAGCTAATTATTGGACATTTTTTATCATTGTATTAGTACATAATTAACAGTCTTGCAACTAGCTTGATAAACAACCAACAATTAAACTTCCACATATGGCTGGCTTTGCAAAGTTACACCGTCATGTAGAACTAATGGGTTTGCCACCACATGTTAGGATGAAGTCTGTTATAGTTTAATGAAACTGGTGGTTTGTCTCTTGCAGGAATAGCTTTACATTCTTATCAATATCAAATAAAGTATTGGCTGTGGGTTGCATTTTATTGCCTTTTACCAGACACCTTGCATTATGATTTGCAGAGAATTTTAGGATCAGTCAGCACTTTTATTTTATATATTAATGAGAAAAATTAGCTGAATTTGAAGGAGAGTCTGCACAGTTTGGCATCTTAGTGATAATAATTAGATATGACCCTTATCTTCTGCAGGCTCCATGTCAGTCAAATATTATTCTGCTTGGACATCCAAAAAGTCAAGAAAGCAATCTAGGTTTTCCGGGCTGGAAACTGTTTTAGGAGCAACAGAATAGTGTGGCTGGAATGGCACGAGAGGCAGGATACCAAACTGTTGTTATCCAAATTGTGAACCAGTCCAGCCATGCTCCCAGGCACAGGGAATGTTTTCTGCTTGCACTGCTTAGAACACAAGTTATAATGGGCAGGTAGATGTGGCTGAAGGAGGGGCAGATGTTTCCCTCCCTAAACTAGGTGAAAACTAAGTAGTGCACAGGTTTATGCTGAGCTGTTCCTGCCCCAGGAGTCCTGTCCCTATGTGGGACAAGTTCTAAGGCTGGTCACTGGTCTGGGAACCAGGACAGGCAGTTTTTGCATTTAATGTGTTGTTTCCAAAGTTGCAGCTCTGGTTGGAATTGGCAGCCTGGTGAAACTGTATTTGTGTGCATTTCACACCAGTGACATTAAGGGCTGCTGCACCAAAACCCCTGAAATCCAGATGTGTCTGTGTATTTATTCTCTTTTTAGTAATAAACAAATAAAATCAGGAATTTGTGTAGCTACACAGACTTTAATGCATTTGAAATGCATTTTGATGGATTGTTCCTTAATAAACCAATGACAATTACTTTCTTCTCCCTTTTGCTGTTCTTAAGAAGGTTGAATTATTTTGAAAAGGGAAACTTGTCATGGAGGAAGATGTGGTTTGAATTGTTTCATGTGCAAACTTCAGCTTTACCTTTACAACTTTCCTGTACTGTTTTATGCCTTTTGACATTTGTGTCAGATCTATTTTTGTTTCACAATGCAGGCTATATTCTTGTACACTTCCGACTGTATGTCATCCCTCTGCATGAAAGAGAGCTGGACAGAGGTTAGGATGTTATCTTTTTGAGGCTAATTAAGTTCCAGCATTATCATTACACATAGCCTATATTTTTTTGTTGAATATGAAACTTGCTTTGAGCAGGAGCTTGGCTGTGATAACCTCCCAAGGTTGCTTCTGACCTGAATGATTCTGATTGTATAAAAACAACAGTTGAAAGTGTGTGTTTATTGTAGAAAGAGACGTTTCATTGCCTAAAATTCTGTTTTTGAGAAGTCAGAGTTCATTGTAGAACATTCTGACTTGTGGTAACAGAAAATGAGATTTCTCAGAAGAAAACTGTAACTATAACGTGGACACAACTAAATACATGCTTAAAATTCACATCCTCCAGCCATTGGGACCTGCATTCTGCAGAAAATACCTGTTCTTCTCAAGGCGATATAGCTCACAGAAGGCAAACATGTTTTTCTGAAGCAGAGGCCTTGCCTTTTAAGAAAAAGGATTGAAATGAAGTGGAAGACTGTAATTTAAAAACAAAAGTCTCCACAGTTGCAGGTGGAGAACTCATGCTGTATAAATTTTTTAGAACACCAATATTTCAGTGGCTGATTTGATGGATGAACTTGGCAGCCTGTCCTCAAACGATCTGGGATTTTTAGAAAAACAAAAAACAACACCCTTAATGCCAGGCTTTAAACTGTATTTAATAAAAAATAGAGCTGTGTGCAATGTGCTTATTCTGCTTTTTTAGCTACAAGGCCTGTTGCTGCATTCAGCCATTAACTTCTACCTCATTCTGTCAATATCCGGGATTGGAGATACAATAAGCCACCCTGGCTGCCTTTAGGAGGATGCATACTGAGGACAGAAAAACAGCTGCAGCTTAGCCATGGCTCTCTTAACTGTTTCTTCTCTGTATTTGGCTGATCATGTTTATTCTCTCCTTTGATCTTGAAAAACTAAAAACAAATTTAAGCATGATCCAAACTCCCTTGTCGGACAAGAGCACAGAGTACTCTGAGCACAGTGTTCATATCCAGCCACTAAGGAAGACATATGAGCTTACATCTGGGGGGGGTAAAAGGTCTGTGGGTTTTGTATGCTTCAACTTCTCTGTGGGAAATCAAAATAGATAATCCCAGAGAAGCAGGCAGGAAGGGCGAGGGAATAGGAGTAGGATATGAAGAGATCATGGCCTCTGTTCTTCACAGAATCATTTCCATTTCATTTTCTAAAGCCTCCAAAGAAGCAGGTCATCTGACATCTACATCTGGCAGAATACATATAGAAGAGTTCTGCCCCCAAATCCAAGCCCTTGCCCACTATTTGTTATTTTCTGTTAATGAGATTCCACAGACCTGCTAATATGCAAATAATTGAAAAATATCTAAAAATGTCTAATGCTAATTAAGATAAGATTAAAATTGTTGAACTTCACTGTATCTTTTGCAGTTTCTATTTCCTTTAAGACTGGGACATGCAAGAGAAAAGTGCATGAAGCAATGCTTTAGTAAATATGCAGGAAATTTAAGATCAGTAAATTGGTCCTTGATTGTGAATCCAGCTGTGCAATAGCTCCTTTCTTTCTTAAGTTGTTCTGAGTCACAGGCAGTTTCAATATAAAAATATACACATCAGGCTAAAAATCCACACTTTTTCTTCACTGCACCCAGTTCTAATATGTCAAATTTTGTGCAGTCAGTCAAGCTATAACTTTATTTACTGGAGAATACTGAAAGCTAGCTCTCCATGTCAGTACTCAGAAATAATTAAACAAAAAATAGTTTGACAGAGGGTTGGGGTAAGAAGAAAGCAATTTAATTTCTTTCCAGCTTAGGTTTCATGCTCAGTTAATTACAGAATCCTAGAATCATAGAATAATTGATGTTGGAAAGGACCTCAGGAGATCTCTAGTCTTCCCTAGCCTCCTTCTCTAAGCAGACCCAGCTGTGAAATCAGATCAAGTTGCTCAGGGCTTTATCCAGTCAGATCTTGAAAACCTCGAAGGATAGCAGTGGCACAACCTCTTTGTGCTGTCCTCATGGGAAATGAGTTTCTCCCTCTATGCCATCAGATCTGCTTTAATTTCAATTTGTATCAGTTGTTGCTCATCTTGCTGGGATGCACCATGTGGAGAGCCTGGTTTCTCTTCTGTGGAGCCCTTTGTAAGGCTCTGGGGTCTGGTGTCTCTTCTCCAAACTGAGCAAGCCCTGCCCCTCCAGCCCCAGAGCAAGAGCTTCACCCCACAGCCATCCTCGTGGCCCTCTGCTGAACTTGCTCCAGGTGACCAATGCCTCTCTTGCATCTGAAGGGGCAAAGCTAGACAAGGGCTGAGTAGAGAGGAATAACTGCTTTGCTCCATCCCCTGCCCATACTCCTGTTCATATACCCAAGGATGCTGCTGTCCTTTGCTGCTAAGGCAAGTGGTTGGCTTGTGTGAGCCTTGTTCTCTCCCCAGCCAGGCAGTTCCCAGCCCTCTGTCACGGCAAGGGTTGCAGGACTTTGTCTTTCTCCTTGCTGAGTTTCCTAAGGTTCCTGCCTGCCCTTTTCTCCAGCCTCCTGCCAGCCCTTCCCTTGGACATGTTGACTGATTCCCCAGGTCTGGTCCTCTCCATTTATAAAATATTGCCATGCATTTCTAGTTGAGCCATATCTGCTGTATTTATTATAGTAGAAATAAAACACAATTTAGACTCAGTGTTTTGACAGTATAAATTTCTGTTTATATCATAGTTGTAAAGATGTGGAACAGAAAGCTTAATAAAACTTAACTAAATCATACCGACAGTTAAAATACATATAAAATGTCTTTGTGTTCCAAATACCTCTTTTACTTGGGTTTGATTTTAATTCATACGTCATGCTGCCCACATTCAATTACATTTGGACCCTCTGTGTTGGGCTTGTTCTTGGAAAAAGGTAGATGCACTCCTGTCTGTTTCCTGAGTGTGTTAATACATCAGTACATTGGCTGTAAAATGCATGGTGATATCCATTTATAAAATGGATATGAAAACTCTAAAAACCAGTGCCTTGGTGCAGTGTCCCATGGGGCTGGAAAAAGAAGCCAAATCACAAGTCCCATTCCACTGCCCAGGCGTTAGATTAATACTCTTTCTGGCAGCTATTTAATTCAGAATAGATTTAAATCAGAACTTTTGTTTGAACACAGTGGCCATTTAATCATGCCAAAATGTGTCCACTGTTCTCATTTTTTCTTTCATTACATTGTGTGCTAAAGAAATTATAATCAGCAAAGCACTAGAATTATCACCTGGCTATCCTGAATCATAATGAAGTACTGTGTGGCATTTTACCGTTCCAATTCCTGATTTGTGGTTAAATTTGATATGCCGCATACTGAATTCACATTATTGTGTAAATATTCTCATTATAAGCTATAATTTGCTTTTGATCTGAAAAGGTCATAAACATGCCATCAGTTATTTCATAGTAGTATATAGCGATTCAATGGGGTTTTTTCTCCACGCAGAATGGGAGGTGTCTGCAGGAACTGTATGGTAATGCCTGGCAAATGTTGACTTTTATCAATGGCTTGTGTTTGCTTCACGCCTTCAACTCCTACATATTATAGCAGCGATTGCTGTTTCTGTTTTATTCTATGGTGGTTTAGTATTATGCTGGATATACTACTTTGCATAATGTTATCAAATTCCTACTATTAGGCCTTGGAAAATATTCAGCTCAGATTCCAAACTGTTCTGAAATAATGGTAAGTTTAAATCTAATTTGTAGTCAATCATTCAAGGTCCATAAATTATTGTCAACCATCAATTTCATGTGTCTTTAATTCTGTTTTGAAAAACAAACATTTGAATTTTATCTTTTTCTGGTCCTATCCAAAGTCTGCTTTTTACTTTTCTTGCCTTACTATTCCTTCTTGTCACAATCTCTCCATGAAATCAGAGTAATGACTGTGGTGCAGAAGCTTTTCTGAGAAAGCACCTTAGCATCTCATGGGACTTATGGGAGGAATTTGTACACATGCTGAGCCAGAAAAGTAAAGATGTAACAGGTGACTTCCTTCTCACATAATCTTGGTGTTAGGGGAGGCGACAAGTCAGCAAGAACAGGAAATAATGTTCTTATTATTTCAGTTCAAGTTATTGCAAATTATAGGCGGCTGCTGCTTGGAATTGTCCCAAATCTGAATGCGTGCTTTATAATAAAGTAGAAATGCAGTACGGGAAGAGTTATTAAATGTAGAGGATCTTTGGGGCATGGCAGAGGCATGGATCCTTTGTTTGGATTGCACAGTTCAATTTTAATTAGCCACCAACACCTTATTTCTGTGCAAGGAGATTAAACTGTAAGATTAAACAAAAATTAGCCATTGCTAAGGGCTGCCAAAAGCTACCAACAATTCAGGATTTGACAAAACTGGCAAGCACTCTGCATTCCAGCCTTTGTGCTCATGGAGAGGAAGGAAATGGACTGTGGGTTCTTCCCTGTGCTGTTATGGGAACAGAAATGCCAGGTGGTACAGAGCTGAATCCCGTCCAGTGAATTCCTGATGGAAAGTTGTGAGGACTTCAGGGATGACAGTTCCCAAGCTGGGATGGGAACCTGAGCCTCAGTGTTTGCATTAAACAACAGCCCTGACTCAAAATTCTCAGCCAGGCTCTGCAACTTGGTTACTGATGGCTTTTTGGGGCTGAATATTAAATGAAAACCCTTTTCCTTTGGTCTTGTTGCTTGCACTTTGTGGGAGCAATCTGTGGAAAAACTCAGAACTATCAACAATCCAGAATGACAAAGTTTGATGATCAACTTGCAATTTTATTTTGTGATTTTGGTGTCTGTTTGGTGAGAAACACCTTCTGTATTAAGGAGTTTTTCTGAAGACCATCACATAATGTGGCTTTAATTAATTTCCATACAGGAACATCAATAAATCCAAATCATAGACGAGGAATGACTGTACTGGTGCCTGCAGTCAGTGCCCCAAATTCACCTGAATTGTCATGTTTGCTGAATACACAGGTGCTGTCTTACAAATCTTCTACTCAGACATTTCCTTGCATGCCCTTCAAAATGTACAGGGTGGTGATGAGCAAGGATTTCAGTGTTACCTGAGCCCTCTTTATACACAGCAGCAAGTGACTGATGCACTTTCCCCCTACCATTATATACACAAAGGAGCAACACTTACTTTCCTTTTTCAGAGTGGGTTGAAAAGCGTTTTATGTGGCTTAAGACAGCTACTTTTATGCGAGTTTTCCCTACAGCCTCAGAATTTTGATGGAATCTTCAGGAATGTGCTGTGGATTTAATCTTAACAACACTGAGTTTACACCAGCCAAAGGTGTTTTAAAATCAAAAGCAAATGCATATCTAAGAAAAGTGCCTCACTAACAGTTCTTTCCTCAATTAAAAACATATTCAAGATTTCCTTTACTAGGATTCTCAGTCTTTTGGTGGTACGGAAGTGGATGAATTTACTACAGAGGTCATTGCTGAAATTCCAAGACTGTATTTGCTGTGTGTGTATTTTCTAGCATTTTAGTAATAATGGAGATCAATCAGAGAAAGCCCAAATTTTTCTGGCAGACTTTCCTGGCATAATTTTGTCTGGAAAATCTTCATATGGCTCATAAAAATTCATTTATTTCCACAATTGCTTTATGTGATAGAAAAAACCCACATAAAATCCTTATCCTCAGATGCTTGTTATATATATGGGTAAGAAAGTCTTATAGTTCCCATGGCTATTGTTCATTATTTTAACCTCAACACAGAAATCAGTTAACAAAGAACAGTAACATTTATTTTTTCATACTTTTATTCAGAAAAAGAAACAAATTATCTCCCTCATTTCCATTTATATTTAATCCATGAGACATCTTGTCTTTTTTTTTCTTTTTTTTTTCCTGAGGAGCAGTGAACAGATTTGTGTCCAGATAGATAGTTTACCAGGATCTGCCTTTGAAGGCCTATTAATTAAAATGTGGATATCTGCCTTCCTGAGTCTGTTTAAATATGCCTTAAATATGTCTTAGCTTGAAGATTTACACTTTTGCTTTTATACAAATAGTATTACAAATAATAAAAATAATCCTTTGTAAGACCATTTTTGTGATAAAGGAAATTAGTTTTGTATAACTAACAGTGTAGGAATCTTCAATTTTTTTGGTAACTTTTTCCTGTGAATGCTTTTTAGCAATTTCAAAGCATTGAAGTGCAGCATATTAGTAAAATGCATTGTTGTTAGTTCTTCCCTATTTTCAGTGATGGATCTGGATGTAGAAGTCCTTAATATGTCAAGCTCTTTCTAAACCTGGTGCATGCTTTTGCTGAAAAGACTCATGATGCCAAGAACTGAGGAGCAGGATTGTGTCAAAATATCCCAAAGTCAGCAGGAAATAATTTTCTAGTTAGAGGCCTTGCACAAAGCTCAACATTTCAATAGTGCCTCATTTAATTCAGGATGCAGACAAGGATTAAATGCTGCCTGGGACTATATGTGGAGCTTGCAAAGTCCAAGAAGAGGGAGAAACTGAAAAAAGAGGTTTTATATAGGCACAAAATTGAAGCTGGGAGTAAGTTCCCTAACACTTAGAATTAAATAAGGTAATAAAATTTGTAACAAACAGCCCCCTTTAACATTCTGGTCAATATTCCAGCCTGACTGAAGTCAGGAACAAGCTCCCACTGACATCAGTGGAGCCAGGATTTCACTCTCGCTGAGGGAAGCTGTAGATCTTCTTTATTTTTCCCTTTCTTTAGAACTCAGGCTCCAAGGAGCTATTTGCTTTACATTTGACTTTGCCCATGGGACATCTGCTTTTCCTTTGAGTAGGTGGAGATCAGTCCCTTCCTGGAAAGAAGCTTGGAGCTTCCCCTGTGTGTGTGTGTGTGTGTGTAGGTGCACAGGAGAAATGGCGATTTTACTTTCTATCCTTTGTGATTATGTCAAGGAAAGATGTTTATAAATGTGCTATTTCTATAGCAATTAAGGATGTGGTGGTATAAATCAATATATCCCTTTTACCATCAGTCACCAAACTACAAATTGTTCTGCCAAGTGGCAGAGCCCAGCAGAAACCACCCACGCAGGGAACCCGTGGTGGTCACTCTGTGCACAAGTCACAGAGGAGAGTGGTATGGGAGCAAGACTTGTTAGGTCTTAGTTAAATCATTATAGTAGAAATTATTTTAAAAAAATCATTCATGAGGTTAACACCCTTAAAGTGTTAGAGAACTCTCAGTTCCTTTAAAGGCAATACTTACCATATTATCAAAAATAACCTGTGCTCTTCAAACTTAGCTTTTGTTAATTTTTTAGCCTTCTTGCTCTTTCTCTTTCTACCCCTTCTTGATCTTTCGTCTTCACAGCAGCAATTTTTTTTTTTTTTTTTAAATTCCTCATTTAACATTTGGATCGTGCATGATGTTGCCTTTCTGTTTAGGAAATACGAAGCAGTCAGTATTCCACAGCTGCAAAGTTACTGCTGTCTTGAGGCTGACACAGAAACAGACACAGAGCTTTAGTCTGTTTAAATGGAGATTAAAATTTTATGTAGCAATTAATGGTTAACTGGGGGTAAATGATCCAAAATTACCCAGCAGGGTCTTTGTTGAACAGAAACATTGCTTAATGTGCATTGTTTACTAACAATCTGATGATGAGTGAGAAGACATTTCTTCTTGTATTCTGTCAGGTCTGCATAGAGGCCAGGATGTGCTCCTGGTGAACAGCTCAATAGAGACCTGATAAGGCTGTGCTGGTTGCAATAAGATGCAGCATTCAAAAAAGTCAGCTCCCTGACTTCTGGACATGACAGGGAATGTGGGGAGAACCAGATATTTGCTAGCCAGTTTGATCACTCAGGAGTTTTTTGTCCACAAAAGCAGTTTTCATTTGTGTTCTGGGCACCAAAAGCAATGCAGGTGCTGGTTTAAAGCTGGAAGGTTGGGAATGAAACTCCCAGTTTTGGGAAAAAATTTCCTTTGATGGTCCCTCCTTGACTTTGGGATTCAGGCTGAATAGGATAAGTCAGGCTGCATCCTGGTGCTGCAGCTGTGAGAATGAAAGAAAATATGGGAAAAGGATGGGAACGAGTGTCAACAGGCTGCACCTCCTGAAGGTGGAAAGAAGGAGAGAAGGGGGATTTTGTGAAATGTTCTAAGCAAACTATTTTGTTTGGGAAGGTTTGCATTTATGGACATTCATGACTTGAGATTATTGCAGATGTCTAACTCTACTACAATTCAGACACCTTTCAAAGGACATAATTTCCTATAAAGCCTATGGATATAAATAATGGTACTGTAAATATTGGAAGAGGTGGGTTTTGCCAGAAAGTGGACCAGATCCCCTAAGTCAAATGCTTACATTTAGAGATGGTGATGAGCTAGCTGGTGGTCAATTACTATTTTTTCCAAATAGGAGGTATTTTCTTCCCCTCAAGCTAAAATACAGTCCTGTGACTTTAGTACAGCATATGAAATAGTAGAATTTCACCCCCAACATGCACCTTCCACAGCAATCCTCCAAAGTTATTCGTGATAAAAGACTCCAAAAAAGTAAGACTAGGAGTTAAGTATCTGCTATGCATTAAAGGTACAAATACTGAAAATTAAAATTCTATTTGCAGCATGCATCCCAAAAGTATAAAGATTGTTCTGTAAGGAAGAGTGGGATGGCAAATATCTCTCAGTGCATTTTGTATATGCTACCTGTGAAAAATATTTCATAGACTTGAGGAATAGAAGGAAAAAAAATCCCGGGGAGGGAAGAAAATTCTGCTTTGTTTCCAATACATGTAGATCTACTTAAAAATTAAAACAAGGAATATATGATGAGCACTTCAGCTTACATGTTAATGACTACCAGAAATTCTCTGTAAAAATTAAGTTCATAATGCACACAAGTATCCTGAAAATCCTGGTAAAAAATTGCAAAATAGCCACTAGATACAAAATCCTAGCGTGGGCAGCTTACACTGCAAGGCGACGAGCCATTTTGCATTTGCTGGCAGGAGCTGGCATCTGTTTTTAGATGTAACATCCTCAGTGTAACTGAAGAGCCTCTCAGAAAGAATGTTGCTGGGAAGAGCTCCAAGAGAAGACAAAGCCAGGTTTGCAAGATGTGGAAGTGAGCTGGTGTTAGACTTCCACCACTCAGCAAGACCTACTCTGTGTGTAGTGAGCTCAGTGAGGTACAGAGCTGGTTCAGATTTGGCAGAAACAAGAGTCACTTGAGTTTGAGGTTGTCATGATCTTTTCCAAATAGCTCATTACATTTGCAGCTTCCAGGTGGGCTGGATGATATTCTTTGGTCTTTGTTATTGCTTCTTGGATGACTGGGATTTTCCCCTGATGTTCCTCAGCTTGACTGTGCGTGACAGTTCTGGCATTGTCTGGAGGAAATCGAGAACTGGCAGAGAAGTGCCTGATTTTAGGAATCAGAACTCATTCCACATTCTGCCTTCACTGACACCACACTGTTAAATGGCTCAGAAAGACAAGATAACACTTCCTTTTTTTGGCCTCATTGCCTTGATCCAGTACTCACATGCTGAGGTGGGACTGTCAGAGCCCTGACAGCTGGCATGATGACACACATAGACACATCTCTAGAGCTTATTTTTCAAACTAACTCCTCAAAGGGCTTGAGGATGTGAATGACAGTGTCTGCCAGGCTCCACTGTACCTGAGTCAGCACCAGCTGTCTCCAGCCAGAGAGCTATCCATGATTGTTTATTCTTCTACAGGCTTTCCAATGTGCAGAGTGTGGTTCACCTTGTGCCTGTGCCCTGGCAGAGCCAGCTGATGAAAAGAGCAGTTTGGAATAAAATGAGCAGTGTATTTATAGTTGCTGAGTATTCGACTGGTAATAAACCTGTCTTAATCCTTGAGAGATATTTCAGTAAGATGACTCTTTGGAAGGATTGTTTCAACAATGCATCATTCCTACAGATGCAAAAGTTGTGTAGAAGCCACTCTCTAATCACACTGGAGTCAGCAGCCGCATACAAGGCTGACACACAGAGCACTGACAAGGTCCTTCCTGACAGCCGCAAACAATTCTCTCATTTGGCAAATGGTCATTATTTTGACATGTCCGGGAAGTCATGGCTAGCTGTGTTTCTGCTGCTGAGGGCCTGGGCATGCACAACCCAGGCCTTGAAAAGTAGGTGAGGGAAAAGAGACCATGAGTTGTGGAGTTACAAGACCACACACATGCTAGGAGTTATCTTCTGCTTTTAGCATGACTACTGTTCATGGGAAACTTTTTCTGGGATCATGGCATTTAAAAGCAGAAGAAGTTGTGGGAATATTTTCTTTGGGAAGAATGATATTGAAATTCTAGCAAGCACATCACTGACCATGAGTTCAGACATTCTTCTGTAGGTATTTGTGATTTCTCAGCTGGTGTAGTTTTTCCTTGGGAGAGGAGATTTCTGATGGTGCCTGTTGCATCCAACATCCAGGGTCTTCCAGCTTTTGTAGAGCTCTCATATGGCTGATTTGAAAGCCTGATTATGCTATGACAATCTTTGATACTTCTATAAGATTCCACAGGTGCAGTTTCAGCTTATTTATTTTTCTGGCTGGCACACACTAACAAAATACAACAGTCCTTTCAGAAATGTTAACTTCCTGGAGGTTTTTGCAGCCATTTCTTGCACAGTAAGTCATC
>VWZN01002330.1:873037-896139 GCA_013396955.1 Regulus satrapa | reverse complement strand
TTTTTTTTTCCCCTATTGGGGACTGAGACTCCTACACATTCAGACTTCAGTATCCAAATAGTAAAAACCAGTTTAGAATGAAAGGCTTTACAGAAAAAAACCTGGGAGATGTGTGTGTGTGTGTGTGTGTGTGTGTGTGTGTGTGTTCGTTCATTTGGGGTCAATTGTTTTCATATTCCTGTGAAATACTGGTATTTTATTTTCTTATAAAAATGGCATCTTGAATGTAATATCTCCTTTTGATCCTAGAGCATGTGATGAAGGCAGTTTGTAATTGCTGTGTGGTGGGACTTTATAGAAGTAAATCCACTATCCCAGTTACTTTTATTCTGAATGCATTTCCAAATAGTACTTTGTTAAAAAGTCACTTAAAAGCATGTGATCAATATTTCTTTGATTCTAACTGCCAGATACTGATTTAGGTGGTTATTTTTATCTAAAACTCTTTTATGCACCCATACAACCTAGAAAAATGGTGCCTGTGATCAGGCAGTTTCACCTTGGAAAATAAAAAGAAGTCTACAACAATACTGGAAACACATTTGCTGAGCTGCAAGAATTCTTTCCTGGCTATAGGCTGTCCATAAAGAAAGTACCTAATTGTACTAGACACACTTTGGAAACTTTCCCAGAGGAGTAATAGATAAGTTAACGGAGCACTTTTTAATTTTGCAAAGTGCACTCTTCCTTATAATTTACTTAATATAGAAATTTAATGTACTGCAGTTTACTGAACAAATTACATTTAAAGTATTTCAGAGTTGAGTTGAAAGCTCTGCTTTGGTAGCCAGTTGGACTTTATTATTTGATTATCCAGATAAGGACAAGCAGTAACAAAGTTCTCTGTCTTAAGTGGTTCCAGGGATTATCTCTCAACCATTGCCACTGTTAAATGCAGATTTTAAATTCCCAGCACAAAACCCCACAAAACAACAAAAAAGATACAGTGCCTTTCATGCCACTGTACTAGTTAATGCTTAGTTTTCATTTTGTATCTATTCCATAAGAGCTTTCATAAATGAACTATAACTTCATTGAATAAAACCCTAAAGTTATAGGAAGATGCAAGGATGCTAGAAATTAGTAAGGGCAGAACCAAATATCCTCTTTGTGTGTTGCTGCAGCCCAGATAACTGAGGTTCTTTTCCATTTATTTGCCTGAAACATGACAAAACATACAGTCCTAGGGGATTAGAAGTAGGAGCATATATTTTCATTAAGCCATTGCCACAGACCCATGATTCATCATGAGTGATACTTCTGTCCTGCAATCCTGCAGGGCAATCATGTAATATAACCCCCTTCCCCTCCTATTTTTTTTTTTTTAAATTATGTTAGGGTTTTGTTATCAGACAACAGGTCAAATGAGTATTTGTACTTGGAATGACATAGACTGTGGCATAAATTATGCCAGGCTCCAAAGCAGCTCATTAAAAAATTTCATCTGATACATGATTGAGCTGTACCCATCTTCTGTGTCAGAAATAGAATTGTGATCATATAATCTTTTTCATGAAGGTTTTTGCCCTGGGATGGGCACATAGATCACTTGGAGGAGAGAATTATTTAAACTTTAGGAGAAGCTGATGCAAAGAGTAGAATTCAGAACTGTTCTTGAAAGTCTTAGTGACTGAGGAGATACACTGCTGTGTACTTCACTTTTTAAATTTTTCTATGAGTGGTTTCTCTATCAGGAGGAGTTGCAGGAAAGCAGAACACCAAAGAAAAGGAAGTATTCCTGAGCCTTACAGTGTCTATTGCTGGTGTGTTCTGCAGATGGGAGTTTGAAGAACTTGATGGCCTGTGGGAGAGGGTGGGATGAGGGAAATGCATGGCAGCAGACTACAGCAGCAGCAACTAATGAAACCAGGCCATCACATTAAACATGGAATAATTTTCTAGTCAAATTGCCAGGCAGTTCACAGATTCTGCAATGAGGTGGAGTCTGAGAATCACCAGACTGAAGAATAGCTCAGACATTCCCAGCTGGGAACTTCCGAAAAAGCCTGTGCTGCAATGGCAGTGCCTCAAAATATCACCTGCTCTCAGAGGGTCTCACCAGTATTGTTCCTCAGTTTAGTTTCAACAGTTCACTGAAGTTAGCCTGATGATCTTAGCTTAACACAGAGCCTATCTAGATGACAAGAATGTTTCTGCAGCTGAAATGTGGAGAGGTTGTGTAGTGCTTCGTATCTGCCCTGTGCATGTGTCCCTCCATGCATGACATGGGGTCTCCGAAGGAATTTTAGTAGACATCCCTTCCTGTGGTGTACCAGAAAATTCCAGTGATTAAATCAATTGCATGCTGCTGTGGTCCAGGGGAACAAAGATAAACAAATGCCCTCCATCAGCACAAAGCTTAATGACGCTGTTAAAACAGCCTCTATTCCTGATCCTTGCTGCAATCCACATTGTGCTAATGGAAGACGTTCACCTCAGTTGATCTTTTAGGCAGCCTGTGATATATTTCCTTTGAATACCCTCAGAAAACAATGCTTGGAGTTGGATGGTAATTGACTTTGTTTTATCAAGGTAGGTAAAGAAGGTGAAAGAGAATTCACTATTAGACAACTTATTGCATTCTTGAAGTGAAAAAAAAAAGTCAAATTGGACTGAGGGAGGATCTGTCACTTCTATGTCTCTTTTACCAGCTGGGAAAAGAGAGATGAAACAGCTAAAAATTGGACAATTATTAATATTTTTGGATGAAAACCTGTGTAAATCTTGAAGTGAAATCAAGTATTTTCCTGGCTGGTAGAAAGACATGGCTTGTGTATTAATATGGATTCCAAATGGAAATTATAATGTAATCATGTAGGCAGGGTTTTCTTGGCGCTCGGATCTGGGCAGTATTGCTGTGAGTGGATAGACTGAGGATAGATCTCAGAGTTTGAATTGCTCTTTGGTGTGAGACTTGATGGCTGGAAGCGAAGAATGAAGTTTGCTTCATCATCTGGCATATAGCCTCAAGATAATATCAGAAAAATATTTTATGCTTCTACTTCTTTGGAAAATGTATATGTGCTGTTCGCTTTTAGTGAAAACACATAAATGGATAAATGGGTAAATGGCCTCATGAGATTAACGTTCAATTAATGGATAATTTCTGCTATACAAAGATTTTTATTAGCATTGTGATTGCTGAGAATAATTAGTCATAGAAGTCTATACTATCATCAAGTGGAAGAACATGACTGGATCTAATTAAAGCTAATGTGAAGAATTGGGTATTGCATTTTGACTAAGATGGCAATGCAAAACCCCATGCTCCTGTGAAGTATGAGCTTCAGTGACATCCTGTGGTCGGCACTCACTTTGTTGCATTGAAAGAAGGCTTTTACAAAACCTAGGGATGAAGCCATCCTGCTTCCTGAAAATCACATGGGAGATGTGAGCATGTGTGGGAATGGCACCTTGTCCACAGTGACCTCCTGAGAACCTGAGGGTGACAAACTAGGTTTCCTTCTGGGTCACCAGGTGGTTCTTCAGTTCAAGGAGAAACAAAAGTTCTTCTGCAAGACCAGGGAATAGCCAGATGGAGAAATGCAGCAGCCAGTTCTAACAGTTCCTCAGAATTGAAGTGAATTATTGGAATACTGGAAGTAATTTCTGCCTACAGTTGTGGATTGAGATAGAGACATAGTTAGATACAGCAAGTTGTTATTATTCACAGACATGAAGAAGATATTTAAGGTAAAGATCATCATTAATTTCCCTGTAATGACTAATGCTTTATATTCCCAGAGGCCTACACCTTCTCTGATGAAATATCTGCCAAGCTTTGGCTCACTCAGGGTTTTCTGCCTTCTCAATGAAACTCTGCTTGTACATCTTTCAGGAAAAAAAAGATCTGGTGATGTTGATAGAATGCACATGAAATTGCTATGAGAGAAGTAAGATGAGCAATTGCACAGATCATTTAGATAAAATCACTGTCCACAACTGAAATGAAACTCTTTGTTTTATATTTAATTTTAGGTTAGAAAGGTTAAATTCAGAGTTTTATTGGATTTTTTACTTCTAGAAAAATGTTGTAAAACACAGTCTCTTGCCTGTTGGGAAGAAATAAGTAAGATTCATAGGGAATTATCTCACAAATAAGCCAACACGTAGATTAAGTGGGCAGATTGAGTTTTGCTTAACAACTCAAATTCCAGGCCATTATCCCCAATGAATTTGACTGCAAGGGAAAGAAAATTCCTGTATCTCAGTTACAGTGATAGAAAAATAATAATTTTTAAAAAATTGGCTGAGTGTTTATTGCTTCTTTCAATTTTTTTTTTCCTTTGGTGTGCACATAGTTGATACAAACTATCAATAGTTTTGTAGGTGAATAGTGGAAGTAATTTAATGAAACAGCTTTAATAGTATTCCAAAGATAATCACATGTGCATCCAAAGAAGGTTGACTACTAACTTTTACATGAACATTTTTCTTTACATTTCAAGAATACAACGTTGGGACTGGCAATTTGAGAGAATTTTCTATCATTTTGTGTAGGCTGTTACTGCTGCTGGGTGTTAGCAAGTGCATCTCTAATATGCATTTAGAAGTTTTAAGAAACAGAATTTCTAAACATTTTGTCTCTTTTCTAAACAACAATTGTTGCCATCAGCTATTTTTTCTCCCATGCATTTCTCACAGATCTCCAAGAAAAAAAAAATTAATATTTCTTCAACTTCTGTGTATGAAGACAGAAAGGTCTGAAAGACAGACTTGGATTTCTAGAAATACCACTTATCTCATGACTATTTGGTGCTAAAATCTACATGAAAGTAGTGGAATGCAGGGTGAACAGATTTGAAAGCTCACAACCCAGCAAATTCTAAAAATCTGCTTGCTCTTTGTTTAGATGGAAATTTCAGAGACTTGATAACATGTGAACTACGAGATAAGCTGGAGGTGTGAAACAGCTCTGTCTCTCTACCTCCTTCTCTTTTTTTTGTTACAACTCCTCCTTATTTAATTCAGGTGCATTTGCAGTCAGAAGACTCTTATCATATGTGTGCTTATAGTTGAAAATGACACACCTGCCCAGTATCTATGGTAACAAAGGCTCTCTTCAATCTCAGACTTCTTGGTGCTCTTTTCTGCCTTTTTATCCTCTGGAAGAATAGATAATAATAAAAAACCCCAACTATTTGTGACAGTTTGTTTTAATTTCTATTAGCATTTATAAATTTTCTGTAATAATCCAAACATCTTGTCCCTAGAGTCTTTTCTCTATGATAGAGAGGATTGATCTTTTTTAGTGATGCATGGTTTTTGTTTTTCTCCTTGGAAATATGATTAAAAATGCAAGAAATGGTAAAATGAACATTGTCTTTATAGAAAAGAATGATGATGAGAGAGTTATGTATAACAAGTAGAATACCTATAACTGCATCAAAGAATTCTGTTTCTGACACAAGAAACTGCAGATCTACAGGGAATTTCTTTAATCAAAATGATAAATAAACTCTAGTCCATTTTTTTGTTTTTGTTATGGAGAGCTGATTCAATGTACTAAGCTTTTTTCTGCTGTTGATGAAAAGGCAACTCACAGTATCAGTTAGGTTGGATCACTCTGCAGTGAATCAATACTTCACAGAAAATAATTGGATTAATAACTTTCTCTTTATTTATAAACCCTGACAATTAAAAGAAAAAAAAAAAAAAGGAGAGAAAACATAAGGTCTGTTTTTCCTCTTAAACCTCTCACTCTTTCCAGACTTATAAGTACAGCCAGTATTAGCTAAAGGAAAGGGCTTCAGTACCATCTGTTTTGCCTTGTTCTGAGATCCTTACAGTGAAATCAGAAGACAGCCTGAGCATATTTTGAGTTTAAGTGGTATTGTTTGTATGTTCTTTTAAATCAAGGTGAAGCGACAATTCCCCCTGTGGAGTTCAAGAATCACTTAGCAAACCAGATCCTTGTCAGGAAACATAACAATATTCTTTCTTTATAGTGCACTCTATTCAAGGCTGCCTTTCATACGACTACCCATGACATAAGGCTGCTATTCTTCAGTTCCTCCTGCTCTCCTATTTCTCCTTTGACAAGCACCTTCCAACAAGTGCAAACCCCTTCACTTCTAAGAACAGGCTTTCTATTAAAATGTGATGTAATTCTCGCTATGCCCTACTTACAAAACCTCAAAGGCCTAATATACTTCCCAAAGGTCTGTGGGTCAGGTTTTGTCCCCAGGAATATCCATGTAAATCTCAGTGGGTTCATTTGAGTTACTATAGATTTACACTCCTGGACAGAGCAGTGCTCTGTTCTTTCAGTACATAATTCCTTAACCACTGCATCATTTTAATATGATGGTTTGGAACAGGATAATTTATTATTTTGTTCTTACAGCTCATCAAATTTGGAGATACAATATGCTGGATTTGTGTGAGGGCTTAAGGAGAGAAACAAAACTACTGACATGCATGTTTTCATCTGAGCTGTAAAGGGTTTTGCAAATAAAGGTGAATAACTTGAATACAGCTGTGGAAAAAAAATGTATATAGGGATTTCAAGACTGATATGGTCAAAGCAACTGACTTAGGAGAATAAACTTTTTACAACAGTTTCTTGAACAGGTCTGATCTAAGCAAGGACACAAACATTCAGAAGTTACCTGATAAAGGATGTTGTGATGTTAAAAATGTCAAATAATATTGAGAGGATTCAAATCTGCAAAACCCCTTTAACCTAAAAGCTGAAGCCCTCAGCTCAGTGGTGGAGGAAAATTTGGAGTCTGTTCTGTGTTTGACTGCAAGGCAGTGGCCATGTTCAGTGGAGATTTTCCTGAGATTTCCCAGATTCTAGGACCAAGTTCTAATGGATTTCAGTTAGTTAGTTTCTTAAGGCTAAAGAAAAATACTTGGAAAACATCAGACCTGCTAACCTGATTAAGCTGGTAGCATTTTTGTTTAACTGTCTGGCTGGGAAATCAGTTATTTTCACATCTCTGTTGCACAAATTATGGCTTTTATTTCTCGCCCACCAGCTAAATCAACCTTCCTCACTGCAGTTTGTTTTGCAGGTGTGTGCAGTGACCCTGGGGGAGAGGGTTAGGGCTGAACTGTGCTTGTGTGGGGTTGGGTGTGCTTGGACACCTCTCCGCTGGACCTGCTGGAGGGAATCTATTGCTGACAGGCAGAAGTGAGAGTTCACGTGTCAAGGCTGGAGCACTGTCTCAGGGGATGCTGCTCCTCTCTCCCTGGTGAGAAATTTGTCTCACAGAGAGGCTGTTGAAGGCAGAATGGGTGAGGCAAGGCAGCATGAAATTTTGTTTGCCACCTACAAGGAAAGCTCTCATTTCTTCTGTTCAGCCTGTTCTCTGGATGTGACCAACATTGATTACCACATGATGCCAAACATCTGGAATTTGTTGACCTTTAAATGGCCAGCCTTCATGTGGGAGTTGACCTTCAGGGCTGAAGAGCAGAGGTTTGTGCATTTAGTTGTAGGTGAACATGATATGTACATATATAAAAATATAGAGAAAATAAAGTGCACATTGTCACTCTCCTTTAATTTCTACTTTTGTACTACAGAGTCCATAGATGGTAGTGATAGCAGGGAGCAGAGGTTGAAAATATTAATAGGATCATTTAATGTTCTAAAAGAATTCTGTTTTTCAAGGTTATTCTAATATCCTAGTCAATAGTAATATCATCACAGTGTCTTCACATAATCAAGTTATGCTTAATAAAATATAGTGCTGAATTCTCAAATTTAAAATGAAGATGGAATAGGAGGGGAAGATTGTGATAAAGAAAGTTGTCATAATCATTTTATCAAATAATTTCTACTGAACAATAGTAAGGCTCCGCATAGGTTCAGTGGTCTTGTTGCACAGAGGTCACCCACAGATAACATGTCCTTCCCTGTCACTATTTCAATTGTTCCAATTGTTTCAATTTTCTTACAGAGCTGGCAGGAATTTTAGAATCCGCGGGATTTGCTTCTCAGAGGGAGAAATATTCTCTTTATTCAAAGCACAGAATCATAGAATAGTGGGAACCATTTTGTGAGCAATGACTTTAGATGAGATTATTTAGCACCCTGACCAACTGTATCTCAAAAAGTTCCAGTGAGGGGGACTCTACCATTCCCTGGGGAGCAAAGGAAACATGAAGAGCTATTCAGTTTTGCCCAGCTCTGAAATGCAGGTGTTAATACCCTCTCTTAGAAAGGCTGCTTGAGGGAAACTCCTCCTTTCTTACTTAGCCACTTTCTACATCCAAACAAGGCAACAATCGACAAGGAAATTTGTACAGAAGATGAAAATGAGTGGGGAAGAAGCCGAAGGCTGGGAGAACAAAGGAAATTATTATTTCTAAGGGGAAGAGAATGTGATTGCTCAGGAAATAATTACACTTGTTACTTGATAAATAGTGTTTCTTCTATTTATTATGTAGCTAGAACATGTTTGGTGTCTATGAGGAAATAATTGATTTGACTTTTAACACACACTTAATGAGTTATAGAATAGCTCAAAAATCTTCACACCATGAATGCAATTGTTTTCCCAGCTGATTTGTGAAATTCATGAAGACGGACCCGGAGTTCAAACCCGAAAGTGAACTCCTCCAACATCAAAGGTTTATTTGGATCATTCCTCATGCTCAGCCCACTTGTAGCAATCAGATTGAACCTCTGAGATGAAATTTTTTTTCTAAGCTTAGGTGTACTTGAGACTGAGGTGCTGTTGTGAGGTTCCTCTTGAAATTTTGTTATACAAGTGGTTTTGTGGTGATTGGTAATATCGCATCCTATCACATAGCAGAAAACAAGGACACTCCAACTGCACTTTGGTTCACACCAAATTTCTGATGGATGCTTTCAGAACCATGAATTTAAGCATCGCTCTATGATTTTATCTTGTCTTATTAACATGCAAAAGCATATAGAGTGGTGTTTGGGTTTGTTTCTTAATTGCTTGGAAGCTACAATATGCATTGAGTACTTTTGCTGCATTTCTTCTCCACTTCGAGCCTTTTCTCTTTAAAAAGAAGGGGTCAAAAAAGCATCTTTTGCAGTCCCAAGGACTTAAAAGTTACTGGAGAAAGACGTGACTGTGGTCAGTTACCAGATTGTGAGTAAATGATGATTCATTTAAAAGTAAAAAAAAAAAAAAAAATCTTTTCTTCTTAACTTCAAATATGAAGGAAAAACTGGATATGGAGACTTTAAAGTGAAGGGTGCTTTTATTATCATCCCCCCCACCCCCTAGCTGATCAAGGCTGATTTGCGACTGATAGTCTTTAAATTTTGGGAAATATCTATAAAGACTGAGGCTGCTTTTGCAGCATTTGATAGGAGCCTTTGTGGAAAACAGATAAACGAGAAAATTATTTTTTCTATCTCGATCGAGTATTAATATGTTGCCCAATTTCATAGATGTAGCATGTCTTTACAAGTAAATACTTTCAACCACAGGAAGAGATTGTGCCAATAAAAGGCAACCTTTTTTTAAATGGAACTAATGGATTGAAATCCTGGGGGTTTTGTTCCCTTCATTTTAAATGAAGGCAAACATAATCCAAGTGGGGGATACAGAGAGTTGAGGAGACTAACTGAAGGAACCAGTGTTTCCAGAATATGGCTACTATAAATACCATAAATGTCATTTTTATCTGCTTCCTGTGATTTTTTTGTTGTTGTGGCACTCAAGGACCTGCAGACCATTGTGCCCACACTGCTCAGACACAGGGTAGGGACAGCTCATATTTCCTGTCTCCAGAGGCGTGGGATTATCCAGTCAGTGGGAACAAATCCAGGCCATAGAAAGGCACCACACATTTGCAGCAGTGGGGGCCATTCAACATTTTCAACCAACTTGGGAAAGAATGGACTTGTCCATCATTTGAAATCTTTCATCAGCCTGATATCTTTTGTAAAAAATACATTATTCCATCAAAAATTTTTGGTTTGCTGAGAGTTATGGGGTGGTGATACATGTACTGTGGAGGCTAGGCAATCATTTAAAATGCAAAAGCAAAGCTGCTACTTGTGTTCACAATCTTAATATATCACCCTTCTATAACTGATTTTTCCTTCAGAACAACCAAAATATTCTTTTGGGTAGGATGAGGGCCAGAAAGGAATGCAGTAGTCCAGCTGGTGAGTAACAGATAACAAGATCATAAAAATTAAAGTTATACTTCGGGTAATTAGGAAGTTTGCTTATTCTATCATTAATTGTGCAGCTGTTTAATTTAAATATAATCTGATTCGAAGTGTTAAAGTTTACTCCAAGCTGAATGTTACTGTTTTCCCTGCAGTCTGCAGCATTTTGCCAGGGAAATATAAAATCTGGGAATAAAAGGAAAACAGTATTTTTTGTTTGCAAAATTACATGTTATGCCTATCTATAATTTTTTTTTAATAAAAGGAACTTGAAGTAATGCAATTATTTCTACTGGGAAAACCTCTCAGGAGCAAGTTGTACACAGTAATTATGATTTTAGACTTAGCTGACGTCTTTACTAAGTTCTGTGTTATCTTACCCTATATTAAGTATGTTCGTTTTTTGAAGTGGGTGTTTCAAATGTCTACTCTTAATTATCACTGTGTAACTGAAGAGAAGCACAAACTCGCAGCCCCATAAATGTGAAAACTGTTTTGATTTGGTTTGTTTTGATATTTTTTTTTTCACATATAAATCATATGGGCACATCTGCGACTGAAATGGAGATAAACCTCCTGGTGTTATCTTATTTTTTAATTGTAGGCTCTCATTTTCTGGGGAGGGTATTGACTTGGTCCTTCCCTTATCATGCCCTCCTCTGCTGTTTACTTGCTTATTTACTGGCAAAGCTGCTTATATTTTAAACCTATCTAGGCAGAGCAAGCTTTAAAAATGCACGTCAGATTCGTTTTAATTCAGAAACCATTTTGTTTAGCAGCAGCACATGTAGGCTTGCTCCAATTTTCTATTTCCTTTTTTCCTATTTCACACTAGAGTCATAGAAATGCCTCCTCCAGATAACAGAAGGAGGCAGGTGTTATTGAGAATAGTTTTTTTGTGAAAAAGTGGAACCATTATTAAAAATACTTTCAGATAAATGTCAGTCTTTATACTTCCTGATATTTAACACACATTTCAACTTTTTCTACTTGCATATCTCTGGTGTGAGATACTCTTTGAAACGAGGCAGTCAGGTACAAACCAGAGCTGCTTCTGCTGGGATGCTGCTGGTGCTGAAGTCCCAGGCTGAGAAAGCCTCACAGGATTTTGGATCTAAGCTCACATTTTTAATCTGGCTGCAATATTATTAGGGATAAAATCCTGTTGCACTGCCTGTGGTCAGATGCTCTTTCACCTTGGCACTTCGTAGTTATTCGGGGCTTCCCACTTGATCATTGCACAGTCGCCACTTCATTTGCACATGTACTTCCAACCTTATGAAGTAGACAGAGTTTTCTCCTACTGGTGGAAAAGCTGAAAATCGGGGTGTTTGAAGCAGGAAGGACTGATGAGATAGGATAGCAATAGGAAAAAGCTAATGCATTGGCAATCAGGGTTCTCTTTCCTCTCCTTTCTATCTTGTTTGTCCATTGTTAGGGTTATGCAAATAACTGTCTATATAAACAGTGTTTAATTTGATGTTGCAGCTTTCAGATATTAATAATTTAGGACTACTTAACTAAGGGAAGGCAGGTTAGTGCAGCCATTTTAGTTCTGGTGATGGAAAAGCGGGGTCCACAGAGGTATTATGATTTACCTCGAGGTTAAAAACGTGCTGGTCTCAGACTCAGGGCTGCAAGATGGGCTTGAAAGTGCCCAGTGCCCAACCAGCCCCAGCTCTGTGCCTCAGATCTGAGAAAACATTTTCCCTGCCATAATATCCTGATTAATCAACTCCAGCTTAGCCTTACACGTGGGAGCAGTGTCCCAGAGTCCTGGTATTCCTTTTTGTGAACCTTTTGAAGGTCGCCTACTCCGTTTTCCACAGCTGTTATATCCTGTCACAGTTATTCCGTGAGTAGATAGAAAGTATATTTTGCATCTCGTTTCAATGTGCCAGATAAAATGGGGAAATGAGAAATGCAGGTGGATTAAAAAGTAAAGGTTTAACCTTGCAGACAGTGTTGAAGAGAATCTTCCAGATGTGATAAATCTGTGTCTTTAGATGATTTATGTTGCAGTTAGCTGTGCATCCAGGCAGAGAAAAATTAATAGAACAGAACCTGAAAGTTTTGGAAAACAAACAGGAGATAGAAATATTTGGAAACATAAAAACTGTCCTTCACCAAAACAGTAATTTTAAACAATTCAGTCCTGGTAATCAAAAGTGTTCTAAGAAGAAAAAGCAAATTCAGAAGACTCCAGACCTATAGAAGCACCAGAAATTTTCAAAGGTTTAAAAGGACCACTTTCCTCAAATATTCCTGAATATGTTTCTAGATAAATTTATAGTAAATGATGCATTTTGGTGAAATTTCTCTCTGCTTATATATAGGACAAGTGGAAGAGTCAAGTAAGAATAATCTCATCTGTGACTTTCTGAATAGCCTAAAAATATGCTCTTAGAGGATAAATAGAAATTTCAGAAATAGAAGTCAGAGTACAGAGCTTTCCATTTTTAAGGCAGATGTCTGTGACACAGACACTAAATTCAGAGATCCATTCTGTCGGATTTCAGAAACACTTAGGAGCATCGTGTGGCTTTGTATCTGCTAGACCAACTACAGCAAATAACTATAAAATAATTCAGTGCTATATTGGATACTGTGATTTTTTTTCTCATTTCTCCTTGTAACTGCAAAGTTCTTTACTATTTATTTTTCTGTAAATTTCTGTTACATTTAGAAGCTCCAAATTATTTAGATTTATTCCTATCTGATTCTTTACAAGTTTTGATTTGTCAAATGTTTAGGGAATTATATAAAAAAAAAGGACTGGACAAATAATTTTCTAATTTACTGAGTTTTTTCCTCCCTAGTAGCATCCTCTTCCTTAATTTATTTATATTTTATATTTTTCTTTCTAATTAAAGTAGATAAAAAATTAAACCAAACATTTCCCTAATGGATAGACTGGTATAATTAATTTTAAGCATTTAGATATATTCTCTGCATGCAGCCTTCTCTGTGAGTAGCTGTGGTCACTCCATACGGTTTGCACTGTGAAGACCACAGTTTAAAACTGTTCTAATAAAACCCCATTTCAATTGTAATTTATTTTCATTGTCTGATATTTTTAATGTGCTCCCCAGTAGGCCAGTTTGCCTACTTGAAATTTTAGTCCTGTTTTAAAGTTTGTATGAAAAAAGAGACACAGTCCCAGGGGCAACAGGAGGGCTAAAGTAAGATTTAATAATTAACAAAGAATCACCTGTTAGAGCTTCCTTGTGCAAAGCAAAATCCTGCAGGCTTCAGTGGGGTTACTCTTTCCCTCCTCTTGAACCCCAAAATTCTGTGGCTCAAACTGCCTCACTTCTTTTTTCTAGACAGAGTTTTACCTGGGTTTATTCAAGGAGCTTTTCCTTGAGCCTCCTGGTACTTACAGCAACGATACCCTGGAGCCTGCAGCCATACAGAATCTGTAATAAAAAGAATGAGACAGTAGGTATGGCCCTGGGAATTTCCCACACTCTAAAGCACACAGGCAGGTAGGTGTAAACCCTGGAGAAAACACTCGTGTAGGCTTCTGCAAATGAATCCTACAGGCTTTGTGCCACTGCACTTAAAACGCCTTTCCAGTGGGAATAACACTGGAACTGGTATTTTCACCCAGACTGGAAGCCACTGTTTAAAGTGTTATTGTGCATCCTTTTTCTTAGTAGCACCTCGAGCTATTTATATTTCATTGAATTTAATAGTTTGTTTTCATGCTGTGGCAGATTTGCCAAATAGTTCATTAAAAAAGTATTAAAAAAAGTTGCTGAGGTGAAGGAATCATTGTGGGAGCTGAATTCTTCATGGCTTGAAGAAATATAACATTGTTTTTTGACTATAAGATAGAATTAATGTATGTTTTTGCTAAAATTATCCACAGTGGAGCAGTTAATAATAGTAACATCAGAGAAATAAAAAGTGCAGTTCACACAGTTTGGAGTTATCACCTCTACCTATTTGTAGGAGGATATAACACTGTTGGATTACATTCTCTTGTTGTTAAGTTGTTAAAAGTCACAAAAGAGGAATACTTTAATGTGATCACTCTGTTTTTTTCATAAAGTGAAAGAATCACAAAGTACTCAAATGCCAAGATTAGGGAAAAAAACAACAGACTGAGAGAACTGGATTAAACCCCAGACTATACCACAGAGACAGCTTTAATTTTAGCCTCTTCCTTTAATGTTTCCCTTCTCCCTGCTTCTGTCTGGATGGCTTTAGGAGAGTAATTTTAAGGTAACTTAGCAATGTGCCCAAGTGCTGCCTTTTTGGGCTAAAAGTTTGGCAGCACCTCGTGCAGCACTGGACCACCCACTGTGGGACTCCCGTTTATATCTTTGCATTGTTTTGCAGATAGGGCTAAACCTGTTTTTTCATTAATTAGCTTGTAAGCTTTTGTGGCAGGGACCAACTCGTTGTTATGTCTCTGTGCAATGCTGAGTCCAATGGGATCATTGCTTATTATTCATATCAGAGGCAGCTTAAGGCTTGTCAGCAGCAGAGGCAAAATTGAATTTTGCTGCCTCTGGGAGGGCTGGCGTGGATGGCAAGGTTGTTCCAGGGGGGTATGGCAGAGGGAATATGGAGGGTTTTCATTTTTGGGAGTGTCAGTATATTTGAAATGATTGTGAGATATTTGGGGATGCTGCAGAATAAACGATGTTAGCTCCTTTCTCCAGCTGGGGAAAAATAATTAAAAGCTTGGTTGAAAAGATATGTTCTTCTCCATGGCTCTTGAGATTTCCAAACTACAATATGAATTCTTTTAAATACATTTTCAGCCCTGTATGTCTATTTGATTACTTTGAAGAAGGAAGCAAAAGTGTCTCAGAAATATCAGTATTATAAAAGGTAGACTGTGACCAAACATTTTGAACATTTGGAGTGTATTATCCTTTGCAGCTGATAATGCTACTGTTCACTTACAGAGCCACTAGACTTGCTGCAGACTAACAGAAAATATGAACAAATATTTTATTTATTGACCCTATTATGCATAATATAGCAATATAATTATTACCTGTAGGCATATAACAGGAGTCCTGATAATTTCTTCTTGAAATATTACTGATACTTCAGTTGATCAGCTTTTAAAACATGAAAAGAGTTAGATATGGCCATGAGATAAATATCTTTATATCCTGTAGAAGTAAAGGTTTTAAAAAACCTATTCTAGCTACAAAACTTTTTTTAGTTGAATATCAAGTGAGGAGTGCTCAATTTTAATCTTATAATTCCATGAGAATAAAAAAGATTGGCATGACTCAGAGTTGGTTGAATGTTACTAAGGTTTCTGTCACAGTGCTTCAAAACTTTCAGTTTCTGATGCTGTCTAAAATCTGATCATTCCTCATCTTTTAAATAATTCTGTAATTAATGGATAGGTTACGCCATTATATTTTCAACAAGTTCTGTCAAAAATGCAGCTCACCTGAAAACAAATCATGACAGAACTGAAAGGAAGAAAAAGGATTTATTCAGTAAAATGTATTTCATTTCTGAGAACTACCATGCCCTATGGATCTCAATGCATACTTCTGGATTCTTCAGCTAGGAAATGGCCAATGTTGGAATCCTTTTCTTCTCCATTTCTTAAATTCCACAGAATTTTTATCTGTTTTCATTTCCAAATACATCAAGATAAAAGACAGTTTTAGAAAAAACTAAAAGACACATTGAGGAATGTGCAAAAAGGGCTTCATTTGTTTATTAAAGAAAAGATAGACGCAAGAGTCTAAAAACTTCTCATAAATCTGATCTAAGGAACATATTCAAACTACAAGTAACTAAACCTGATACCTGATAAAAGTAGACTTGCACATCTTAGATAAAAGCTTGATGTACCGAGTAAAATGTTGTTTCCCTGAATTATGTACTACAAAGTTTTCTCCTTGTGCCTGCCCCAAGGCGCTACCCATGAGGGTGATGTCTCTTACCTCTCCTTAGAGAGGAACCTCAGCAGTTCTGAGCAGCCCAAACCATGGGCTCCCTTCATGGCATTGCTCCTCACAAACTGGATTCTCCGGCTGTCCTCGTTATTTTAGTTGTCACTCCCTTTTTGTTTTTATGAGCATGAGTCAACCTGTCCCAAGTTATTCACTTGTGCAAAATGGAACCAGAGCCAGAGAAACCCTGGTGATGTAGGAGAAAACTCAGCTTCCAAGGTGCTATCACTTATTTTGGGGTCCAAGAGTTATATAACATAGAAAATGTTCTCTTTCTGATATTAAAAAAATAAATTTGGAGAGGGGTGGAGAATCCCCAGAGAGAAGATGACCTTTTCCAAAGGCGCCCACTCTCATCTTGCAAATTTGAGAAAACAGTAAGTGTCAAATGATTTCTGGTTCATAAACTTGTGAGGGAGAAGCATTTTATTTTCCACTTAATAAATGGGGAAATGTATGTTACAGAGAATATAATAAAATAAAATTGGTAAATGCGAGCCTTTTGCCTGGCTGGATGCAGCATATTAATGGATTAGAGGGAAAATGTTCTGTACTTGGAATTTTGGGGAAATGGAAATTAATTTGGCTTTGAGTTTCCTATGGTTTCCTTGAAAGACTGTTTGTACAATATTTTGTGCATTTAATGTCTTGTGGAGTGGTGAGGGGTTTGCTTTTCTTTTTGGAAATTCCTTTTAAACTCATTCTTGCTGCACATATTAATTATTAGTATTTAATGGATTACCTGCATGAAGAATAATATACTTTTACTCTCTCATTCCCTCCATTTTTTTTATGTAATAAGGGCAGATACATAAGATATTTTTTCACACAGCTACCAATAAAAGTTTTGGAAGATAACAATATTAGAATCATGTTATAAAGTGATAAAAAAGGGTTCATGCCACATTTATTTATACACATATCTGGATACTGTTGGTATAGGAAGAATAAATGAATGCATTGGAGTTAAAGTAATATTTAATTTAATATGGCTCCAGCTTTTCTGTTGAGAAGGTGATTCTCTTGATAGCGAGATTTAAACTCTTATCTCTGCTCTATGGCTTTGGACATTGCCTTCTGTTTGGCAGCAAATGAGAAATTTAAGAGTAAACAGCTACAAGCAAGCAAATATCATAGACAAACTCAGTTGCTGCTGCAGTTCTTCTGTGTAAAAGCTTCTGAGATATGATTAAAGTTGAAACCTAAATGGAGATAAAACAAATAGGCCTAAGCTAAGTCCAAAAGGTAAAGCAGAAGAGGTTTATTTATTTTTAGGTAATGAGATTACAGTTTAAATTGCATTTCATCTCATTAAGGGACTGTTAACGTCTGTTACCTCTTCTTCTGACATTAAGTTACCATATACCACAGATTCCAGCTAATGACTTTTTGGGGGAGACATTTAGGACATTTCCTAGGAGAGGTTATATTAATTTTTCTACTCCAGGAAAAGATTGAAAATTTCTTTGAACATACCAGTGAGCTAATTTATCTGATTAAGGATTAATTGTGATAATATAGTCCCAGTGATTAGGTACCTTCAATGTAAAATTTGACTTAATATATTACAGATTTCTAGATTAAAGATCCTGATAGTCTTTGACCTGATAGTGACCCCATATTTGAAAGAAATTTTTTCGAGTAAGGTGGGGACAATTGTATTTATGGCCAAGTTCTGAAACCTCAGTTTGGGCTGATTAGATTTTTGTTTCAGTCAGTTTTTTCCTGTAAAGTGATTGTAACTTCTGGTTCACTATAAAAGTGGTCAGATCCCTGTATGCAAGCGTTGTGCTGAAAGGCACATTCTGCTCACAGGTCAAAGCTGCTTGGTTTTCTAAAACCTAGGAGAAGTAAACATTTATATCTTAAAGTTCAGAAAAATTAAACTGACCTTCTGATATTTTCTTGTGGGAGTGAACCATGCCGTTTAAACACTTATTAATCCTTTTGTAAGTGCTATGACAGAATTCTGCCACATTCCCCACAACAGTGGGAACATATTTTACTGTTTATACCAGCTGAAACTATCCCTGATTTCCTGGTGAGTACTTCTGTCCAGTGAACATATAAATAAAACCCCATAACAAATGCTAGGACCTTCAATGTATTCTGGTGAATGCAAGGGTGGTAGCAGGATGTCATGCAAAAGTACTGAGCTGATTTTTGCCATTATTCTTCAGATTTTGTTCTTCTAGGCAGCAGAGTTTCTGTTTTTCTGTAGTCTGTATCTTTTCGTTTGGATTTACTCATTGAGAATCATCCCATAATAAAATGGTTATCCATCAGTGAAGCTGAAGGAAATGAGAGAATACTGGGACAACAGCAAATTAGTTAATAACCCCACCAAATTTGTACTAAATGTCTGTGAGTGCAACAGTTGCTATTTAAAAGAAACAGAACACAACTGCTCAACATAACAAGTGAATTTAGAGCTAAAAAAGGTCAAGGAGGAAATCTCTATGTGAATATCACCCCATTTGTATGCATCCACTTTCACATTTTGTAAATTCTAAACCACAAAAATGTTTCCTGGCTCACAATAGGAACAAACTTTTATGTCTACCTCCCATGTATTTTATGTGATGAAATAAACAACTCAGTGTCAGCTTTTGGCCTGGCTGGGGTATATTTGGGGCTAGAGGGAAAAATCTTTCTGCATTATTTAGGATTTTTGGAAAGTTTTCTGGTTTTGCTTGAATCTAATGTTAAAGGCAATGCTGATGATACCTGGTAATGCTTTCCATGGGGGTGCTGACTCTGTTTTTCAGGATTGCCCATGCTCTGAGATGGAACAGGCTCCATTTCACTGTGTGTGTGCAGCCCTGTGTAGTGAGTTGAGCAGCTCTGATGTGTAATTGAAAGGAACAGCTTTGTGACTGAAAGTAATGGAGATTAATTAATGTATTGTTATTGCTGGAGAGGTGTTTGTGAGAAATTTTGCAGTTATTTTGGAAACAATAGAAATATGGGAGACTGGATTATAATTGGCATGGGTTTGAAGAATGTCCCAGTTTACTTTCTCTCACTGTTGCATTTTTCCTCCCAAAATTGTTCATTTTCCAGGCCACACGTTTCTTTCTGTATTTAGTTTTAGTAAATAGTCTAAATGCTTTATGTCAAATTCTGTCAGCATTTTTTTCAGTAATTTTTCCCCTATATATGCCAAGACTGCAATGGCTGGACAAACAGGATTTGTTCAAGCAAGGATTTCAACCTGGACTAATAATGTAGCTTTAGCATATTCCCCAACAAAATCCCATTATCCTTAAATTATTCTCTTTAGTCAGCTTTCATTATGTTACAAATATAACACAATTTGAAATACTAGTATATAAATATTAATAATAATAATAATAATAATTCCCTAGATTAATATTAGTATTACAATTTTTTAGTGATTAGTTCAAATTTTAATTTAAAATATTAAGAGAAAAAAACCTGTGGGATTTTTATTTCAAACAAATTGCATGTAAAGGATGACTGCAGCAACAGTAGTAAAAGGCAGGAAACTATATCATTGCTAATCAATCTAGAGAGCTCTGTCTCTTAAGATGTCAATACAAAGTTAAGTGCTAAAATAATTGTAGTGTAGGCTTTCTCATAATTACTGTTGTTCATTTGGTGTGTTGTGCAAAAAAAAAAAAAAAAAAAGAAAAAAGGAATTTGCTTTGCAGTCAGCAGTCGCAAATCTCTAAGGAGAAAGAAAAAGATAGCAGAAGGCTGATAGTCATCCATCATTCCTGACAATTTCACAGCCTAGAATAACTTGACAGAGACCCAGAACAAAATGTTGTTGAGAATTGAATGCTGCTAAGCTGAGTGAATTGACTTTCTGATGTCAAAGCAGGACCTGCTTGAAGTGGCTGATGATTTTCCTTTTCTGACTTCAGAAACTCTGATACTTAAAATGCCTTGTGGTATGAATGGGCAGATTTGAAACCAGAGGAACTGTTTTTAAACTTTCTAGGTCCTTTTGAAGAATTTATAAGGTGATTCTGGTCAGCAAGTAGGTGGGTGAGTAGCACACCTACTGTTAAAGAGTATTTGATCATTATATTCCTCAGAAAGCAGGAATAAGGATTTTTCCCAATTGTCCTGAATCAAAATTTTTCAAGACCTGGCTCATTTAATCTAAATTTGTCTTTGGTGCTGTGCCAGCCCCTCTTTTACAAGCCTTGGGAAGGTAGTTGGTCTCTGTGTGGAACATGGCATTAAATTTGCTATGTTCAAATACACGTATTTATTTCTTATTTTTAAGTTAAAAAAAAAAAAACAAGCATTTTGTTTACAATAGGTGGAAAATTTTCTTCATGGTAACATTAGAATGATGTGAGTTGTTACACAGTCTTTAAGTATTGTTCTATGAAGGAGATAATTTTTGCAGCTATTTATTTAGAAAAAAACATCGTATTGGAAATGTTCCTAAATTATTATAATTAGGCATTTATTTACTGATAAATATTGCCAGTTTTATCTACTATTCAAAGGCTAACCTTCTAAATTGCTTACAGCCATTAAATTGTATGACGAACACAAACTGCAGGGTTGAAATGGAAAGAGCTCTTGTTTTGTAAAAGACACATTATATCTTAGAAGTGCAAAGGAAATGGAATGTAAATGGGATGTGTGGGCTAAGCATGCCATCCCTGATCAATAATGCAAAAGGTTTAGCAGGTTTATTTGTAAACCCAGCAGCACAGATTTAGTCAGAATGGGCCTTGTACAGTACAGGCAGGTATTTAAATGTTAGGAACAAGGAATTTTATTAGTCTGGCAAATCCTCTGCTGTCATTTCCCAATCTCTTTGAATTATTTCCAAGTGTATTTTCACTTTTTTTTCTTTTTTTTTAAATTTAATAATGGTTGTGTTACCAATTCAGAGCTTTATTGCTTATTTAACTCCACCACAAATCGGCACAAGGAGCAAAGATTTTCAAAGTGCCTTGATTCCCAGTAACGATATTATAGCAACTATCTTTATGCTAATGTAGTTATAGCTGGTATAAAAAGGTTACAATATCAAGCCTCCTCATCTACAACATTTTGTCTGTGTTTCCTGTTTGCTTAAAAAAAAGTAAAGCATGATGTCTAATAGGCTGAGGCGTAGTTCTGGTATTTTATAGCATCCACTGCAACCTGAGAGCAGCACTGAGCGACATAAACCTGAAAATTGGCAAACCACTTTTGCTGCATCTTTGTGCTAAAATAAAAAAAAAACCAAGCAACTCCAACACCTTTTGTAGCAGAGCATGGTTCCTTCTCTCTCCTTCCTCTCTGCCTTCCCTTTGCATCATCACCATGAATAAAGAAAATCTTCAGCTTTGCTAAGAGTTAAATAATAGCATATTAATAGAGCAGGAAGGCAGACATTCTCCCATTTAAAATGTATGAAAATAGTTTTATGCATTTGTCTAGAGGTCTTAGCTAAAATATAGAGTATCCAAGAAGAGGTTTCTAGGGATAAAATAGTTCTCATTGTCACATATTCCTCAAAAGTTATTTCTTCAAATGATATAAAATATTTTGCCTCTCATTTATTCTGTTATTTTTCAATAAATCAAATATGAGAGCTTCGCTGAAGACAGTGTTCAGTCTTGTATCCTTTTTCTGACAGCTATGTTGTGACTGGGTAGTTATGTACATTTCTGTGGTGTAGAAACACGCTGGGATCTTTTTTTACAGGGACTAAATGTTTAAAAGAATTGAGATATTCTGAGAATTTTTATATGAATGTCAAAAAAAAGAGAATATTTGCAGTTTTAATAATTCATTGTTTTCATGTACTTTTTAGTTTTAGGTTGTAAAACAGAAGTTTGTTTGCAGATTGCAGAGTTTCTACAAATGCTTTTCAAGTGATCTGAGGTTGTCATCTGTCTGACAAAGACATTTTGTTTGAGATATTCATCATTTTGTGACGTTTGTGTTTTGTTTACACTGCTTCAGTAATTCACTTCTGGGACTAAAACTTGCTTTTGAGGTTTAGGCACACTGCAGGATGCCAAAAAAGCATCAGATTCTTCTGTATTTGAAAGCTTTTGGGCCATCAAGAGATCAAAAGCTGCCAGAATCAAACCTGAGATCTGCCATTATAAATAAGACTCTGACAATTCTTATTGTGAGAGGTCGTCCCAGGGGTGAAAGAAGCAAGAGAAATGAATTGCCCTGACTTTTTCCTCAGAAAAGTCTGGCTATGCAATGGTGTCTTTCTTTGGGAAACTTATGTGCGTATTAGAAAATGGAGTCTGCCATAACATGTTCTGGTGCTGAAATAACCATTTTAGCTCAATTAAAAATCTGTTAAGATTAAAATGAACCCTAAAATCCTTCTGTGGTCAGCAATACCAAATTCTGGGAACCAGAGCTGCCTTGGTTTCAAGCTATAATTTACTCTGCTAACCTTGTATTTATGTACAGAAATTTATAAAATGCAAAGAAAATATTTTTATAAACATCGAAACAGATCTTTTCAATTTACCAGACCATTTCCCTGGTTTACATTTCATGCATATATAAAGGATCATAATTCTTTACCAATTCTGTTGTATAACACAGGTCTCAGCAGAAGTAACTAACTAGAGTAATTCAACATATTTACCAGGAGTTGTGTTTGCAATGAAACTCTTTCTTTTCCCAGCTGTGTTTTAGGAAATTTTAAAAATAATAAACATGCTGTTAATGTGATTAAACCCTTGAAGCTATTTACATAAGGCTTCATATATGTTTATTTCTGAATGTCTTTCCATTCTTGTGCTTGTTTGCTGCTGGTAAGGGCATAATGCAGAATTACTGTAGTTATCACACTGAAACTCAGCAATAAGATCATCCAAGCAAACGTCTAGAACAATGTTATTTCGAAGCGATCTATGAGAATTGTTCAATAAAGAAAATGTTCCTTATATGTATAATTCAGCTTTATCTTTATTGATTTGTTCATATTTTTAATAGGTTTTAGAATTGTCAGTGTTCTGGTAAAATATCCTATAATCTGGTTTATTGTTAGGGTAATAGAGTTACAAACTTGGACAAAATTTTAATCTATCCTGCAAGGCAGT
>VWZN01002330.1:861847-872950 GCA_013396955.1 Regulus satrapa | reverse complement strand
TTTTTTTTCCTATAGGCATGCTTTTAAAAGTCAATTCCTTGAGGAAGAAAAAGCTCAAAGCATGTTCTGTGAGGAACAATATGAGAAGATGAATTGTTCTTTCCAAAAGAGGGAACCTGTCTGCCACTCATTATTGGAAGAGGGGCATTTTTTAACATGGAGACTTTTATGTACTTTTATGTCAGCATTTCATAGGAGCTGGCATGGTGCAGACAAATAAAGAGCACTCTTAGAAGTGCCCTTTGACAGGGAGAGCACAAGGACCTGTTCATCTGCAGACTCTGATGGGCCTGAGGGGTGACAGGTCACCAGGGCAGGGCTGGCACTGTCACCCGTGGAAAGGATGACATCCCCATCTCGGGGAGCCTTTGGTGGCAGAGTTTGCAGCTGGTGCTGCCAGAGCAAGGATGACTCAGCTCTCCCACCCTGGGGATCTCAGCAGCTGGGGTGAGGCTGTACTATTTAGATTTCTTTGATTTATGCCGAGGAAATCCCTAATGATGCAGAACTAGGGCAGTGCTAAGCCATGTATTTCACCCTCCTGAGACACACAGTGTGCTGCTCTTGCAGCTGACATCCCAAATCTGAATCACCATTTTATTTCTCACAGTCACATTTACAGCTCCAGCCTTTATTCCTGGCATATCTAAAATTCCCGTTGAATCCAGTGTCAAGTGCAGAAAGAACACAGAAAAAAAGCATTCTCCCATGCAGTGGGAATTTCTGTTTTGGTGACAGAGCACCGTTTCAATTTTGTGGGAAACCCTTAATAATTTTTAAGGTCATATTACCATTTTTTATTTAATTAAAGTCTTCTGCTCCTGCCCCTGCATGCACTTTTTTTGTTTGCATTTTCCTGCATCTCTAGTGATAAGTGGGTTCTTTCCTCTCCTGAGGTTTGGACCCCAAAATAGTGTTTGCAGACTTTTACCTCTGTGATACATGGTTATAGGCTGGCTGTCAGAGCAGAGCTCATGAGGTGATGTAACTATAGATATAAGGAAAATCAAGGGAAAACTTATCATATGCATTGCAGTAAAAAGTGTAAACTGCGTTAGTGTTCTGGAAAGCTCAGGGCTGAAATTATACTCTGGGAAATGAGAGATGATAAACTGTGATTACTTCGTAAAGGAACTGAGGAATGTCTTGGATCTTTGATTACAGTTGGGGTTTTTTTTGCTAATAATTTGTATCTTCTGCTGTTACAATTTTAAAATTCTAGGAAATCTGAAAGGAATTATATTTGCATATGGTTTCCAAAAAGACTCTTGAGTCTTTTCCAAAATGAAAAAATTGAACAACATAAAGTGTGAAAGATCTTTTTGCAGCATTACGGTTAATATTGAGATGTTGTATTAAAATACTGAGTTATGAGAAGCAATGTTATCAATTTTCACATTTCCCCAGAAGGGTTTTCAGCAACTTTGAATATTCCATCAACCTGGCATATTAAAGAGTGCAGAATTTACCTGTTAAAATGCACAGAGCATTCATAGTAGCCTCATAGCAGCCTGCTGTTACTGTTGCTTTGCAGAAGAATAAGCAACCATTTAGAGATGATGTTTTCTCTACCAGCAGGGCACTTCACAGCAGATTTCTACTCTACCTTTTGGAAATGATCTGAAGGAAAGTCAGATTGTATCGTGTTGAAAGGGGCTTTGGCCATACATGATAGAATTTTTTTAGAAAGATGTTCAGCACTGTGACATATTTATGTCTTTTTGAAGTCTTGTTTTTGATGGAAAATTACCAGAATTTGTGCTGAGACTTGCTTAGTATCTGAGCAATGTTTCCTATAACTCAATGTAATATAATAGTTTCAGCAAAGTACCAAATACTCAGTACTTCAAAGCCAATAAAGATGAGCGATCCATTTCCAAATTCCTTTTATTCATACAGCAGATTGATTTACATAAACTAACAAAACAATATCACACTTAAAGTTGATCTGTAGCAGTAATAAAAATGTTGCTGCATCCCAAAGCTGCAGAAACGTCACTTCCAATCTACACTGATCACTTACTAAGGATAAATGGTGCCTATGGGATTTTTGGCAAACCCAGCATCTTTCTCCCATAGTTCTGAGCTGTCTTAAATCCTGAATCAGAAATCCACCCATATCCAGCAAGAAAGTATGAATATTTGCTTAACTTTAAGCCTCTAGGAACACTTAAAGTGGGGCTAAATATTTATGTGTTTGAGAGCTTTTCTGAACACAGCTTTTTTTTAATCCATATTTTAAGCTCAGGCAGAGCAAAATGAAGTTTTACCTCTGGCATTTGAAAGCAAAAAGACCTGACTGACTGGACTGCAGTTATACTGCTCACCCCATAATGAGAATTTGCCATTTCTGGGTTTTTCTTTCTCCTTTTCAATGCCAGGGAGAAATGCCAGAGGGAAATGACACCAATGTTACACAAGTACAGCACATGGCACCTTGCTTTATGACACTTAACTTTCCTATTGAAATCCTCCGTTTTCCTTTGTTTAGCTGTTCTGTTCATGACACTGCCAAAACGTGTTTATTCCACACCCTGTGAATCACCTTCCCAAAACAGCTAGAGACCAGCATTTGAATCTAACATTCAGCATTTCAGCTTGATAATGGGATTTTCAAAGCTTTGGGTACATACAACCAACACGTACATTAGGGTTGGTTAAGGCAGTTCTGAGGTCTTATTCTAAATGTCAAATAGGTACACAAAAAAATAGCAGGGATGCCATCAGATTTTCTTCTACTTACCTTCGGGTTTTCTTTTGAAGCACACAACTTTGTGTTGTAACTCATGTCTGTAAGGGCACGAGTTAGACTCTTGGAGTAGAATTCTAAGCAGTGAAAATACAAGAAACAGTGCTGAAGAACTGTAGAAATCATGAACATTTTTTTTCCAAATCAATACTGCAAGCTCTTGGTTGTCAATGCTAAGGTTCCAATGTACACTAACACATCGATTACATTTTCTTATTGAAATCGGTGAATTGTGAGAATGTTGCAGTATTGCAAAAGGATTCAGCTAGAAAGAGCAGAAAACACCCAGTATTTTAACTGTGCTATATAGAAATAGAAGGAATTATTAATTTTGTAAAGGAAAACTAGAGGGTACATGCTATAGCAATATCCCTTATTTTAATGAAATTGATAGCATATAGTTTATATTTTCCCTAAAAAAAAAAAAAAAAATTCATCAGCAGTGCAGCTACTCCAGTAAGGATCCAATTCAAATTCTGTAACTATAAAGGAGCTGTACAATATGGGAAACTTTTATTCTATTACTATTCAGACTCATGCATGGAGGAACATAGAATGTTCAAAGGTTTCACTGTAATAGCTACTAAAATGCTTGAATTTAAGAAAATAAAGGGAAAAACCAAGGACCTCCATGAATAACCTGGACACAAAGCCTATCTGTGCTTAGTTACTGGAGAAGGAAATAGAGAAGCTTTACTTTTGCAAGTGACGTGACCATGACCACTAGCAGTAATAACCAGGGGTTGTACACATCAAAATGTCATTGCTGTGTAACCCATCAGAGAGCACTGAGGCAAATACATCATTGCTGGGTTTTGAGCTCTCCCCTGTATCCTGTCTTGCCTTCTATGTGTTATCATCTCCTCCTTGTCCCCCACAGAATTTTACCACAAGCTCCAGACAAACATTAGCTTTTAACTGTGAAAAATGCCAGCTGCAAAAATACAAAGTAAACAATTGCTGGAAAAGCTTCATCCAAATCTCTCCCTTAACAGGGCTTGCTTTATCTTCCTCACAAGGACCTACGCTTGAAAAGGCTTTTTCATTCTCATCTTCCAGGCTGGGTATCAGATGGATTTCTGCCTTTCTGTTTGCATGCTATTTAAATCGTGATTATTACCTTCTGTGTGTTTAGGGGTTGAGCAAAATCACAATCCATACAGATATCAGTGCCACACTGTCATTGTTAGTGCCACTGTCACCTGCTGCCCTGCTGTGTTTTGGGTAAGTGTTCAGCACTCCACCTGCACGCTTTAAGCTCTGCAGCACTTTGGTGTCCATCACCAGGGTCTAATTTGTTGGGAAGTGTATCCCCTGCTGGTAAGGGAGACTTTGATTCTGGATCAGGGGCTGATTTGTGCTGTATGAGGAAAAGCAGTGTGTGCAGGGTGTGTAGAATGCTCCCATGTGAACTTAGTGGCACTTTGTGCTCTGCTCTTCAGGACACACCTTATGCCAGTGCTCATAAACATGGGCTTTTTGGTTCTTACCAGAGTTCCTACATGTGGTGACTTTTTCTGGCCCTTTCCCTTTTCCAGTCTGATCTCATTGTTTTGCAGCCTCCTGTGGACCCTGCACCATGAAGGGGATTTGGACTAGAAAACATTTTACTGATAGCATTATCCTTTTGTACCACCAAGATGTTATTATTATAACTATTTAAAATCTTACAAAACTTTTTAGCATTTCTTCTCACTGGCTAAATAATTTCTATTAGGAAAAAGGAAAATGGAAGTCTTTTCAGCTGCTTCCTCTTGAGGGATGTAAGATATCCGCACATTTTGCTAACACGTTCCAGAACAGCCAGCTGTTACTATCCACCTGCAGCCATAATATTGATTGAAAAGAATATAGAACCTAAACACGGATAGCTTCTGTAATTATGCAGAATGAGTTTAATACATGATGCTACTTCAGATGTCATCTGGCAGTGGCTGCAATGTGGCATGGAATGTATTAGGAAATAATTTAGCTGGTTGAGAAAGTCTCAGAGAAGGGCTACGCACGGTTTTCTTGTATTAGTGATTCCTGAAAATATTCATGGATATGGAAAAAGGCCATGACAAGACCAACAGTGCTCAGGTACCTGTCAGTTATCAAATAAAAAATTGCTCAAACATCCCTGTAGCTCTGCAATTTCCCAGCAATGGAAGTAGAAGTGGCTCTTTTGCCAAAGCCTGCATATATATTAAGAGATAGAAAATAATAAAAGTACGGGTTTTTCCCCCCTGAGCTGATTAAATAAAGATGCCTTTGTTATTTTGGCAAAATTTTTGACCTTTTGCTACAAAGAATAAAAAAAAAAGGCAAGAAGGTTTCAGCTTCAAACCTGTTTTAAATAACTCTGTAGCCTGGTTATATGCCCTGTCAGGACTTGTGCTATTTTCTTTTTGATGAATCAACACAATTCAATACATGTCTTGTGACACATTTGCAATTCTATTGGAGATTTTGGCCCAAGGGATCAAGGAACAGGAGTCAGTCTAATTACACAACTGCTGGCTTTCCAAATGAACATTTCTGAGTTTTCCATTGAAAGTGTCAGATTATTGATGTTCAGATGAAAAGTCAAAACAAAAAGCTGACTTGTGATTGCAAGAGAACAATATTGTTATTCCATTCATTGAAAAGGTTGCCATTTTTCCAAAAAGAGTCAAGCTGGGAAAACTTGGAGTGGCTCTAGCTCTCGTAATTTTCAAGTCCAGGAGGTCACACAGAGAAGCCAGGTTAGTGGTCAGCCCACAGCATGGCATTAAACAGGGAGCATCAAGTCCTCTGGTAATCCTTTTGGAATCTTTCTGCTGGAAGAGGCACTTCTCCACAGTTTCCCCCTGCCATAGGACTTAGAGAGGTGAAAGTGAAATTCCAGATGGGGAAGGAGCACTGGCTTGCACAGATCTTACATCTCCTGTGGATCTATGCTGAAGCATATTAGTTTGAGGGCAAAGAAAGAGCTGCCAGCAAGGACAGATAACCAGGCAAATGCCTAAAATAGTAATTATTTTTAAAAGTGTTTTTTGCCGTTGACACACAGTTAAACACCATTACCTGGGAAACACTCATACAGCTGAAGAGTGCTGGGCTAGCATCAAACCCAAATATCTCCCATACACAAATACCACAATAAAGGCTAAACTAACTCAATAGTTAGCAAAGCATTAGATCAGAGGTCTTGCTGTATTTAAATCCTTTGGGTCTCATTTTAGTGTTGCTCTTTGCAACATCCCAGACTTCAGCATTCCTCTTTTTCAAGTAACTAAGTGAAGATCTCTGCCAAGGGAAAAACGCTAATAATTCACGATTTGTATTACATTTGCTGCATCACTTTCCTAAAATTTTGCTGTGTTGTAAAGACTCGACAGTCTCCAGTTAACAAGACACAGGTGCAGCTGATGAGCGAGGCTGGTGAAGCTCTCAGTGGTCCCCAGCATCCTCCCCCCTCTGAAAGTGAGAATTTATGTTCCCCTCCTGAGCATCAGCAGGTTTTGAAAGCTCCTTAGCTGAAGAGAAAAAAGCTAAATGCTGTCAATATTTAAAAACTTTTCCATTTGAAAGGACAAGTGTTCCTACAAAGGGAAAAGAAAAGCATGGGTTATTTTAAAATGTTAGCAGTAATGAATGATTTAAATTTGAAAAGGTCAGAAAAATGCTATTTCTAAGTTCTCATTGGGGATTTTGCACAGATCTGACTGTTATATTACTTGTTTTCTTCAGCATTGATAACAGTTGCAGGTGACACTTTTTTCTTTCCATTTGGAAGTCCCTCTAGTGTAATTTATTTTTCTATGGCTTTGTATAAGGTGCTTTGTCAGAAAAGATCCTAAAGACCTTCTAACTCAAATACCAAAATGCAGCACTTTTTTTGGTGAGCAGGCAGCAATCTCGTGTTGCCATTTTCTCGCATTCATAAATGGTGTCTCAAAATTTCAGAAGTCATGGGGTTGGTTCATTTTTCTTTCTTTGTGTTTTTTTTTCTCTCTCTCTTTCTCTCCTTCTGAATTAGGTCTGCCTTTTAAAGGGATGAAAACTTACAGCTTTACTTATTTTTTGAAGGGAGGAAGGAAGGTAGGAATAACCAAGACTCATGCCAAGACAAGAACCCAACTCAAAAAATGTGCAGATTTCAGGAATTCACAAAACAGGGTAATATCTAAAGAATGTACAGGAGAGGAAAACAAGATATCAAGCAGCACAAGCAAGGCAGAGCCCCATGGTATCCATCATCTTGGGATCTTTAATGTTCATTCAAAGCACAAAAGCTCAGACTTAATTTCAGCTGAAAGGGTTTAGTAGTAAAGCTTAGTGCCCTGTTCTCTTATTTTGGCTGGTTAAATGAAGAAATTGTTCATGACTGACTTCAAACAATTGGTCCCCAGGTACTTTGATAACTCATACTGGTAGCACTTAGAATTGTCCACTGAATTGAAATTATTATGCTATTAACAATAAATATATTGTATAATTTTAGATATTCAATATATATATGTTACAGAAATATTAAGAAGGCCTGACACTTCCTACTGCAAACCCTATTTTCAGTTAATTAAAGTTTCTCGTAATGATTTGACACAAAATTTTCCATGCCAGGTGTCTGCCTCAGGCAGAATTTTGTGGTATTCTGTGGCATGTTTGTTTGTTTTATTTTTTTTTTCCCTTTTAATGTCAGCCAGACACAGTTATTTCTGTGAGCAGCCGGCCAGGTCAAACCATGCAAAATAAACCTGGGAGACTTTTTGAAGGGACCTAGTGTGTCCTTATCCTGGGGGAAGGCACTTAACCTTTGCCAAAGGTGTGACTTTATTCTGTAAACCTGCTTCAGTTGGAAGACCTGCTGGGAGCTGGTTGAACCCTGTGCTCCCAGCAGCCTGTTGGGATATGATACTCAATACAGCCATCCACTCTCAGTGCCTTTAGCTCCAAACCAAAACCACCCTGCTGTGTGCTTGCCCTCCAAATAGCCAGCAGCTCCTTCCAGCTGCAGTCAGGAAAACTGCTGGCAATAAGAAAAAAATGTGACATATTTCAGCCACCTTTCCTCCATTTCTTCCTGGTTCATCTTTATCTTGCTCATGTTAAACGCGCTGAGAGTCACGGAATTTACTGTTTGTGCAGTTAATTCCTTAAGTAAGTCTGCAAAGGACTGTAAGGAAAACAAGACATAATCAGTAAATTTTAAGGCTAAAGGAAGTACTAAGTTTTTCCTTTGTTTTTTGCCCAAATGATTTTATCAGCAAGATACCTTCAAATTCAAACTTACTGCCCATGTTATGGAAAGTGGTCCTCCTCCTTCTTTTCTCAGTAGGCAGAACTTGGCTCCCTTTTCCTATGTTCTCCAACATCTGTCTCAGATTTGGCAGCCCAAGCACAGAACCTGAGACTGCAGCAGTGGTTTTCTTCATGCTATGAAGCCACAAAGTATGCTGCTGCATCCCCCAAGAGCGTGGCTTGACTTGGTGCTGTCCTGAGAGGTTTTTCGGCACCACGGCTCTTCCACCTACCCAGAAACTGCAGATCAGTTTGTCAAAATAATGCAATAGATTTAAGATTTTAACCTAAATCTCAAGTGAGAGCACTTGAATATTGCTTCTTTTAGTGGTATTCATACACTCCCAAATACCAAGCAAGTATTTTTATTGTAAAGATTTCTGCCATTTTTCTCTGTGTTGATGCTCTGGACACCAGAAAAAATTCTAGGGATTTTTAAGTACATCTAATAGAGTTTTATTTTCTTAACTTGACATTTTTTAAATTCTTGAAGACTCATTTTGGAGTATCTCAATTATATTGCTTATAAGATGACAATCTTGTACATCTCTGTAACTCATATAATCATTCAGAAAAGTGATAATTTTCTTGCAAAAGAATGTTTTAATATGCTCAGTTTGTTTCTAGTCCTTTTGCTCTTTATGCTGCATAACTAGTGTGTTAAAAGATATAAGTATAGACAAAAATTAGACTAAAAATTAGATTTGTCCAGCAAAACTTTGATTGCTGCATCGCAGCCTTTTATGATAGCATTCAGTTCAAAGCTGTTTGCATACCTTATTGAGCAAGCTGCATATTTTTCCAGCGTGTATCCAGTGTGTATCCTGTAGTCATTACATTTTTGCACACTTCACTGGTTGAGCTTGCATGGACTATTTTAACTATCACCAGGAATACTTGACGGAGTTCAGCTGCTCATTTGAGTGCTTCGGTTTGTGTGCTTTATTACTTCAGTGGTGTGTGTTGATAAAGTTCTGTTCTGTGCTGTTAAATGTTTGGTTCTGCCAATCTAACTCGGTGCCATGCTGGGGGAATTGCATGCATTGCTAACCGCTCTCTCCGCGGCGAGCAGGAGAGCTGGAAACGCTATAATCGGCACTGTTTTGTTAAATGAGCTGCATATTTTTGTTTTTATATACATTGCTTACCCAGTTGTGTACATTTGCCCAACTCATTATACAAAATAAGCTTGATTGGAATAGGAACATTCTCTACCAGCTGTCTGCTCTGAGTCAGTATGTAACAAAATTAGCAACTTTCCCTTTCCAACAGTGACATGATTGCATCCAAAGTTTAAGGCAATTGGTTTGGAGATCTTGTTTGTTTCATTCACTCCATGCAAACATCAAGATTAACAAACCAATTTGTTGCAACTTAATTTGTTTTCAAAAATATGAACAGAGTTAAGTAACAGAGGAAAATCTGAGCATTCTAATAGAGAGAAATGCTTCCATGTAGAGCATAAAGCAGCGGAGACCTAAATACTATTCTCTAACTTGATGCCATCCATTGTAAGAAGATGGAAAATAACTAGAGACGTCCCAAGGTGGATATTTAATCAGATAAGCAATATCCTAAATACTTGAAACTATAAGCATAACGTTCTGTAAATGAAGTGCATTCTTTCATCCAGAGTTACAAAAAATAAATTGATCTCATGACCATTAGAAAATCTCAGAGTATGTGGAAGCTCTTGTGCAGGGATATGCAGTTTCCTCACTACCTTTGGTGCAAAATTGAATTACCACCTTCAAGAAAGTGATTTTCTCAACTTGCTAGATTTTCATGTCAGTTCTAGTCAAATCTACAGGTTATTTTTAGATTTTGCTTTTACTGATTTGCAGGATTTGCAACATAGAAGTATGTACTCCCATTCACAAAGTCTTCAGCACTATCTTACCTAAAAAAAACCCAAAAAACTTGCTTAATTTTTCTTGAGTATAGAGCTACTTAAGGCTATGCAGTTTACCTGGCTTTCTACCTGCCCCACGTGAAAGGAGAAATGTGCCTGGTTCCTGTTTGTCCCACTGCTGATTCCTTTCACTTTAATCTTATCACCTGTTGCCTGAGCAGACTGCCTGGAAGGTCCAGATTTGTTTTTGCAGAGTTTTAAACATCAAAACTTAAATGTTCTTATTGTTTTAGTAAAAAAATAGTTTGATTTTAAGCAGCTATGAATCAGTTCTTAGGCTTCTCATGGACCATTAGGAAGGGTGCCAATATTACAATAGTTTGTTCTAAAAGAAAAGTGTGCATATAATTTTTAGTGGTTTGCCTTCACTTTTAACTTTAAAGAAACAAATGTAAGAAGAGACATAGAAATTGAATGTATCACAATATTGTGGATTGTTTTATATAAACTAATTTAGACTTCATCTTTTGTTTTTTTGGAGTATGTCAGTGCTGGGTATCAAAAGAGTACAACAAATGAGGGATACTGCATTTACCATCTAAAAAGTCCATGTATTCCATGAGATGAGCTAGATCAAATTTAGACTTTCTTAACAGAGACAGAATAAGTAATTTTGTATGAAATGACTTGAAGCAGACAGATGGTAAAGAAAAGGTTTTGTCTCTGTTTTCTCTTGTCTTGGTCCTGCATTAATTTGCTTTTAGTATCAGTCCATTACCCTTAAAGATCTAAATTTTTCCTTTTCCCTTGACCTATTAAATATCACCTACAGTTTTCCTAAAGTTTTAGTTTAAAGTAAGTTTTAGAATCTTTTATTCTTATCTGTCATATTCAAACAACGGATGGCAACGTGCAATTTCTGTGTAGGTATCTGTTGGGGGTTGGCTTTTTCTTTCTTATCTGTAGAATTTTTTACCATTAGTCTCCTAGGAACTGATGGGGATACTTGAGGGAAACAAAGACTTTGGGCCAAGCCAGATAAAAAGACGGGGTGGGGACACGGCAACTCCCTCGGCAGAGGGGAGGGGACAAGGTGTTTTCTCTGAGAACCCTGGCCTGCAGCCTTTGGGGTTTCTCTCCTGGTTTGCCTGGGAACTCGGGACCAGCCTTCTCGCTGCCTTGCTCGGAGCTGCCGCGGCCGCTGTGATCCCATCGCTTCTCCAGCGCTGATCCGGAG
>VWZN01002330.1:799484-860810 GCA_013396955.1 Regulus satrapa | reverse complement strand
TTTTTTTTTTTTCCCCTGCTGTTGGCATGTGAAGGCTGAGAAGGGTGGAGGATCAAGTGCACCCTTGGTGAGTTTGCAGATGACACCAACTTGGATGGGAGTGTTGGAAGGAGGTTGTAACAGGGTGGGTATCAGCCTCTTCTCCCATATGACAAGCAAGAGGTTTTACCAAAGGAGGTTTTAGATTGCATATTAGGGGAAAATTCTTCTCTGAAAGGGTTGTTAAGGATTGGGACTGCTCAGAGAAGTGGTCTCCTTCTCCAGAGGGATATAAATGTGGTGCTCAGGGACACGGTTTAGCTGTGGACTTGGCAGTGCTGGATTAATGGTTGAACTTGATCTTGTAAGTTTTTTCCAAATTCAGTGATTCGCTGTTCCTCTTCTACGGTTCTATAAAGCAGTTGGAAGGTTTTCACAAGGAATGCTACCCCATCCCCCAGCTTTTCATCCACCTCTGTAATGCTAACTGCAGCACGCTGGACTTGCTCTGCTTATTTTTTCATCTGGCTAGAATTCCTATGGAAAAATCCGCATGCTAAATTAAAAACATATATTTCATATGTAGCAACATGGACATTTTGAATACTTGGAACAGACACGATATCCATTATCTGAGGTCTATGGAGTATAACAATAATTCATAAGGTACACATCTATTTCATAAATTCTTTGTGTATATTTTTATGCATCTGGTATAGACAACACACATAGAAACTATTTCAGAATTTGTACCTGATCTCTTTTCTTTTCCTTTCTTTCCCCTCCAGAGAGTAATTTTCAACGTTGTCAACTTCAGTAAAACAAAAAGCCTCTACAGAGATGGGATGGCTCCAATGGTGAAATCCACAAGCCGACCAAAATGGTGAGTTGTTTTATCAAAGAATTAAAGAGATAAACATGTTTTACTTGGCCCTTGTGCCAAAGCCCACATGGTTGAAGAGAACTTCTACCTAAGAGTATGAGAACCTTGTTACAGCAGTCTTGTGAGGGCAGGTTCTCTTTGGAGCAGATGGACAATGTGAATTCTGGATGCCCTTAACGTGCCTTGTTTCAAGTGGCATGACTGAAGTGATGTCCATTTGAGCAAACTCATCAGTAATGGCTTGGGGCAAATTGTTTTCCATCAACTGTCCAGCTCTTAGGACAGTAACTGTACCGTTTTTTGTGCCTGCATTAATCGCCTAAAAAATCCCTGCAAATATTATGGGAGATGGATTGGGGTTAGTCTGGTTTTGAAAAGTTGCTTGGAATTGTTCTGCCTGTTTTTGGGTGGTGGAACAATGAGTTCTGCCATGTGAGCTGACCTCACAGGAATGAGCAGTGCCCAGTCTTAAGACAGAGGGAGGCCAAACAACCTCATCATCAGCTGCATGAAATGTACAAAACTGAAGTCACGTGCATATTAAACATGTGAATATCCATATAGATTGTACATTTTCTCAAAGCAAATGTAATGAAACATCTACTGTGAATAATAATATGTAAATCTAGTGAGTCTGAATGCATGCAAGACTCCCAAGAATTATATGATTTGCCTTTGCCAGGAGACTTGTTTGAATATGGATAGTGAGGTTAGGCCAGAGGTGTACAGTAAGTTATTCTTGTCAGCCTTCACAGCTGCTACTTTTCATTGGTTAATTAGTAATACATTTGATCGAGCTGGACATTATCTGGGCTTTATAAATATATGTTTCTTAAATGCTTCGACTGCCACAAATTTTCCACTCATGTGATGGAAGTGGTGGTCATAAGATTGCTCTCGTTGTGTGGCTCCCTCTTCATATGACCAACAGAATGGATATTTGTTTTTTTGTCTAGATGATAAGGTCATATGGACAAAAGAACTGTCTCACAGTGCAGTTAGTGGATGAGTCAATTCCAGCTCAATAGGAACATGTAATAACATTAAAAATTAATTTTAAAAATTCGTTATATTTAGTGTTTTTGTAGCAAGTCATGTATTGTGTTTACTATTTAACATCAGAAAAATCTTTTGGGGCATTTGAGGGTGACATTTATCAAGAATATTTTAATAATCTTTCAAAATCTTTTCCTTCTCTCATTGGGATCTGGTATTTGCAGCTAAGTGTATTGTGTTTTAAGTTTATCTATAAATCAGACATTGCTTTCATACAAATTTTATGCCTTACTTTGGTTTCAAATTAAAGTGTAAATCTTACAAAACAATGCAAAATGGACTTATTTTTTAAGCCATATAGGCTCCTTCACTATTTTTAAAACAGATTTCTCTTCCATTTCTCCAGAGATCTATTTATTTTTGTGTTTTATATTTTTAGAGGATGTATTTTGCTCCCATGAAAGCGAGGAATGAATAACATTGCCTGAAGCCAGGCACAGTGTAGGCAGCAGGTGCTGAGCAGCTTCCTTTTACAGGGCTACTACCACACTTTAATCCTGTTTCAGAAATTCAAGATGTAATTTTTTTTCTTTAAAAAGATGATTATTCTATTAAGATATTTTTATTTTTTTCTAATAGTCTGCATATGAAAACATCCTGCTCTGCTTTGAAGGTGCACATTAATTCATACTGTTATCAGAGACCTTAGTGATATTGGGGTCTACTCAGTATAATTTTCTGTCTTGATGTTAATAGGATTTATGCATGTGTTTTCCAAGTGGGAAAACATATATATTATTTTTGGCTATATGAGCTCTATCAGGGCTGTCTTCCATTTGGATTATGCCTTTCACAGTTACCTCTGTATCTGTTTCCATGGCATTCTAGTGCAACCTGTAATCAAAATTTTCTCTTTCTGTGTTTGCTGAAATAGGATTTACCAGTGCTTGCAGCTGCTGTTGCAGCACACAGGTGGTTGTGGTCCTTGAGCACGAGCAGGGCAATATCCAGCTGCACTGATTGGATCCCGTCGGATCTTTGTCTGTAGTAGTTTTGTAAACACTGCTGGATCATTCGGTGTTTCAAAAGTGCTGATCTTTAGGGGGGGAAGGTGTGGAAGGCAACTATTGAAACTCTCCACCTCGTATTTGGGTTTGTGTCAGCGTAGCAGCTTAGTGGGCACAATGTAATTAAATTAGAAAATGATATATTAATTACAAAAAGCTGAAGGGACACTGGTTTTAAAATCCAGTTAAAAGGAAGATTACCAGTAGCCATGGGCTACAAATACTCTGTAGCTGAGGCTTCATCTCTGAACTCTGTACAAAATATTTGAGGAATTAATCATTATTGTGCCTGCATGTGGAGGCATTTGTTCCATACAAAAATTCACCCAACTTCCTTTCGCCACACTGCTGGGTACAACTCTGTGTCACACATAACTATCCCAATCCCTTTTTCAGATAATCACTTTTGAGATTTAGATGGTAAAGTGCCTGTTTTTCCTTTTGCATGTGAAAGCTATAGGTACATTATCCCTCTTAATAATAGATGTTCAAGCCTGAGTTATGGCTTTTTGATTTAAATTAGAAGCTTTCTACGGTATTCAGGGTAGAATTTGACCGTACTGCTCAAAAACCCCTGCATATCAAAAGTAGATTGGCCTCCAGAGACTGTGAATTTTAATATTTGTTTTGAATGCGGTTATGCAAACATGGCTCCGAGCTTTGCAACACTTTGTGAGTTTGATTCTTGACTCTGAAACAAATTGCTGCCAAGTGCTCTTGAGGTAGAGAGTGTGTCAAACAGAGATCAACGTTTTTGACCTGTATTCTCTTGCCCTGTGGGGTAAGATCTTTAAATGCAGACAGCATCAAGGTTCAGCTCAGTGTTACTGATGTAAATGGAGTATATCGCTGTCATCAAAGCACTCTATGTGGACACAGATGTTCTGGTGTTGACATATTCTCCTCTTTTGAAGTAAGGCCAAACATTTCCAGTAATGAGCTACTGGAAAAGAGTAGGGATATCCTTGAGAGATAAGTAAAAAAAAATAAATTAAAAGCCTGGAAAAAAAATCTGATTAAAACGATATATATGTTTTCTCCACACGTGGTCATGGACACTAAATAGTAAGGGATTGTATCGGTTGTATGAAGTTTCACTGCATTGAAGCACAGCTCACATGTAGAAATACAGCAATGTGTTGCAGCTTGTGACATCAGTTGCTCTCCAAAGCAGACTGGACAAGATAAAACTCAAGATTTTATTATAAACCAAGGAAATGAGCTGTATCACTTTAACATTCTGCTTAAGATTATCTGGGGGTTTTTTTTGGTTTTTTTTTTTTTTTTTTTTTTTTGCTATATCACACCAAGATTTTAGAGACTTGGAGGGGATTTTAAAATCAAAAATTACTATATATAAATTTTAATATAACACCTCAGTATCATCGAGACCTGTTCTTATTTGCATGTGTCTGTTTTTCCTGTTTAGTGGAGGTGAAGAATTTGAACGTAGGTGGATTTGAGGAAATTGAATTTTTGCTGTGTTTATGGACTTTATCCTGTAATCCTATTTTTCTTTGCTGCTTGATCTAAGTACAACGTTCTTTTATTGCAGTTTCTTCATCATGATTTCACACTAAGAGCTCTGCCTTTGGAAGTAAAGATAGTAAAGCCTGCCATGTGGGCATAGCAGTGGAAGACCATCGAAGTACATATACTGCACTATTATATTGATTGCACAAAGTTTTACAAGTTTCTCAAAGTTAAATAGAAGAGTGAGTTGTTCGAGAGGCAGCAGATTTTCCAAATGATGAAGTGAGCAAATATTCCCTTTGGGCAGAGAACAGCTATAACTCTTGATTATTCAGTGTGAGCATTGCCTCATTGGGGACATTAGTTTTTCAAATTGTGCTAATCTTTTAAAAGTAACAACTGGCCACTCATCACCTTAGGTATTTCAGCAAGATCATGTGCAAAACTCTAATTAGTATTTATAGAACAGCAACTCCTCCCAGTAGAATAGTAGCGGTAGCTGGCAAATATCTGGTTGACACCTGTTAAGTCTTTAGACATCCATTGTATTTTATTCTGCATTTCAAATGAGCAGAGAGCAGTAGGTGAAGTCTCCATAATTAAGGGATAAAGGATAATAAATAACATGGCTCTTGAGTGGATGAACACAAGGTTAAAGGCTGTTCTGCAGCTTTGATGCTGTATTTCAGCAACTGTTTGTTTGTAAGTAATAATGCTAGCTAAAATATTATTGAGCCTTCAGCATATGGAGGATTTATGTCTAGATCTAAATGTGTTTTGTTTATAATGTCAGATTTCAAACTGCTTCTTGGCAAAGCAGTTGCTTTCCTCCCTGTCTTTTATCTCACTCAGCATTGATGGCTTTTAACCGGGTAGCTCCCTTCCCCAGCAAGCACTCTGCTACCTCTGCTGCTATAACATCTACTGCTAAATGCTCACAACACATTGCTTCTAAAGTGTTTTTCTTTTCCAGCAAACCTGGAAGCACAGAAAAACTTCTGGGTAATTAATTCAAATTTGAATCTGTATGTATCTTGGTAAATATTGTCATGATGAGGAATTTTGGTAGACATCAAGAAAAGCAATGTAAGTTTTATGAACAATACTCCCATATGTTCCATTCATCAGAAGGGGACAAGTTTGAGAAAATCTGAATTTTGAGTAGCTAAAATGTGTTGCTTCTTGCCAAGTTTCTTTAACATTTGTGTCTACAATGCAGTGTTACAATCACTACCATGTCTACCAGGCTGCATTATACATTCTGAGACTTTCAGCAGCATTTTTAGTACGTATTTATATATCTTTAGCCATAAGATAAGCTGTTTGTGAAATGAGCTGTCATTTGTGGTGAAACAGTTTGAGAATAAAGCGCTAAATATATATATAGCTTGCTAATCTGAAAGACTAAAATTGCTCACTATAAAATATATAACAGGCTGGGGCTAGTGATAACATCACCTGAATTTAGGTAAAGAAGATGAACAAGCTGTTATCATTACCTGATCCCTTCCTTGGCCTATTTTACAACTTTGGCTACTCTTGGAGGTTTATTCTTTTGCCAGCTTTATAATGTCATGTGTGCTTGCTCCTGCTTTCCTGAGGGATGCGGTGAGGATGTTTTTGGAGGTTCAGGAATGTATCCTGTGGCACAGGTGGGTGTTGATGCGGTCCTTGCCAGGTGCAGCTCCAGCTCCTCAGAGCTGCCCCCTCCCTCATCCTGGTACAGGAGCACCAGGCTGGGAGTGGGCCCAAGGTAAACCCAAACTTTCAGGGAAGAGAAAGAGAACTTGGTCTTGGTCGTCACAGACATCCAAAATCAGCTGTATAGCTCCCACATCAGGAGCAGGAAGGGAGTTGGGAATTAGTGGTTGAAGCAGGAACAAGGGAACGGGGGTAGAATTGTCTGTGGAACCACAGCCTTAATTTCAATTGCTTGTAGCATTTTGTTTGGAGAAAATAGAAAAGCATTTCAGTATCGGCCTTTCGAAATCCCAAGTGTAGTAAAAAGCAGTAGTTTTGTCTTGGTCTTAGTGCAGGTCATTGGAAGAAAATAAGATCTTTTTAGACAGGTTACAGGTTGGCATGTATATTAAAGTGAAGTAACTGCCAATCCTTGGGTAAATTCAGGTTTGTGTGAATCTTGCAAAATAACAAAAGAAACAGTTCTAACCACTCTACAAGCCTATAAAAGGAACACACTCTCTTACTCTTTCCCAGGGTTATTCCTGAGAATATAGAGGGGGTTCCATATCACTGTTTATAACAACAGCTTTTGTGGAAATAGAGGGGAGATTATATTCTGCTGAAAAAAATGTATGAGTCAGACCCCAAAACTAATGTGTTTAATTATGTAGATTATATGGGATTTGTTTGTGTCAGGAAAGTAAGTTACACTTTATTGGCAGAATACCTCACTGGAACTTTAAGATGGAATTATGTTGGAGAAAACTTATAACAAGGAAATTAAATTATTATAAAATAAGGCAAATGAGTTTTAGGATTCAAAGAGAAAATGATGAAGATGTTCCAAAGGCTGCTATCCCATCATGAAAGATCCTAGCCGTTACTGTATGTATGTGTTTTTTTCCTCATCATTTATCTAACTGATCTCCTATAAATCAATTTATTTAGATTACAGCATATTCAAAAGGCCCCAGCCAGGATCAAGACTTACTGTGCTTTGTGCTGTGGAAACATATAAACAGACAAAGTCCTTTTCTAAAGTTGTGAAAATTTTATGGTTGATTTCAGTAAGAGCAAAGTTAGGCCAATACTGAGCACTTCTGAAAATTCCATCCTTAAAGATTTATTCCAAGCAGTAACTGTTTAAAAAATGACATACTGCTTACATAAGAGTCTAAATATTTGATGGTTATAATATTTACATCTAAAACACCAGAGGCTATGTGCTTTAATATCTCAATCTGTTTCCCATATACTCTGTCAACATGAGTTCCCTGCATTGATTGAGGGCACTCTGTGATCCCTAAGGTTGTATTCATGAAAGGTTACCCTTGGTACTACTTTATTCATGAAAGGTTTGAAGCACATAGGAAACAAATGGGTTTGTTCCTGTTAGGTGCATTTTTGTCATCTATAAATACTTAATTACTGGGGTTCTGATGAGAAACTCAGAAATCTTAAAAGCGTACAGTTGTGTGAAAATAGCTCCCCCATCATCGGTGCAAACCACAATGAAATTTGCAGTTGGGAGGTTTTGTGGCAGTTTAAAACAACTGAATTGTAGGTTTTTCCCACTACAGTCCATGGTATTGAGTTTAATAGCTGCAAAATATGACCAGAGCTGTGCATTATATCCCATCCTGAAACAGGTCATTCTCTCTCCTCATGTGATGGGCATTTGGTGGAACTGATTGCATGAAAAGTGTTCACAGAACTGGGTCCCTAACCTTGGCAGGTTTAACGAAAAGTACATAAAATTGAAGCTTTTTTTTCCCCCAAAATGAGTCTGTAAGTTAGATAAATATGGGCAGCACTGAGCGCAAAGTAGAGTCAAACTACCAAGAGGACATTGCAGCTTTTCATTGCAATTTTATACTTTGAACTAATGGAGTGAAGCAGAATGAAAATCACCTCTGTTAAGAATGGCATTTATCAGCTGTAAGTACTTAGTAGTAAGAGCTCTACACAGACAAAGCTGAGTGTCACCAAGAAATGTACTTGAAAATCAGACTGTTAACACAAGACTACACAAATAAGAGCCAAAAACTGTAATCAGAAAATGTAACATCTCTTTAAGAATCTTTTAATGGTCTGAAGAGTGCTAGACAAGTTGAATTTAACAAGATGTAATAACCTATGACATAATATAATTGAGAATGCACCAGGACGCAGCACAGTCAGGTTAAATTTTGGCTTTCCTTCACTTAGCCTTGCAACTTTAAAGATCCTTCAACACAGGGTTTTAAAAATACATAGTCCTGTTTAAATTTACATATGACATAAAAGCATAGAATGTGCAATACATCGGAAATACAATTCTAAGCAAAGTTAGGGTTGAAACATCCAGCCTAATATTTCAAAATGTTTGCTTGAATCATTAACAACAAAGGTTTTATTCATTTTCTGTGAAGAAACAATGTTTAGTGCAGAGGAAAAGGTGCGAACTTCTGATAAAAGTGAGACTGTTATCAGGCGTTTGCCTTATATTCGAAGTGCCATGGTAAAAGTCAAAGCAATGAGTTCAATTTCTCTTTTAATAGAACATAAAATAGAAGACAGAAACATTTTGCTGTACTGTGGAAATTGAGAACTGTAGAGAAAATAAGCAGTAAATAAGTATGGCAAGTGATAACGCAGGAACAGAACATTAAAATAATAGGTGCTGTATATTGAACTTGGACTCATGGGATTCAACAGTTGTATACAAACCCAAAAGATAAAAACCCTGATTTTTATGCTGTGATTACTAGGGATAAGTTATGAATTAACTTCTGTATGATATGGCACAGGTTTGAGAGAATTAAAATTTAATGATAACACAATAGGGATAAGATCTTTCCGATATCTCTAGATGCTGAGGCAGTGGTTAAAGTTTGTTTTTAGAATCGCTTCAAGTAGGATTATTGAATTCCAGCTTGAAAGTGAAACTTCGTCTTCCTGCTTCACTATATTAAGCATCTCTCAGATTGAAAACCTAGCAAGAGCTCTCCTAGTGTGATTAGAAAGTATCCAATATATTTTGGCAGCAAATACTAATTCCCATCATTCTGTCTAGTACTGCTCAGGCAGCGCGAGGATAACTGGCTGTCAGACACTTTGGGTAATGGAAAGGTGAGGCTCCAGGCTCTCAGTGGAAAGCTGGCAGCTTTGCTGACAGTTCCCTGCCTCTGGAAAATCAGAGTGCTGCTGGGGAGGGGCTGGGCTGCACTGGGTGAGTGGTCTGGGCAGCTCCAGTTCTTGGCTGGAACAGCATCCCTTTGGAAAACAGGGACCTTTAGCAGATGTTTGAACCACACAGTGCCCTCATTACCACCTTCAGACACTCAGGTTTCCTTGCAGGTTTCCCTGCCTTCTGCCGAGCAGGTCTGGGTGGGAAGTAGGGATAGTTTATCTTTATGGGCTCCCGGGGTATTGGGCAGCCGGTCTGCGGCTTTTCCTCGGCGCCTATGGTGGCATTCCCAGGCTGGACATGCCACAGCACGGCCGTGGTGGGAGAGCAGGGCAGGTGTGCGATGGGAGGGCAGGGGTGCGATGGGAGGGCAGGGCAGGGCAGGGGTGCAATGGGAGGGCAGGGGTGCAATGGGAGGGCAGGGCAGATGCCGCCCCTCAGGGCTGTACCTGCTGCAGGTACAAAGCCGTTCAAAGCAGCCCCTCAGCCCCAGAGTCGCCCCTGAGGCAGGAGGGAAGCTCCGCACGTCGCGACCAGAGAGAGATTCCACAGCACCTACCCCGCAGCAACATGTGAGCCTTTACCGGATTTTATCTTTTAACAATGACGGGGGTGTGGGAGCTGTTAAATGTGTTGACAAAGAAGCCATAAAATGTTTATTTCAGCTGGGCTGCTTGGTTTGAAAGAAAGTGCCCCGCCTGTGCGGGCCCTGCCTGTGGTGGGGCTGTGCCCTTTTCTGGGTTTATTCTCTGTTTTTCTCCCATTCCGTACTCTTGGCACAGTAGCCTCCAAGCCCCATGAGAGGTTGACATCCATGGTGAGAGGATGTGGGGCTTGCTGGCCCCCCCTGTCCCTTCAGAGGTACCTGTGGGTGCCTCTGCCACCCACAGCAGGGGTACTGTGGCCAAAGGAACGGAGTCCTGAGAAGCACAGGAATGAGTGGAAAGTGTCCTCTCAGCAGGTCAAAAATTAGATTTTTATTAAGGGTTGGTTGTTAATTTCTTAGGGTTGGTTGTTAATTTCTTAGGGACTTGCACCGGGTAACTGAACGTGTAAAATGACATGAAATTACCGGTAAAGTTAGTAACTTCCCTAAAAGGGAATTGCTATTGCAATTCAGGAAGAAAATTATTCTTCTGTTTGCTTTTGTTTGAAAACATAACTGTTTTTTAGCCTTTCTGAGGTGCTGCTGTAAAAAGTACTTGAATTCATTCTGTGGAGAGTTCTTTTGGAATTGTTTATTGGAAATATGTGATGCCATTTAGAAAACTTATAGGCAGGGACATTTCAGCCTAAGATAAAGAGATTCAACTTAAAAGGATAAATTTGCCATAGAAAGGAATTGAGGAATATTGAAGTTAAAAGAACTTGTTTTGCCATTTAATATTTGGTAAAATCCTCTCCTAATGTTTTTTCCTAGTGAAGTTAAAAACCACCAGTACCTCATGGCTTTGCAACCAGAAGTGATGCAATAATTTAGCTTTGATAAGTAAAATAATTTTTCTCCCATCTGCTATGGTGTTGGGTACTTTAATGTTCTTATGGTTGATTTTTAATGTGATTCAGTCAATGAAGGGGGAGTCATGTAGCATGTGTATTTTTCTGTGTAGTTTTTTTATTAAACATAATTCCCTGGGCTCTCCTTTGGGACTGTCTCTATCCTGGGGGAACTGTTGGAAAGGACTGTGATGAAAATCCTGCCCAGGAAGTGTTTGACTTGTTTCAACTCTGTGAACTTGAGGAATGACTCAGCCAGGGGAAAAGTGCTGCTGCATGTGCAGTCAGAAGGGCTTTACCTTCAGGAGCAGCTTCTGTAGCTAAAAGCAAAGTAAGCCAAGATAAGTAGGGAGGGAAAAAAATTCAGATTCACTGAGTGTTAACCCCTGCAGGGAAAAAGCTGATTCTTGCTTTGAAAGGGGGGTGGGGGGGAGGGGAAATTCTGTGTATGTACCTGGTGAAGTGAAGGGGAATTGATTAAGGTCAGCATGATGGATATAAATATAGTTTTCTGTATAAGTTAAAAACAAACAACAAACCCTGTGCTGTATGTCACGCTCTTCAAGAGTGCATGTACACATTAACAGTTACATTCCTGCCTGAAATCTGGAATTTTTTAAACCAGAAAATTATTTGTAATCAAAGAATGCTCCCTTGGAGGAAATTTCCACAAGGGTGGAAATTTCCCAGCTGATGTGAGGTACCTGTAAATCACAAGTTAACATCTGCGATCTCTGTGGTTGCAGTCTTTGACAAGAGTCTCAGAGTGCAGGAAAGTGAACAGAGCATTCTGGATTTGTCATTTCTAATACTCATCAACTTGTTTCTGTGTGCTATGAAAGTGCAGAAACCAATAACCCAAATGAATCATAAATGTCTGTGGTGGGTGTGTTGGTATTTTTGTATGGGGGATGCTCCTTCAGTTTGTTTCCCTTTCCTTTTCTTTGGGCAAAAAATTCCAAGTTTGCAATAAAGAACTGAGCTTTACAAACATGTCTGAGTAGAGGAAGTGGAGTGGATACAAATGGCAAGAAAACAGTAGCTGGAGTTAAATGTGTGACTGTGCCTAGGGCCTCTGGCTACTAAAATTAAAGAAGGAAATAAATTTCGTGTTGACTGCATGTTCTTCTATTTAGAAAAGAAACAACCAACTTAACCATAACCAAGGAAAACTGTATTTTTAGCTCTTAGCAGCCGCTGCACAACAGAACAGAGAGTTTGCATTCACAGTACTGCCACTGTGTGGTTTCCCCTGAAATTCTGCAGGTAAGGAAGGAAAGCTCTTCTCTAGCAAATTGTCAGGACACTCAAAGCAGCACGTAGATGTGGGAAGGACAGTGATGGCAGTGATGGTATGGTGCATATCCAAAGGTTTGCTTTCTTAGTTTTGGTTTTGATTTCAGTTTGCCTTCCTTGAAGGAGGAATTTCATGCCTGAAAAATTTCTGCCCTTCAAGTATAGGTTTTCAGCACAACCCGACATTTCAATACGTTAATATTTACAGATGAAACTGAAGGATTGCTTCTGTTTTTTGTTTTGAAGGTTGGTACACAGTTTTAGGTCCAAAGAAAGCTTGTTATTAGAGTTTCTTTTGAAGGTTTTAGTTCTTGGAAAGTACAGTGGAATAAAATAAAGATATCCACTGACAGAATCTTGTACTAACATAAATAAAGGCTGTTTGTAGCTTTAATTTAACATGTAATTAATAAAAGCTATCTCTCTTGAAGCCACCAAAAATGTGAATTAATGTTTAGAAAACCTTCTGGTAAGTGAAGCTGAGATACTTTATAGCAGATGCACAACATTTACAAGTATCACTAATATGATCTGCCTGACAGCATGAGCCACATGCACGAGAGCTTAATCATCACTAATGCCTCAATAAAAGCTATTTATTGGAGTATATTTTTTAAGATACACCTTTAAGTACAGATACTTGATATTTTGAGTTCCAGTTTCAAAACGTGCTTCTGTGCTCATTTCTCACGTTGGAATCCTACCGTTTTTGCACTGGGGGGGGGGAATTATAAACAATTTAAAATATCAAAAATTACTCTGGCCCTAAGTGACACAATACAGATATTGTAGTCAAGCTTAAAAATATACATATAATTTAGGTAACTTTAAAAAAAAATATAGATACATAAAAAAAATCTTGTTGCTATTCTAGTGGTAAAAGAAACTTGAATCTGCAGAGCTTTTGAACACTACTCATTTTTTGCCTTCACTTTGTGCAAGATTCTGCTGGATATCTTCTATCTTAGTTTCAAATGAATCAGTTGTAGTTTTGAAATGGTCAACTCCTCTTTTTTTTTTAGTCTATAAGATTGCAGCATAGTAAAATGTATCTTAATTTTTCTGGTTCTATCTAAATGTGCCTATGTATGCCAGGGTCAGAAAATCTGGAAGCTAATAATGAACTGCAGTGTCCCTGACATTGTTTGATTTCTCCTCTCCTCCTCCTGTTTAATTCTGTATTTCCTTGAGTGTGAGATGTGAACCTCAGAAAGCTGGGCCTTGTAAGCATGTATGTTACAGCTGTGAAAATTCTGTAGTACTTCAGAAGATGGCCATGGATTCAGTTACACCATAGTAACAATAAAATAATGATCAAGCTTTGTTTTGTTTTGCAAAGGAGGAAAGTTGTTATTCAGTAACAGTGATATCTGTAAGAAATAGAGAATGGAAACCACCATGGTTCTCTAAATGATGGCACCAGACATGGACTGCACAGCAGAGCTGAACCTGCTCCCCAGTCCAGCTAAGAGCTGCCCTGGATGTGGGTAGAGGTGAAAACAATTAACGTGGATGGATAAAATGAAAGCCAGCTGAGGTGGAAAGAGAGCTTTAAATGTAACTCATAGTGACTTGATGGGCTTGAAAGAGTTGGGGTGATTCTGGTCCTTTCTGGGGTTATTGAATGTGAGGTTGACTTTGGAAATTCAGGCAGGAAAAAAAAGAAAGTGGTTGTAATGTTTTGCTGTTTTCTGCTCAGAGTCTCATTCCAAGATAGAAGATCTAACTAGTATTTATTATCACATTTTACAGGAGGAGAGATAAAGGCAAAAGATAATAGATTTTTTTTTTCAAGGTCATTGTAAGCAGTAGCTTAGGCACAACCTCAAAATTTTTTCATTTTATTTGTTTCTCAGTTCAGTGATCTGCAAGCAGTAAAAATCCAGTACCAAATTTACTACATTATGCTGCTACTTTATTACCTTAAAATTTCGTGCCATACATAGGTGGCTGTTAGCAGGTCCAACTTGGATTCTGGGGCTTACTTATTTTGATTTTTTTCTGGATATTTTTTTGTTTAAGCTCCAAGGGAAGGCTTGAAAGTTTCCAGGATTTCAGACTTCAGAAAGTGATTTGCTCTTTTTTCGGAAGCATACTACTGGTCCTGGCGGATTTAGCACACCTTGTAAAGGAATGTTGATACTCATTTATTATAATCCGAGGGCTAGAATTTTCCTCTCACAATATTTACATAAAAGTTATCTCTCGCTAGATTACTGAAAAAGAAATCACCTTTCATCACCTCAGAATACTTGCCTTTTTTTTTTTGTGTGGTTTGCCTTTTTTCTTTTTTTTTAATGTTTTAAAGCTGTCTAAAAATACATCCATACCCTCCAAGCTAAAGCAACAGAAAGACTTCCCATAAGTTCCAGAACAATTAAACTCAGTGCTCCCTTCTAAATAAACCATGTGCTGGGTCAGGAGAGCCAGCAAGAGGCAGCCTCTTTAGCCCCACTGTTTGCACAGTGTTCTGCTGGAGCCCTGTGCAGGTTTGAAGCTTTTCTCAGGTCTAACTGCCAAAAAAATCCCACCCTGCACATAATTTCAAATTTAGCTTTTAGAAGTTTTTCCAACTAAGTTTGAACCACTGAAATGAAGGTTTATAACACAAAGGTTGTCATACCCTTTGTGCAGTTGGTGCCCTTATAATGTGGCATATTAAATATTTAACATAGTTTGCAGCAGAGGAAAAGCAATTTTGTTTAATTTTTCCTAAATATTAATGCTATCAGGCGCCTTAATCCTTTCATTATGACAAAAATTTGTTCAAGCTCATTCTTATTAAACATTTTCTAATTTATAATGATATGGATGTTTTTCTTCTGATCCTAATAATTAAGGCCAAAATATCATTGTAGAGAAAAAAAATGTGAGACCTTGGAGGGGGGAGTCTTCACTGATATCTTGGGAAGAATTACAGGCTAGAGAAATAGCTTTATTTTACCCAAGGATGCCAAAGACAATGCCTATCTCTCAAGTAATCCAGCACAAAGTTTTGGGTCAGTTGCCAAGGAATGAAATGGAATACCTGCAAAACACTCAGTGAAATGACCTGGAAAGTAATGTATAAAGAGGTTGCCAGTCACTTCTCTGGGAGGATCATTCTTCCATCTCTATCTCTGAATTGCAGAAAAAGAAATAAAATTCCTGAATTTGAATTCGTTTCAAATCAACTTTTCTCTGCATTCCAGAACAAAAAATGTAGTCAGCAATTATTTATAATGCTAATTAAAGACCTGTTTTAACAGGGTTTACTGGAGGCTGAAAGCCCTTGATATGACAGCAAACGTTTTCCATAACCACCCATTGGCATCCAAAGACAGAATAAAGGTAGGGAAAGGATAGGGACAATGAGAAAGAAACAATTATAAGGAAATATTGTTTAGAAATTGAGTATATTTGTGTGATGTCATACTTTCTCCAAGCACGCTGATGTGGCTTCACTAATTGCAGTAAAACTAGAGCTGACAAGAAGGGGGACTATGGCCCATTTTTGTAGTGGATCCAATATCTCTGGGTTGCTTTAAAATTTGTTTATTCTTATTTTTCTTCTTTCTCCCATCTAATTCTCAGTTATGCATCCTCACAAATGGACATATCATATTTGTTTTAAAACTATATGTTTTTATTATTATTATGCAGCTTTTCTCTCCTCATGGAATGACTGTTCTTAATTTTCATTGTCCACAGCTTTTCAGTTGAACTGAGGAATTATTGCTAATTTGCTTGTATGCAAAGAACTTGATTGCTTTTTTTGGTAGATGCACTTTTTAAAAAAAAATGTTTCTTTTAAATAGTAAGCTGCTTAAAACAGTCTTTGCATAATTCTTGGGTCTGCTGAATCCCATGCTAGTTGATTTCCTGAGCCAATATTACTCATGCATAGAATAATTATATAGATATTTCTGTTGAGAAAGTAAAGAGTGAACTCACATGATAAAGAACTGAGTGTGGTGGCTCTGGGGTTTGTGAATACAATAGGTCAGTACTCACTTTCACATCAGAGAAAATCTGGAGAAACCTCTGAACTTAGCTGGAGTCATTTTTAGATTTAAATCAGTGTAAGGTAGGCTCCCTACCTCCATGGTATCGTAGGATTATGTTGTCTCAGGTGAAGCATTCGCTTTATTTTGAGAGTTTGACTGAACCCAAAGTTGAGCACATTTTTAAGTGCCTTGATGGACGTAGACTTCTCCCAAATGCCAGAAATGCACAGGTGGCCATCAACCCTAAATCCCACTTGCTTCCATTCCTAAGGACTGTGCCTCAAACATCCTTTGCCTGGGTGGGATCGGCACCCACGTGTGAGGAGCAGCTGGCTGAGGTCAATCTAAAGGCAGACAGAAACGGGATTACAGCTAAAGTAAAACTCTCCAAGGGTGGGAAAGCTCTTTTATTTTAGAAAATGGTTCTGGATCATGTGCTGCCTGTGGAAAATTGTGGTAGCATACAAAAATCCCCCCCAATTCCCTTCCCTCAGCAGACAGCTGGAACACTCTATTCTCTTCTACGCTTGCATTGCTGCCAAGATGTGCTGTGAATACACCTGCAGCTTCCCTTTGGCCTCACCAGCTACTGGAGATTCCTTGTGCTGCCTTCCCAGGGTCCTCAGAAAACACAGGGAGGTTCCAGGTTTAGTCTCACAGGCTGAACAGCACGGATATTTGTCTTAGGAGCTGCCATGTATCTTGGCCTAGGATAACAAACAGGGACAGGCTTGGTCACGAGCAGTGAAGTTCAAGATGAAAGAAGACAGCTCCTCAGTAGGATTTGCATTTTGATCTCTTTTACCAGAAGGAACTGGAAGAGTGAGGAGCCTTTCTGTCCTCCAGAGAGAAATGGAAAGCTCTGTCAGCAATTGTGGTGAAAACCAGCAATAAACAAGAGGAGAGAAAGAACAGAAAGTAAGATTTGTAATAGTAGGAGAAGCTCTAAGAGAAAGAAGCAAATATCCCAACAAATCACCAGTCCTAAGAGAAGCTTGATGCAAACCAGAACACTTGGCTCTGTAAAGCTGTATTTATATTGTGCAGGATCCAAACTCTATTCTGTGTAGTCACAGTAGAAACAGACAAGTGAGAAGACATTCTTATTTTTTTTAAGGAAAATGAAGATTTAAGTCTAAAGGTGAAATAGGGTTTTTTTTTTAATGGCCTAACAAAATAATTATGGTGATTTTTGTCTGATTTTTTTTTTTTTTTTTTTTTTTTTTTTTTTGGCACTAATAGATGGGCCTTCATACAAGAGGTTGAATCTGGTAAATCTCAGTGGCTTCCAACTGTCAGAATGTACCTGGCAAACTTACAGGAGAAAAATGATAGTAAAAGGGAAGGAATAAGTCGACATTAATGTTACATGCCCACATACTAACTTGGCTTAAAGTAGATATGGAAATTGAAGTCTGAAATATCCTCTCAATATCATTATAGGAGACAGATTTTTAACGTTTTTCAAATAAAAGAGGTTCTTTCAGTTCATGCAGATCTATAAAAGTGTGACTCTACTCTTCATGTAATTGAAACGTTAATTTCGTCAGCCTTTCCATGGAATGCTTGAATGTCTCTTATATGCATGTCTCTCTTCACAAATATCAAGTTTAAAGGAATTTTCTTGAACCTGTGAAGATTTCTTGAGTTGCAGAAAAACAGGCTGTTACGAAACCCACATCTCTGTACATGAAAAATATTGAAGTTCTATTTTAAGTATTACTTGGCATATCAAAAACTTTACATTGGTAATTGCATTGTCAATCATGTGGTGTCCCATTGCTAAAGAAATGGGTTCAAATCCAGCCATTCTTTATTTTCCAATGGCTAAAAAATGAGTTTTATAATGAGAAAATAACACAAATTATTCCCTTCAAGAACTACATAGTGTATGTTGCACAACAAAATTACCATAAGCAACAGTTAGATCATGAATTATGCTTGAAATATCTGCATTTTCCAGCTTCCTACAGTCTTTTTTTAAACCACTTTGAGCTACGCTAATGCCCACTGCGTATCGCTTGAAACCTGCAGAAGGTTTGTAGTCAGTACGAGCTGATGTGCTGTTGATCTCTGTTTGCAAGCTGTTTAATGTTAAAAGTTCTGCTGCAACTGTCAGTAGAAAGACTCTGAGTAATTTCAAAGACCCTCCCAGGCTTATCTGTTCTCTTGCTTCCAGCATGCTGCTTTTAGTAATGAAACTATAGGTGCTGCCTGGCTGCTGGAAAAGTGACTTTGAAGAAGTTTCCCCACAGCTGTGTAAGACTGAGAGGGTGCCTGCACTGCTGGATCAATTGCCACTCATTCCTTGGAGCAGTGATTCTCCTTTTTCTCCAGACAGTAGTGGTAAAAATATTCAGCGCATATGAATGAATGCAGCGTGGCCTCTGGATCATTGATGAGATCCAAACTTTCTTACTGGAGCCTACAAGATTTGTAGGGTTGCTGCTTCCTGCAAGCTGTGCTTGCATGTGTGATGCATATGGCTGCTGTTTTAAAAAGTCTGATTCTCTTTAAGCAGGTAGAAGTCATTATTGATGGAAATTTTGAAATACTGGTTGATCTCATAAGATATTTGCCAGTATCTTGCAAAAATCCTTATGCTTTTAATAATCTGGTCTCATCTAAGCTTGAAATAGATGGCAGATATGTTCTGCTCTTGATGAGAGTCCAGCAAGAAACAGGAGTGTGGTGATTAGGAGTCTGTATTTACCATACCTACCCATTACATACCTGGTATTCAAATCTGTGAGGGCGTTTTTGTAATTTTGGTTGGTGGTTTCTCTTTGTGATTATTTTTTGTTGTTGTGGGTTTGTTTTGTTTTTGTTTTTTGTTTTTTATTTTTTTGGGGGTGGATGTTTGTTTGGTTTTTTTTTTTTTTTTCTCTTGGTGTGGGTTTTTTGTATTTTTGGGGGCTTTTGTATTTTTTTCTCTCTGAAATCACTGCTGGGAATTTTCTCACTCAATGGAAGACTTCAAATAAGAAAAAAAGTTTAAACTGTGAAGGGCAGATATTTTAGAAAGCTCTTGGGGGTTTTAGGTAATATTTCAGTGAAATAGTTCAGTGAAAAAAAGAACCAGTACTGAGGTGAACTTCTTCCTTTTCAGTGAAAGGGTGGGGCAGTAAAAGGTGATCTGCTGTTGCAGAGTCTCTACTTCTTGTACTTATTATGGTACCATGGTAACATCAGAATTAGAGATGGAAAATGGGGTAAGCAGCCTGGTAGAACATAATCAAGAGCACACAAACAATGTGTTACAGGGAATCTATAGGGGAAATTATTGACAAACATTGTAGGGTTCCGGGGAGGAACATTGTAGAGCTTTTTGGGGAACAGCTCGAGTAGGAGATCTGCCTGTGGGAAATATTGAAGCTGTTTAAAGAACACATTGTCTGGGCTGGTGAGAGGAGTGGGGAGCATGACACTGCTACTAGAGAGGGGTGGTGGCATTCTAGGCTATGAAGAAGTAGAGACCAGTTAGCTTTTGGAATCTTGAAAGGTGTGATTTTTTTATAGCTATAAACAAACTATAATTCACTACTGCTCTGCTTGCGTGCTCAACCAGCAGGGTCATAATTAGGTCCTTTCAGTGAACGAAGGCAGAGCGTGGGCTTGGTGCTGTGCGTGTTGTTTAGGGCAATCAGCTGTCCAGACTGACTCTGCAGTCCCCACAGAAGACAGAGACAGTCACAAACATTGCTGGCAGTGCAGGAAGGCACAGGTAGTGTGGCTTTGACAGGCTGTAATTGTGAGGGATAAAACTACAGTACAGGGAATATGTGATCCCAAATCAAAAACCTCTGTCAGGTCAATATCCCTGTCTGAGAATTCAGCAGTCCCAGATTATAAACCTAGGATCATGGGAGCTGAAATTGATGCAAAATCATAGGCACGACTGCATGTGAGACATTAAATTGTGTGGATCACAGCAGACTGTTGTATTTTCATTTTTGACTGCTTTTGTTTCTCACAGGAGGTGTTTATGCACATTGTTTCAAAGGGTTTGTGTACACATTGTGAATTTACTACAACAATGTTGTTGATTTTTGTTCCCCAGCTGCTATGGGTAACATGGGTATCTTTGTACCACCTGTGCAGCAGGAGGTCCTTTCTTCCTTCAGCTGATTGCAGATTACAGGTTTGGATGTTATCAAATTAACCTTATGAACTGCCTTTGTTATCCTCAAATCAACCTTTTGACCCGCATGTCAAAATTGTTGCAGCTGAACGTGTATGAGCATGTGAGGATTAAGGTGTTGGGAATGCTATCCTACCGCTTAATATCAAAGCCATCCTGGAAGACATTGCTTATGAAATTGATTGATCTTTCTGTTGTGAGGAAATTATAAGGTTGGGAGACATGACGGCACTAAAAATGCTTTGTGCAGAGCAAACACGTTAAGTGCAGTGCCCGCTGTTACACTGGGGATTGCATTGCTGCTTTGACAGACTGAGGGACAAGACTGCAGGAGCTCAGTCCCTCCAGGGCCACGGGTGAAGGTGGGCAGCCTGCAGGGTGCTCAGGGGGCTGGGTGATGTCCCCTGCCACTGTCCATTGTCTAGGAATGGAAGTGGGAAAAGGGAGAGTTTCTGGTTGACTGGAGAAAGACAAATGTCCCCATCTTCAAAATGGCCAAGAGGTCTCCTTGGGGAAGCATGGGGCAGATAAGCTCACTTTGGGCCCTGAGAAAATGATGGAGCGGGTTCTCTTGGAAGATTTCTCTGGCCCTGTGAAGAGGAAGGCATTTGGATGTTTAATCAACCTGATTGCCTTCTAAGATAAGATAAATGAATATGTGGATGGCGAGAAAGTTGTTACTTACCTCGACTTTAACAAGGCTTTTGATATGGCCCTTGAGGATATTTTTGTAAGTTGTGTTGGTCTGAGTGCATGGGTAATTAAACAGTCTTTAGATATCAACTCAGGTATCTAAATGTAAAAAGAGACTCCCAAAATATCTAAGGGAATTCAGTTAGTAGTCTTCAGAGAATGACTCAAAATAATTCAGAATGTTTTCAAGTGATAAAGTCAACTAGTGTTTGCAAGGCTGCAAAGCATAAACAGTATTTGAATCTCATTTATTAGGAAGGCCATACAATTTCTTTTTTTACAGGGAAATCTAACTTTTCTTTACTCAAGCCAACAGGAGATAATGAATAATATGCATTAAAACTACAGTAGTTGTGTTTGTTTAATAGTAATATTGCAACATTAAAATTCCTACTTGTTATCCCTCTTTATTAATAAATAATTACTGACTTTGTTGTTCATTTATGGTTATACCAGGCTGTGAACTGGGAGGGCTAGAGGGGAAGGAACATATGCTTTCCTCCTCAAGGAGGAGTGGGCAGAGACCACTGGGAAAGTGGCAGGCCGTGATGGTCTGGGCAGGTTTCCTCCTTCCCTGTACTCAGCAAACATGCAAAGAATTCACTTTCTGCCACATCAGGCTGCTGCAGCCAGGTGTTTCAGCTAAACTTTGTAGCATGGGGATGAAGATCAAGTCAAACACCAAAATAGCTTTGTTGCCTTTTCCTGGAGTTGTGGGTGCAGTTCATCATTAAATGGAGTTAACAGCACTCTAAAGCTGATATTCCAGCACGTTTACAGCAAGGATCTGCAGCACATGTAGGTTTGGCAAATACCTAGAAGCAGCTACAGGTTTGGGATCTGAGAATTTGTAATGTTGTGTTTACTTTTTCCTTCTGGTTTTCCTCATACTTAGCGGACCACGGGTGATGAGAAACTTGGGATGGCTTGACTGTGTGAAATAGTGATGCATTTGTGTGTTGTAAGTCACTGCACTCGTGTAATAGGCAATGAAACAGTAAGCAGAATGTGGCCTGTCTTAAGACAATATTTCCTGGAGAGCTGCTCTGAAAGCAGTTTCATTTGAATGAGGAAAGCCGTGGATTCAGTTAAGAAGTAACTGGTAACTGACTTGTCCTTATTAGATGAATAAAATAATACCTGGTTGGCTGGACTTCAGGGGGGACGACGACGACTGTGAATATTGTAATATCTTTCCATAAAAAGCAAAAGCAGGGGGATACAACAGTGGAAGGAGCAGGCAGTGATTAAAAGGATTTAAAGTCTATAGGAGGTGACACTGAACCGTTCTGGAATGTGTGTGTCTGTGCTGAGTCACTGGCAGGGGAGCTGATGAACGCTCCTGCCCACTCCAGGGGCTGCTCCAGCCGCTGCCGGAGCTGTCCCCAGCCCTGGGGCTGCCAGTCATCCAAGCCACCAGACCCTGCCCTGCTCACTCTGCTGGTGCTTCACAGCTGCTCAGCCCAGCGTGTGGAATCAGCACCTGACAAGTGCAAACATCCATGCTCAGATGGCAGGGCCCAGGGATATTGTGGGAGATTGTCTCCTCATTATGGAAACTGTGTTTTCTCTTCTTGCACACACCCTGGGTTGTTTCTCAGCTTCCTGTCAGTTTCGTTTTGGGTTTATTTTTTTTTTTTTAATTTTTTTTTTTTTTATTAAAAGTTTAAATTTGGATGTGTTTTGAGATGTTTTGGCATGAAGCATCCAGCATAAATACAGAACTTAAAGTGAAAAGCTGCATGAATGTAAGCTATGACAATGCCATAAATGATTTATCTTGAATTAGATCCAGAAAAAAGATGTGATAGAGCCAAAGCATATATTATCAATGAAAAGGCAATCCCTACCTCTGCATCTCTCTGAGCTGTTACAATTTGATTTTTCTCTTTTTCCTTTAAATTGCATTTGCAATTCCAGATAGACACTCAGTCTCCAAAAGAAAGGCTCTTAACGTTAAGTGTACTGAAAGGTCATTGAACAGTCATAGCTTTCTTTTAATTTTAAGTGCATTTATCCAAGAAAATGCAGCACTGATACAACATCTGCTTTTCAAAGGAACTCTGTCTTTTAGCTGGGCTGACTGAGGCTTACAGAGGTCAATTGAAACGCCTAAGGTCACTCAGAGTGTCAGAGTAAGGGATGAGTATCTGAAAAACACACTGAAACAGCACCCTCTTTTTTATCCCAGAAATTACAGGATTCTCCTTTAAACCATGGGGTAAACAGCAGTATGGTTTTGAAAAAGAAAAAAAAAAAGATAGGAATGTTAAAGATGGTGGCTCCTGCTGTGTTGATTACTATTGATACTGTGAGTTATTTGTAGAGGATTCTAAAAATTCCTGTCTAGAAAAAATGATCAAGTTACATATTGAAAAAGCAACGAATACTGTGAAGGCAGAAGGCTGTGAGAGGGTTTACTGCATTGTTGCCACATACATGCTGCTTTTTCAAACTTGTTTTTTAATAGTTTTTCTATGATTGACTTCAATTAGATGGCACTGTCTAAACTGGCTGATGAGCACACTTATAAGATCAGAGCTATTTTGGGAATGAAAGATCCTTTCCCCCCATCATTGAGCAGTGAAGTAGGATGCAGTGATGACTGTGATTAGCAGAATACATGCATTTGCACGGGGGGAAAAAACGCTACGCTGAGGATGAAGTACAATTTTAGCTTTGGAAATCTGCACAAAAGTGTCTGCAATGTTGTAGTGATATGTTTCACTTCCGTGGCTTTTAACCCTCTGACTGCAGAAATTTTGTTCAAGTTTCACCCAATTTAGTAAATGCTGCCATAACTAAAGGGAAGAAAAACACAAGAGATTTGTTTTAAATGGGTGTTTTGCAGAAGCAAATTCGAATGAGGAAATGAGTAGCCTGTCAACACATTTGTGTAAAGAACTCTGAAGAATTGTTATGAATCAAAAGTAATTTATGGACAGTGATTGTAATTCTGCCTTCTGTAGCTGCCTCAATCTCCCATTGACTTACATTAACAAGGGTGTTTGAGACGTAAAAGGAATGCAAGTTATAAAACTTAGTGTCACAAAAGAAAGGCAGCTGTGGGATAAGTTATAGGAAGCAATCTTAACGATTAACAAATTTATTTAAAGATTGCCAAGGGCAAAAGCAAGGAACTATCTTCCAAGTAGTACAGTTGAAACATAGCATGACTATCTTTCACCTTCATTGCTAACAAAAAGAGCATTACTATACTCTGGCAAAATAGGAATTCATAGAGGCTACCATTGTAAGGTCAGATGGGAAGAGAGAACATGAAGAGGAATACATGGGAAGTACAGCTATGCTCCCATTATTACAGCATACTGAAGAATGACCAAAAGAAATGTGACCTTTTCTGAAGGTGATTGATGCATTCATTGCTGGCTTTAACTTTTTCTGCCAATATTCTGATGTTTCATTTGCCATTTGATCCCCAAATGGCTTATTTTTCACAGAAAATAGAGCTGATTTTTAAAATTTTGTTTGGGGTTCAGCACCCACCCCACCCTCCCAGATAGTCAGGAAACAACCTGGGTACTGGGGAAGAAAATCTCAAATCATTATTTCTCAGGAGGATTCTAATGGTGTTTTGTGGGACACTTTGTAATCTTGTTGAACATTGCAGTTCTCTGTATTGACTTTGGGTTGTCCAGTAAAAGCTATGGCTGGAATATTTTTCTTCTGCTTCCAAACTGCGTGCACTGTGTCTGAAAAATGATTTTGCTGAAGTAAAATACAAACTGATCAATCACACAAACAAGACAAAACTCCCACAGAGCACATGGGAAAAAGAACAAAGATTATTTTTGTCTGTCTAGTTAGAATTTTGCATATGCTTGAATATATCTGACAGGTTGTTTGTGCCTTTTAGAAGATTAAAAAAATATAAATAAATATATGTGGAGAGAGTTCTGATAAGTTCAATAGCAGTGCTGTTTTTCATATGTTTGGGGTGCTGAAACAATTCACAAGGGGCAAAGCAGACTAAGTTGTCTTATGTTGTTCCCTGCAAATGAAGATAAATGCCTTGTTCTTTATCACTCTGGGTTACACTCCTGAGAGAAGGATTTTTAAAATGGATTTTTAACTTTCTATTCTTTTTCTTTCTTAGTTATATATGTATTTGAATTATAAAGGAAGTATTTGAGGATTGCTGTTAAAGCTGGGCTCCAGCTATGTTAGGCCCTGAAATATTGTGGCTATCCTGAAAAAGACAAAAAAGAGAAAATATTATGCTAATCCTTTTAGAATATGTAGACCTGTTGGGACTGTAACATTTCAAAATGTGATTGTAACATGTTTGTTGGAGCGAAAACCATAAAAAGATTTATGCAATTTTTGCTGCTGTTAAGAATTGTAAGAAAATTGAAGGTAAGTTTCAGTACCTTCTTCACCATATGGAACTGCACTGCTGGTTTTCTCTTGTCTCCACTGAAATGGTATCTTAACACAGCTTAAGTAGTGAACTTCCTTCCTTGTTTTTGGTTCCTGTGTTTTCTTATAAACACTTCAAGACATCTATGTCTTTGCTTGAAGGGGCATCCATTCAAAGCAATGGCAAATTTTAAGCCAGTCCAGAAAAATATTGAGTGGGGTTCTAGGGACAGCTGAAATAAATGAATCTGCCTGAGTTGCTATGAAAATGCATCCTGAATGATTATGCAAAGTTCAAATAATCTCTTTAAAAAACCCCAACCAAACAACCAACCTCAGCAATTACCTAGGCAAAATTCTGCTTCTCTGCCCTTCTGTCTCTGCCTGGACCTGGGAAATGCTGCCCTTTACACTGGGTTTGAGTCCTTGAAATAAATACAGTTTAAAGAGCAGGGGAAGCCCGATGATGGAAAGTAGGAATGAGCTGAGAGATGTGTCCTGTCCATTGAGATGTGTCCATGGTGAGGACTCTGAGTGAGGCTTTGCTACGGGAATTTATGCAGACAGCTCCAAGCCAGAGGCTGGGTGGTCTTTGGAGAAGGGAGAGCAGACCCACTTTCTTTGCAGAGAGGATCTAAAGTGAGATGGGAAGGATGCTTGGCCCTTGTCTCAGATATGGAGGGATAGAATGAAGAGAGCTGTGTGGAAGCTCAAAAGTTTTGTCATGGAGGGCATTTATCAGACAACTTGCATGTGTGTTTGAACGCTTGTGGGTGTTAACTCCAAAGCTCAAATGTGTTCAGGAATGCCTAACGAAATGAGTTTCGGATTCAAAAAAATTGCTCAGACTTGTTAATATTTGATGGTAGAAATTCATCTGTGTCTTCATTCATGTGTGACCCACTTTGTATCCTTTTGGGAAATACATATGGGAAGGCCAAGAAATTGCACATGGTGATTCTCGTTAGTGTATGCACTGAAAATCTGCAGCTTGGGAAAATATAATTTTTTTTTTTTAATTCCTTGTAGACGCCAGGGACATAGCCTTTAAAACTTTCTTCTTCTCTGAGGTTTGTGTAGATCCAAACACCAAACAAGGTCAGAAGTGTCCCTGTGCCCTCGCTGTAACTGCAGAAGTTCTGCCTCTCCCTGCTCCAGGGGACACTTGAAGCACCAGGTGCTTCCAGCTAGTTTGTGTCTCCAGGGTGCTCTTCAGAGTATTTGTCAGTGAAGATAAAAAAAACAAATACTGCTTGTGGAAGTATTCATCCTCCTCTGGCTGGAGCAGGGAATGTTTGGCAGCCTACCTGCCCTGTGCCTTTGGCCAAACTCCTCCCAGCCACAAATTTCCAGCCCTGCAGAGAACCTTCTGCAGAGCCCAGCTGGCTGAAGCACAGGGCAGCTAGCTCCCTTCTGCTCCTGAGCAGAGATGGAGAGGGCTGGGGCAGAGGCTTCTGCAGATCAGTGTGATTTACAACCAGCACAGCAAAGAAGGGACTCTCTATAATAACCTTTGGTTTTGTAGAGCTGGCTAAAACACAGTCAATTGAATGTGAAAGAAACTAATTAAGGAACAGTAGACCAAAGTAGTCATCACTGTAATTTCTTTGGCTCCAGTGAGCTTATCACATGGATGAATTTTATTGGAGACGTTATTACTAATACAGAAATTATGTGCAAAGTTAAGAGTTCTGAAGTCAAAGCTGTAATTCACCTGGAAATACTGTTCTTGATTTTGAAAGAAGGCTGAAAAGAGTTAAACATAAAACTTCTACTTTATTTCCCTTGCATTTGGGCACTTAATCTTGAACTTTTAAAAATATCCTACCTGGTGAGTCAGTTGCTTAGTTTCTGTGAAGAGGAGTTCCCAGAGCGCTAGGTGATATGCCAAGGAAGCTCTTGCATAGTATTTCTCTGAATGCAAGTAGCCTGAATTTTTAGCATACTTGCTCAGTCAGAAAAGAACCTGCTTTGTGCAACTGTTTCTATTCTTGCACTTTCCATTTACGTGGCACTGGAGATTTTGTACCCTTTTCACACTGAGAAGACAGAGCTCTTCATTCCAGGCTAAGTGGTTTGCCTCTCTTTTCGTTTTCTGTCTAACTAAATTCATTTATGGTATTCCTGAAATGTATTTTATGGGTGCCTCTCAAACAGAGCATTGAACTCTGCCAATGAGCTGCTGTTCTGTGCTGTGAGCCTGAAGGGCATCTTGGCTTCTCAGAGTTTTTGCCTGATTGAGAGGAACTGCAAGTGCACTGAGGTGATGCATCCCTGCTATGATCTTTACCAAAATTAGGCTCCCATAATGACATATACTGGGATAGAAAGAATAGTCTTGGTGTTCACAGCTTTGGCTCAGACCAGATTTGGAAATTTTAATTAGGGTTTAAATCTGCTTCGATTTGGAAACTGAAATGACATTGAAATCTTTGGAAATTTGATGTCTAATTACCTCTTGGGCTTCTGGGACTGAGTGATTTACTTAAGGTCACAAATGGAGTAGAAACAGAAACTGAGCAGAGAATTCCCAAATCCCAGTCCTTTGCCATTTGTCCTTCACTAATCTGGTATCTGGTGATCTAGGTTTCACTTGAGCCAGCTGCCTTCATCAAGGCGTTGGTGTCATCCTACCCTGGGACAGCTGGCCAGGGTTTAATGCAGGAGGACGTGTCGTCTGCATATTCTTATTTATGGCCCTGCCATTATGGGATGCCCACTGGCAGCTCAGCACAGATGCAGACTACGAAATGCAAAAGAACAGTGTCTGCGCATCTCAAAGGAAAACAAAGTTTCTGATCAGAGAGTTCAGAGTCTGAAACATAGAATAGAAACTGCCAGAATAAAGCGCCATTTATTCAAATAATAAATGTACGAGCCAGGAAATTTAATCTCTCAAAAAAACATTGGCATTTCAGTGGTATATATGCAATGGAAATATCTAGGAGAATGAATTAAGAATATGTCCACGGATTTCTGTTTCTGGTTCCTCACCGTTTTGTTTTTTTTTTGTCTGCATGGCTAGGGAAGACTTGGAATGATTTCCAAAGAAATACTTTTTAAGAAATATTATAAGTAATGAAATGTAGGAAAAAAAATCTGAAGTATTGAAAGAATGACTTTTAAGTATTTAAAATCCAACCCTGATATTTGAAAAGAAAATGCTAAGTAATAAAGGGGATAAATTTCCACACAGCATACTGCACAGGAAATTTGCACATGCAACCTTTTATTTGTTTAATGGATTTTCTGTGAATATCTCCCATTAAATGTTTTTAAAACTTCAGCCCAAGAAATTTAGCTATGGAAGTGAAAGCATTTATATTCATTAAATGAGTGCAGACTTTTTGCTCATGATTTGGGTGGAATTTAAAATGATTAATGCAGCTTAAAGTAGTTAGGTGATAGGAATTTTCTAAAACATTTTATCTGTATCTAATAAGCCCTCTTGGGGATACAAGAGCTTATGATGCATATAAGGAAATTTAGAATCAGTTTATTAAAAACACATTTCCACTTACTTTATTTGTGTTCTTCCATTGTATCTAAAGGCTTCCAGATATTTTACTATCTAGTCAAGCCAGTCCATAGAGAATAGAATCATAAACACCTATATCTGAGAGACCCAGCCTTTTATTGTAGGCATGGGAGTTGCAGCTGACAAAGGGGGAAGTGAATCTAGGAATACGTTATAGCTGAAGTTCAGAAAATCCTTCACAGAAACTGAAAATATCTTTAGGTGAATTTTGTCTAGTGAGGAGCTCTTAAGCAGTCTTCTGTAAAATTTTAAATGTTAAAAGAAAGCAGCATTCCAATAAGACTGTAGTCTCAAATTAAGGCTTTAAAGAGACTTTGTGATAAGGTGCCACTAAAAATATGGAATGTAGCTGTTTATTCTAATTTTCTAGAGAAGGGAAATTCAGATTTGCCTAAAATTCAATTAAGAACTTTTCCAAGTTTTTGACTTACTTTTTAGCGATAGAGAAATCAGTGTGGATGGCAGTAATAAATCATTTACTACGTTCATAGTGCAAATTAAAAGTGATATACTTGGTGCTTTAGATCCCTGGTAAATCAGCCTTTGCAAAGTCACCATCGACAGCCTTCAAAGCCAAGCCCCTCTTGGATGGAAAAATCAGTGCAGTGGTGTCTGAATTATCCCGGGGTAGGCGCTGCAGGTGATGGATGGGAAGCAGGCTGCAGGTCCTGAGACACTCAGTCCTGCTTGGGATGAGTCAGTCTGGCGCTGCTGTGAGCAGCGATGATACCAGCTCTCCTGATAGCTGGGGAGCTCTGATTCAGCATTCTCACTGACCTCTCTGTGCACCATTTTTTCCTGCTGTGTCCTTCTGCAGCCTGATTTACAGGGGGAGAGGGACAATAGGCAGTAAGGTGGCAAGTTGAGCATTTGTTAATCCAGTTGGTTGAATTATCTGTCATGTTTGTTGTGCATTTCTGACCTGCCAGGTATCATTTCTCTGAATTTCTTTGAAGAATTGATTTTATTGAGTTAGAGAAGCCAAACTTTTAGAGTTGGAGGGTAAAAAGCATGAATGAAATGAATAGCTATTCCACAGAAGTTGAAACACGTAGCAGCCTCTGGTTTCACATACGAGGTCTATCCCTACAGTAGAAACTCTCCCAGGATAACATTATGCTGGAGTTGCTGCACTTTATGCTGGTCAGTAGATTTAGATTATGAGCATTCGAGCGAACTCTGCCAACAGCAGGATTTAACTGGTACTTACCTACAGCCATTGCAGTGATACTGGCAGAAATCTGCAGCCTTGACACAGCCTGAAACTCTGTTCACCTCAGTTCTTCCAGCCAGTCTCCTTCTCCTCACAAGGACTCACTTTAATGTGGCTATAAATTTTTTAAAGGAACATTCTGAACTGAATGCCACAGCAAGCAAACCGTTGTGATAGCTCACAGTGATGGTTCATTTCTCAAGGAATGATGAAAAAAACAGAATAATTTGTTCTTTGTTAATATGTGCTCTATGCTCAAAACAGGAAAAACAACTGATATGTTCAGCTCTTCAGCTTTACTCCTGGGTACATTAGGAAAGAGCAGAACAGAACTGGCAAGGTAGCAGGACTCCTGTTGTTGATCCTCCTTGTTTCAGGCCTCCCTGGCCCAGGGAAGCAGCAAGGTGCTGCCTGCCTGGCTGTTTGAGGTGGTGTTCAGCCCAGGTGGCAGTGCAGGGTGATTGCAGGGTCAGTTGTGCAGGCTGATTTTGGGATGTGACAGTGAAGTCTCAACTTCTTCTGGAGCTGTCATGACATGGATGGATGTTTATAGCTAGGATAAACAGAAAATTTAAACTCCTGGGGGCAGGGCAGGTGAGACAGGCTCTGAATACTTACTAAAGGAAGTACTCTTCTGATTATTCAGTCAAAACACAGAAATAACAAATTTCAGGTAATTCTTAGTTCCTATTTGTTTGGTGTTTGGTGGCCTTCTTTAGGCACAGCACGTGTTTAACAGATAATCCTATCCAGAACAGAATTTTTCTACGCTTAAATTCAAGGTCACAGAGATATTTGTTTCTAAAGATTTATTGGAAGGCCATCTACTCTTTGGGCAGAGAAATTTCTACTCCCTTTTTTGCTGTTAAACTGTGTGATTCTAAATGTCTCCTTGAAATACACACTGCCTATTTCTCTGTAGGTACAGATACTTTTAAAAGCTGTCTTAAAATAGGTGCAGGGTGAAGAAATTGTCTGCCATCAGATGAGTAAGACTTGGCGGGGCTTCTCTCTTCCTTTCATCTACATATGCACACCTCTACAGTGATAAAAATATCCTTTTTAAAACCTGCAAGGATCTACTGCTACTCTCAAAAATGCCTGGCTGTTATGGGGCAGTTGTGACTCCTCATAGCAGTGCAGGGTATAATGGGTGTAGTTCTGCTTCTGGTGGGAATGTCTCTGCAGGCAGACTAAGCAATAAAGGCTGAACCAAAATTAATCCTTGTTAATCTCCTGCCATGCTGGACACAAGGACAATGTGGAGGTTGGATTGATGAATTCTGATCCTTGCTTATGAAGTTACAGGAAATAGAATATGCTGGCTTGGAGAAGAGTGATGAATCCATAGGAGTGGAAACAATATGTCCCATACTAGACTCATATTCCCAACTCCAAATGCTCCTTTTCTTTGCATTCCAACATCCCAGATGGCAGATGTCCTTAGCACAGTTAAAAAATTTCAGCTTACTGAAACGGGTTTATTTTTTTTCTCTTTTTTTTTTTTTTTTGTCTTCTTTTCACCATCTTGTCACTTAAGACCCTTTCATTGAATGAGAATCTCCAGGGCCAAGTCGGTGAATGAGCTGACAGGATGAATGACAGTGTACATGGACAGGGTGAGAGATTCCCCCTTCAGTTTGCAACCTTCCTGGCACACAGTCCGTAGCATCTCTAATAAAAAGGAGTCACAGCTCTCCAGATTTTTTCAGTTATTGTTTTTTATTTCTTTGCTCTGTTTGTTACTTCATCACAGCATAGGATGTTACTCTGATTATCTTTATTGTAGCATTTTAATAATAAAAAACAATGCCCTAACTTATGTTCTGTAGAACAGTTAAAACAGCCAAAGGGAAAATGTTTACCCATTGTGGACTTTGACTTGTTCCTGGTCATCTGGATGCAACCAGAACAAGGAGACGGTAATTTCAGGTGTCCTAATACCCACCAGTCTACAACTATTTTCCTCAGATAAAAGGAATTTTTCAGTCTAAATCATTAGTAATTTAATCAAATCTAATGAAAAGCAGGCATTTATTTGAACTGAGTGGTGATTTAGCTGAACCCTACAAACACAGTCATAGCTGCTGCAATTTACTTTCAGGAATGGTGGAGGCTGAGGTCAATGGTGTCCTGCTTTATTTCTTGGAAAGTCACCAAAGTGTGCAACCTCTTTTACTGAAAATCCTCAAGGTTCTTTTTCGCACAAGTAAGAATTATTTAGTCTTAGTATACTAATGATAGTCTTCCAAAAATTTCCCTCCAAGTTCCAATTAATTATCGTCTTCACTTCCTCTTCTGATGAGCTGTCACGTCACGTTGTTTCTGTGAAATGCCTGATAGCCACTTCAGATTCAAGACTCTGGATTTTGCTAAGGAACGAAGCCTTGCTGTGGATAAAGGGTCAGATCCAGCACCAGCATGTGTCAGTGTGATGTGCTGATTATAGGGAAGGTGTTTTAAATATAGCAATGATGAAGCTGCGTCTAAATATTCATGCTTAGGGTATGAAATAAGGTGTGAGTTTTCCCTCCTTTCACCATATTAGCTGTGGTGTTCTGCAGTCTCAAAGCTGTGTTCTTGTACCTTAGCCATTGTGCCCAGTATCTTTCCTCACTAACAGGAGGGGAGGGCAGGGAAAAACCTTCTATGGTAAGGCAATGATACCAGCACATATACTGCATACAGAATTTAAAAATGGGGTTGGATACAGCACCAAAGTGCATATCTGCAATTCAGCTGTACTGATATTGCCAAGATTCCTGTTGTTGGCTGCTGTTGAAATGGAAACTTTAAAAAAGTCAATAAGAAGAATACTTGCATTCTTCTTTAGAGAAATGGGTGAATCACTCCTGTGTAAAGAAAATAAATCAGAAGTTTGGTGTTCTAGCTATTTGAAAATCCTTCAAAATGAGACATTCTAAGAGGCATTAGATAGATTTTAAGGAATATTGCAAATATTTTCCTTGTCATTTGGTTTATAACCATAGCTTCTTCCACAGGATTGCAAAATATGAGTGACAGATGATCAAAATACCTGGATGCTGGAAACTCTGTGTAGCTTTAGGAAATTACTTCACAGAATCAATATTGCATTGTGTTGAAAATGTGCTGGAAAGTGAGTCACCATCTTGAATTTCAAATTTAGGAAGAGTAAATTAAAAAATCAGGGTATATTATGGTGTATCATTTTCTGCACAAACCACAGCTCGAGGTGCACATCCTTTCAAGATGCTGATATATTAAATAGGTACCCTTTCTTTTCATATTAGGGTTTTCCTGAGCAGTGTTTTGTGATATGAGAATACATTTAGTTGAAGGAAAAGGTGGAGAAGAGAGGTTGTAGTGGGAGATACTCTTTTCTGTCTTTCACCTGCATATTGATAAGCTGGCTTTGAGGTATGTTTCCTGTTTGTTTGCAATTGCAAATTCTTACTAAATTGCAGTAGAACATCTTGTCTGCATTTTATAAATTCACAGCCACTCTACTTAAATACAGTTCTCACCCACACAGAGTTTCATTTGCACAAAAGTCATAGCAGCAGAATATCAGCAATTTCTACAGAAATGACAGCCTAAGCCTTTAGTTCATAATATTGAAAAATTTCCCTAACTTCCAACGTTTCCTGAGGGAATGTCAGAGTTGGCATACATTTCTGCTGCTTTTCTCTAATTTTTAACCTCTTATTACAAATGAAAGCTTGTAGGGCTTTTTAACAGGTGGTTTTTGCCTGGGAGTACATGACAGAAGTAGAAAGCCAGAGAACTGTGATAAAAATTAAACTCAGCAAATCTAACTAGTTCTAGCGAGAATGCAGTAGGGAGTTACAAATCCTCAGTGAAAAGAGCTAAAGATTGCTTAATTAAACAGGGTTGCAGAATTAGATTTAACTTTAAACTTGAAATTTAAATGAATTTCTTTGGTGAGGAAAAAGTGACTTTCTTGAATGTCTTCCTAGAATTTAAATCTGAGTAGTTGCTTATTTCACACAGAAGGTTTCAAAATCCTGGAGAATAGACTTTTATCACTATATTTATAAATTGTCTATAAAGAAATATTAAGTGATGATTAGAGTCTGTAACCCAGGATAAAAACCCAAAAGAAAAGGAATTAACATCTTTGTGGGCTGTGAGTACTCAGTCACTGCACTGATTTGAACAGGAAATATTTAACAGCTGCATTCATCAGGTTTTCAAAACATCATGTTACAGCAGATTCCACAGAAGATCTTAAGATCCTTGGAGTCTCTGACCAAGAACTTACAAGCACCAGTTAAAAGCAGTGCAAATACTTTCAGGAAAGCAGGTAGAGATAAATTAGTCTTGATGAAATGTTTTGGGCAAGCACCTGAAAATAAATTTGGTGTTGCTTGTTCAACAGGTTGCGTTTATGGTTTATTGTTTCCTTTGCAGCTCTCAGAAGCTGTAGACTCCTCTACCAATTATATTTCTGCCTGTTACCTTTTACCTTATCTGGTAGACTTCTGAGATGGATCCAATGGCATTAATTGAATTCTGAGCAATAGCCCATTGACTTTATGGCTAACCCCCAGAAGCTGTATTGTGGGTACAAGGTAAGCAGGACTAATTCAGCTTTGAGTCTCTTGCCACTGTCACCTGAACATCTTTGACAATTTTCACCTCTCCAGATTTTTATTAACGTAAATCTCTGCCTCGTTTTCATCAAAGACACTGACAAAAAGTTTTAAGGCATTGGGCTTCATGGTTTCAGAGGTCCTTGGCGTAGATCTTCCAGCAAAGGGCCCTGAGGCACTTTATCTGAAAATGCAAAAGTGATGCTGACTGGGGATGAGGCAAGGCCAAGGTGCCTTAGGGAGATGATGGTTCAGTGCTTCAGCAGGACAGCTTCCCTTGGATGATGCCAATTAAGCTGTAGCTGTCATTTAAAGTTGCTGTCTTCTGGATCGCACCTCCTGTGCACAAGCAGGAATCAATCAGTCTCTGGTGCTGTGTTATAAATAAAAATGAAGGTTCATGGTTTTGTAAATGCAGAAAAAAAGTCCCCAAAACAACATGTACCCAAATGTTGCTCGTTTCCAATAGTGGCAATTATTTCTCGGGCTCTTTCAGGAGGTATTGAAGTCTGTCATCTCAGAAGTTTCGTACCAGATGAGTTAAACAAATGCCACCCCTTAAACACCTTTATAGGGCTGTGAATTATTTTTAAATCCAGGCAGTGTTATATCAACAAACAAGCATGTAAAAAGCTATAGTTTAATCAGTTTTATTGTTTCATAATAGGTTTATACAAATTATGAATAGCAGAGTTTTATTAATTGGGCTTTTAATTATCTACTATAGTGAAGAGTGATGTAAAATTACTAATAGCTCTGCTAATTAATATGGGGATTCAATGGTTGTTAATTAAGGGCAAATGGGACAGGGCTAACACAATCCCCTTTGACTGTGATGAATAAAAAGTCAAACCAATAGCTTATTTCCAAATTACCATGATTGATAAAAAGTCAACTCTGAGCACAAGTCATTCATCCTAAGGGAGAGGCAATTTTAATGTTTAGATGATACAAAAAAAGAGAACATATAGGCTTTGAAATAAAGGGGAAAGCTGCAAAAAGCTTCAAAGGGCTAAACTACAGATTTATAAACTTGCTTTTAAATATGTAACTTTGTGCACAGTGAGGCTTTTCAGATCACTTTCATTCCTCACAGATTTAAATAAATCTGACATGTGAATGACTAGCCACCTGTAATATATTCCAGGAAAATTATCATTATTTGACTTTCTCTTGTGTTTATCAGATATTCTGAACAGCACTTTACAAACTTAAAAAAAAAAAAAAAAAAAAAAGGTGGTGTTGAGGGGAGAAAAGCACCTTGCCAGCAGCTGGTTTGTCAGCCTGTCGCTGTGATCACTGCAGTCTATCCCTCTCTGATTGCTGTCTGCTCATTACTTGCTGTCCTGCACGTGGCTAAACATTTGGAACTTGTTTAAAATATTCCTGAAGCCAAATCTGCTTGTGTATGTCTAGAAGATGTGCTTATGTGACATAAATACTGTGGGATGCCTTAAGAGTTTTCACGTAGTGTGTGAGGTCTTGAGTTTGATTTCCCCTTTGCTGAAGGAGGTTAAACCTTGCATTTCCCATGATGAATGACTACCAAGGTAAAGTCTGCTTTGTTTTGGGATTGTTTCTGCTTGTTCTGCTATGGAATTGTTGTGTAACAGGAGCAGTGAGCATCTAGGACAAGAAGTCAGATGTATAAATGTGGTTTCATGAACAAATATTTAAGGCAAGTTTGAGCCTATTAGGAAAAACAAAAATTCAAAGCATTGAAAGCTCTAATTGAAACATGCTGAAACTAGAGGAAAAACAGGAAAAACATTTTGATCTTTATGAGACAGGGATGTATGTATGCTGTTTGACATAGTGAGTGTAATTTGCATAGTTGAATATGAATTTAAGAACTTGGGATTGGAAGGAATCTCCTGAAACCATATTGCTTGGTCCTTTTCTATCACAGGCAATTATTTCACATAAAATTTTCACAATCTATCACATTCCAAATTAAAGGAGGAATCTTTTTCTACCTTTGGATGCTGAGTCTGTGCTTTGGTTCTCTGATGGCTAGAAGCCTCCTAATCCTTAGGCTAAATTTATTCATGACTGGTTTATTCTGATTTTGCTCATGACCATTTGTTTCTGTTCCAGCTCTGATTTTTAGTTTGATTTTTTTCCCCTTGAACAAATATTTCTATCCACAGGCTTTTTTCACTTTCCAAATGAGGCAATTCATGTTGGTCTCTTTTAATTTGATAGTATGGTCCTTCCTAATTCCTGTATTATCCTTCCCTGCCTCTTTTCCTACTCCCTCCTTTACACAGGAACCCAGGCAGGCCCTTTTCAGTGCTCTAAGCAGCCCTTTTCTTAAAAGTTCTTTGAGAAATGAACTGATTGATACATCCCATCTGTGATCATATCTGCCATTTTTTAAAAGTCTGTATGTATCATATGTATCCTACATGTCTTTTTCTCCCTCCCAGTTTCAGTGTCCTGCAGTTCAGGTTCCTAATTTTTAGTCCCCAATTACGTACCCTTCACTGCACTGAATTTCATCCTACATCTATTACTTTACTGCTGAAGGTTTTTCTTTATATGTGGTATCCCAATCTTTTATGTTGACATTGTCTCCTTTTTTTGTTTGTTAGGAAATTTCATTTTAATTTTACTTTTTTGATGAATATAATTATGAAAATACTGATCTACTAACTTTCATTTAGGTAAGGGTAGAGTTGCTTATATTTTTCATTTAAGAATTTGGTAAAAAATATCTCTGGTAAGTGGTTTTCCCCATGCTCTGTATTTCAGTAATATCATAATAAGTTACATTTCTTAAGTCAATATGTGCTGTGTTATTGTGAAAATATATTTTTCATGATACAGGGCAGGAACTATGTCATGTGCAGTTTGGTTTTTTTAGATGTTTAGCTTTTATTGCTGCCAATACATAACAGCACATATATGAAAAACTATATTAGCAATAACTTTTTCTTTAATTAATTTTTCCATGAATGAATTCCTATTAGAAATTCATTCTTACTACGCTGTATTATGTTGTGATGCACTTTGGTGAAATTAACTCAAAGAGTTGCTCTTTGCAATTTTAATATTCCGCTGGGTTTTCCATTCTAGAAAACTCATTATTATACATGTACAAAGCTGAAAAGAAACAAGAGAGAGGCATATTGTGTGAATAACAGTCAGGGAAAAGAGACAGCTGGCATGATAATTTTCTAATAAAGCTTAGAAAAGGCTGCTGTGTCTTGAAAAAAAATGAGAGTTTTAATTTGAGTATTCCTTTTGTTTGGATTTGCTTTGTACTAAAAAGTTCTGAATCCTATTCACACCTTTTATGAATATTAACTGAGAAACAAATATATCTTGTCAAGCCCTTCTACTTGGTAGGTGCAAAAGAATCAGTGGTGTGTATCCAGCGGGGGATGGTATTTCTTGTTCTTCTTATCCACTTATTCTCCCCCAACCAGACTGTGCAGTTTGGATCTTGATAAATAGAGATTTTTCTGAATCATGGACAACTTATTAACACATGGAGCCTTTAACTAGCTCTGTGCCAAACGGCAGCCTCTAAGAAATGTTTGTGCCTTTCTTAATTCCTATCACATTTAAGATCCTGACCTTTGGAGGCTGTGCCTAAAAGTCCACTAGTGGGAGGCTAGGAAGATTCTAGACAACAGTCATAGAAATTAAACATTTCACTTCTGACCTTTGAAGTCACTCAAATTTTGTGATTTGTAAGTAAAACTTTAATTTTGTTCAGATATGACATTTTTAAAGACTACGTGCTACTTTCTTACAGAATTTAAACCAGATTATTTTAAAAAAAAACTACAAAGTATTTACATTTAATTAGAAAACTCAAACACAGAGCTTAGAGAGGCAAATTAATGTGAAATTTAAATTAGTATGAGGGAGAAATGTTAATCCCTTAAAGCGAAAAATTGAAACACCAAATTCTGTGCTTGCTGCTACCTTTCAGCAGTGGATGGCCAAGGCATCAGTTAGCCTTCCCTAACCTGCATTTCTGACTGGTTCCTTGAATTTCGAATGGCTTTTAGAAATGTAAAAAAGCCCATTTTAAAACAGTGTTTTAAAAGTGTATTAGTCCTGTAAAATATTTCCTGTTATTCCTTGGCTTGATGTGTTGTTCTAATGTGTTGCCCTGATATTAGATTATCCTAACTCATCTCTATTTTCATCCATTCATCCTTTTTATACAATATAATGTTATTTGCATTAATGAAGTTACTGCTAATTTATGTCACAGTGAGAAAGGAATCAGGCTTGTTATATCTGGTATCACAGTTCATGAGAGAATCAGTTAATTGCATTCCATTAGTAATTAGCATAGAGGAATATGAAATACTAATGTTTTGTAAGCTACACATATAATAGCCCTTATTCTCAGTAACCAAGGGTCTGCAGGTGGCAGAAAAACAAAGGTCTCCACCTATAGATGGGTGCTCCTAAATGAAAACCGCTGGCAATAGTTTTCTGAAACCAGAGTATGTCATCATGGTCCATGTACCACTGTACCACTGCTACCAAACTGGAGACATTTATCTGACATTTGGTTTAATTATTAAACAAATTATTAATTGGTCCTTTTTTTTTTTCTATGTAGGTTGAGGCTGGTTAATTTAATTTTTTGAAGTGTTTGTCAGATTTTTCAGTACTTGAAACATTTAAACTCATTTATTTGTTCAACCTTGTCTCATGAACAGTGTGTATCACAGTTTGCTGCTGTCACTGGGTTGAGGTTCTCAGAACCCTCCCTATACCCAGGGCTGTTTCGTCAGGTTCAGTGCTGCAGGTGGGAGGATGCAGCAAAAGGGTCAATTTTAACCATGCTCCTGCTCCACTGGAGGCAGAGATTGAGTGACCCAGCAGGAAGAAATCCTCATGATAAAGTCAAGGGAGTTCTGGTTAAAAAAATGTTTGAATTTAAATGAAACAGTGTGGGCTCTGTTCTGTTAGGAGTGTTTGGAAGCTGCCTGCTAAGAGCCAAAAACCACAGGTGCATGAGGTAAACAAACACTGGGGCTTCTTTCTCACTTCTTGGTCTGTAGAATTGATATATACAGCTTCTCTATGTAGACAAAGAACTTTACTTTTCTAAATTTGTTTAGCCACATCTGTTCTTTCATTTCATTCAGTCTACTCGAACAAAGATGTTAATTGGGCTGTGATAACACCAGGTTTTATGGCACTGTGAAAGACTTTGAGTTTCATGTGGAAGAGCACTGGGGATGTGAACACAGATCTGCCAGTGGGGTGGCTTTGCTGTTTAAAAAGCCAAGCCTAGATGTCTTCAAGAGAACTTTTTTTTCCGCATGCTCATCGTTTCAGTTATGTTTATCTGTGAACCTACTTTGTGGCTGGCCTTGGATGGGTATTCTTCCATTCATTGGGTATTGAGATGTCTCTCTCAGCCATAGGTCCATTCCCGTATCCATCCTTGCTCTTGGGCTTTTATTCTCAGTCATTTCCTCATTGATGCACAGAACAAATGCTTGGTCATTTTGTGTGCATTGCAAACCAATTCACTTAGTAAGTGATACTGTTTAAAGTACAGTGCATATAGCCTAGCTGTGAAATGGGAAGTGCTTTGCAAATCAGTGAACAATTAAACTTCAGTTCTACATAGTTCCTACCAGGAAGGAAGTTCTTTGAATGTCAAAACACATTAAAAAAATCAGAAGCCTCTAGAAGGATCCAGTCTGCTTGATTGAGATGTAGCAAATTAACCCATTAGTCTCAGTTTTATTTCCTGCCATTGTAAGTGGCATTGTGGCATAAGTCTGATGACCTCCTTAAATGGGAAGGCTGAGACCATGGTGGGTATCAAACTGTTTGCTGCCAGAGCTGTTTCTGGAATAATTTGAGTTTTTACTACCATTTTCATGACCAGAGCAGTGAGGAATCTTCACTGTTGCATACTTGAAATATGGGGCAATCAGAGCTTTCCTCTTCAGGATTTCTCATCTGGGAAACATCTTTATGTAAAATAAGTATAAGCTCTTCTCCTGTGTCTTCCTTCAGTGACAGAGAGGATGAGGCTGGGCCAAATCAGAAAAGTCCTGGCTGAATATTGAATTGTGCTTAACATGTTGGAGAAAACACTTGTATCTGCAGTAATAGTGCACCCACTGTATTTCCTAACCACTTCATGACTTCACTGATTGATGCTACTGTAAAATCTGGGTGTGAAGTGTGTATTTAAACAGTGTTTCTTTATTTTCCCCAACTAATTTTAGTCTTTGACTTTGAATGACAGTTTATTTGTAAATTAGGAATAAGTGTGAGTAGGAAGGAATGGATAGCCCAGGTGATAGGTAACAGATAGAGAGCCTTTCATTCGTAGCTTGCCAGTTCAAATTTGGCTCGGGTCTCTATTGACAGAAATTCATTATCATCTGATGGTTGTTTGGGAGTCTGTGTGAAAGGAACTGATGGTATTCACATTCAAAAAAAAAAAAAAAAAAGAAAACAACAACAAAAAACAAAACCTGTCACAATTACATTCTTTTTGGCAGCTTCTGTGAGCATGAGGATGAACTTCCCTCTGACATCTTAAAGCAGTCTTTCCAGATAAGGCTTCAGGCAAATTGGCAGGACAGTGTGGAAATTTGCAGACGCTGTCCAAGTTTTATCTATCCTTTGTCTAATCAAGGGATCCTAAGCCTGTAAATGATGCGAAACAAAAGTGGCTTCTATGTGGCCTCTATATTTTTCTCTTTCAGGTGCCCAATATGCAATTGCTGCCCTTTGATTACCAGAGAATACCAAGCATCCCCAGCAGCTGAAAAGAGATAATTTGGATGAGCCACTCTAGCTTTAAAAATATTCATAAGAGAGATTTGCCCTTGGGCAAATGTAAGTCTGCCAGAGAGTCAGAAATATAATGGAGTAATTTTTGTCCCTTAGCCTTGTCTGCAGTTTGGCAAAATTTACTGGTAAGTGCCAACAAACTGCCAAAATCTTGCAGCAAAGGTAGAGACCAAATCTCTCAGCAGAGCATTTTCTGAGTGTGGTGATATTTAACTTAATTGGGAAAGTGCAGCATGTCAATATGAACTTTTCCCACCCCCCTATCTGTCTCGCTCTGAGGCAGTCATACCATTTCATTTTAGCAATACAGAAACCTTCCACCACCAAAGGATGTGCCAGCCAAAAAACATCACTGCCAACAATTATATGCTAGATGTGTGTGGGCAATAACATATGCACTTAAAAGGACTGAAAAAGAAGGTATGCATGGTTCTTAGCATTTTATCTTATCTTGAGTTTCAGTGTCTCCCTAAAATTAGAATTAATTTCAAACAGCAAAAAGTCTCTGGAAACAGAACATGTAGGAGCCCTGTGATGAGACAGGAGATTTTCAGATGACAGTTTTCTTTTCCAGGGAAAGCATAAGCCGAACTGTTTTCATTATTCTTTTAAATAATTAGTGCTTTCAGTATATTTCAGCATTGATTATCTGACCAGTTGTTAACGGACAAAGCTACCTTCTGATATTTTTTAAATTTCTACTTGAAATCCCTAATAACCCAAGCATATGTTGATACCCACGTAGGTACAAGAAGTAGGATTTTAGTGGTGACTGGAGTGTGACATGACTCATCTCCAACGTATAAAAAATAGGCAGACTTAATGCAAAAAAAATTTTTAAAAAAGGCAAATGTGCAGCATATTTCTATGCATGTATAGGAATGAAAGTGAGAAGATTCAAAAGGTCCTTGACCTACTGGAAAATTTTCTATTGCATTTCTAAATAAATTTTGGCGTCAATCGAGCATTAACTGGATTCTCTTCTGACTGTTGAAAGTCAAATTTGGGCCAATTTATATTTTTGGTCATTCAAGATCTAGTTAAAATATATATTTTAATACTTTCTACTTCAACCTTCTTAGATGATTCGAAAGTCACCCTTTAAATTAGTACTGGGGCCAGGATTGGAGGAATGAAATAACATAGGCCCAGTTTTTACTTTATGCAAATTAAATACTTCTTATCTACACCTGTACATTATTGGTGTTGCTTTTGTGGATCAGATGAATGTGTCATTTAATGAAACTATTATATACTATACCCAATGAAGAAGGTGGACGGATGGCTTGGAATTACTCAAACAAAGAATGCAAATTCGACCATGTGTACCTTGTCTTTCCCTTCTGAGTACTCAGAAAGTAATTCTCTGGGCTGAGTTGGGTTACACTATATATTTATTAAGGCCAAAGTATACTTTGTGGAGTATTACATATGTTTTTTACCATGTATTTTCATGAAAAGGTGACTACCCTTGGCATAGATACAGAGAAGGTCAGGAAAGGAAAGATCAATCACACAGAAGAGCTTTTTTGTTTATTCCAGTAAAGTGAAGTCAGGGTAAAATTTACCCTAGTAATATAATTTAAGATTGGCATTAAGCTAAAACCACATGGGTGAAACTGTCAATGATTAAATTTGGACTGGAAATTAGAAAAAGATTTCTGAATACTGGAGGAGAGTGGTTTTTAAAACAGCTGCTGAATAGGAGGAGAAATAATTCTACCTCATATTTGGAGACAGTTATGAAATGAGGTAAATAATGCGTCACCTTTAGTCATTAGAAACTTAATGAGTCAAAAGCTATTTCTAGGTCTAGGCCCAGATTTCTAGTCTAGGTCTAGGAGAAGCAGAAATTCTTACTCCTGAATTCTTACCCCTATCTTCTGGATGAACAGCTTAATCAACAGGCAGATTTTAAATTTTTTTTTCCTTTGTACAGGTCTTTCACAGTAGAATAAGAATTTTCCAGGAAAAAAATGTTTGAGATCTTGCCACAAGGAAGGTTCCTGACAGCCTCAGTTGTTCTGTGGGCAGAGACAGCATTTGCTATTTTGTTCTGGCTGTGCCTGTGCTCAAGTTCCCCAGCTGCAGAGCTTAGGAGCAGATTTCCTTTAGGAGAATCACAGGTTCTGGCACCTGAACATCAGGAGTACTGGGGGAATTATTGGCCACTTGTTTGTGGTTGTGTGAGAGGTGTAGGCCTGGCCATGCTATCTGTATTTTCCTCTCCCTCTGGCATTGTAATCAAACATAAATATTCTGTAAAAATAACATACTATTTGCCTGGGTTTAGCTCTGGTTTTAATGCCAGAGTAATTTTTAGCTACAAGCATAGTACAGAATCCAAATTAATAATCAGCATTCAAATGCTATGTAATTATATATAATGTTTAAAGGTTTAGCTAGTGCTGTTGATGGTTTTACATTTTTAAATGTGATGGTTTTTGTGCTTAATTATTTCTGCTTCCCCATTTTTATTTTCTTTTTTGAATGCTGTTAGTGTATATAAAATGGAGATTTTACATTTGTTTTTATTCTACAGTTGGTTCATGCTATCAGAAGTCAAGTCTACCTTTCTAACTTATAGAACGATGGCAGAGATTAATAAACTTCATATAGTACTTACTATTAAAACCACATTATATTCAAATTGTGTCTATGTATTGTTGTTTGAGAGAATCCCTATGCCAAAGATTTCACAAATTATGCAATTTATTGTGTTACCAATAAAACTGCAGGTACAAATATATTCCTTAAGCATTTGACTTTTAATCCTAGTCTATTAAGAGGTTTGTTAGCCCCATGCCTGAGTAACACTGAGCATCAGTCACGTAACTGAGAGTTATTGATAAACGTCTAAACCTATAAATAAAATGTGCCTGCTGTTTTACTCTGCTGGCTTTGATTGGAGATGCAATATTTCCCCAGATGTTTCACTCACTCACAAGCTCACCAGTATTCTTTTGTGGTGAACAAGCAGTAAATGTTTGAAAATAGCTCTAGCAAAATGTCAGTGCTATCGCAGTCACGGTATTCATCAGAAAACAAATGTTTACATGCGTGTCACTTAATGCAAAACTCATTTTAAACGATGGTTCTGATCGGTGTTCTTTTTATTACCTAGATCTTAATCATCAGGGCTGCACATGGTGCTTAAGTGCAAAGCAGCAAGTTCTGCTTTGCTTCACCTGGTTCCTGATCAGCCACCAGCCCTGTTGCAAGTGCTGATGGTATGGACAGCTCCCAGCCCTCTTGTCCCTGGGAAACAGAGCTCTGCCAGCTGAGCAGGGCAGGGTTTGCCCAGTGCCCAGCCCTGTGAGAGGAGAGGGCCAGCAATGCCAGGCCGTGCTGCAGTTTTTTTCCCTCCGGGGACCTTGCCCAGGTGACACATCCCCAGCTGCAAGTGGAGAGCCCGTGGCCTCCCCCTGGCTCTGTGGCTCTTTGCTGCCAAAGGTGAGCAGTTGTCTCAGCGCCAGTGCAGATGGCTGAAGAATCAGTTTAACTGTCCGTGATTTGTGCATTTGATTTTACCTTCTAGCTTGATGAAGTTCTGTAATTCTTGTACTGGAAAGTAGTTAGTCAAAAGCATTTAATTAATTTTAGTCTTATACTGACCACAAGGGCACGGACAGCAAGATAGCTGAATTAGCTGAGGGGATTCCTCCCAGTCGTGGGCAAATGTGTTAGAATTTTGTAGTTAAACAAATCTGAGTAGAGTGAAAGGGATGCTTCCATTCCATGGGGACCCTTTAGTCCTTTGTCCTGCTGGTTTCTATTTTGAAAATAAATTGGAAAAATCTTGTAGAGGAAAGACTTTAGAATATAAAGCCTTTGGGACTTTCCAGTTTGAGAGAGAAACGTAGCTTTCTTTGCCTTTAAATAATAAAGTTTATTTTTTCTGTTTAAGTATTTATAACAAGTGAGACTGGGGTTTACAGTATGCAGTGAGGAATTCAATTTTCTAGAATGCCCTATTACTTTTTAATTGCTTTATGTTTTTAAAAAGTGATAATATAAAATTATTAATAATTCAGATTAATGAAACAATATGTAGAGCAGGTAATTACTTCCTATGAAGTTTGGTTTACATGCTGATATATATATATTACATATGTATATATATTTATATATATGTGTGTGTGTGTATCAGCTGTCTATCCCATGGCCAACCTTTTATTCTGAAAATGGAAGAGGAAAATAAAATCTATATATTCTAAAGAAATTCCCTATATTTGCCCTGATTTTTTTACAGTAGTGCTTTCCTCCTTGTCAGAATTTCTTCCATATCGAAAACATTTTTCATTGACTGTATTTTTTGTATTAATCTGTCAGTCTCAAAGTAATTCATTAACATTAATTAAATTTTTATATTACCTAAAAAGTGACTTTTGAAAAATGGTCTTGGGGGAATACAGGAACCAAGAGGTTTAATACTACCCTGAAATGCTGCTGAGATTTAGCTTTTGGTTCGTCTACCTATGGTTTAAATTTAGCAGATGAAAAGAACCTATTTGAAATGTCAGAAATCAAAATGTGTCACTAGAACTAGCAGAGTTCAGAAATACAATAATATATTTGCAATTTCAGAAAGACTATTGCAGTGATTTAATTTTTAAGGAAGTATCATACTGAAATGCCCAAAACAATGAAGATTTTCCAGCATCAGTACCTGAAGTCTTTGCTTATAAACAGGTGTGCAAATCTGTTTGGCCAGTGGGCAATTGTTGATAAAAATAAGCCCCAAAATATTGGAAATACCATAGGTGAATTGTGGATTCAAGTGATTTCCTCACATAATAGTGGTGTATAATCACTGGAAGGAAAACAAACAACCAAACATTGGAGAGAGGTTGAATAGAATGAACAGATGAACAGCATTCTGGAGACAGAGGACTGGAGGTTTTTTGTTAGTCTCTGGCTCAGACTCCTTTCGTGATCTGTGTGTTGTTTCTCTAGTGGTGAAGCTGGAATCACAGCTCCAGTTTCTCTCTAAAGCCAGTGTCTGTGCAGCAAGCACAAAGTCTGGATAATCACAGAGTGTTGCTCATGACTCATCAGGGCTTTAATGCAAAGGTGATTATTGATGAGATCTTAGTGCTCTTGGCTAGCAATTTCCTTAAAGCTTACGTGCTGTGAACATCCCCACCTTCGTGACTAGACCCCAAAAATGTTTTTGCTGATAGCTTAAGCCAGCAAAACGGCTCTGATTTACTATTGCACCAGGGCTATGTGTGTGGGGTCAAGTTTTAAAACCATATCTCTGATGGATGATACACAGAAAACCAAATCAATGTCAGTATGAATGTTGATTTAACCCACGGAGTCACCTGATCTCCACCCTGGACTCCAGAGCAAATTGATGGGCATTGCCTTTCTGAGCTGAGAAACAATTTTGTGGACATTTTATTGCAGGTTTCCCATTTTTAAAGGGGAGGATGCCCACCTTTATTGCTCTTTCCTGCCGTGAGACAGTGATGTGTGCCAGGAGGCCCTAGGCCATCAGTCTGATGGTCTCTGTTTGTCTCCTTGCTCTTGCTGCACTCAGGTTTTGGTGGCAATGACGAGGTGGGTGCTGTTAACTCTCAGGTTTGTTGCATCTCTCTGCTGCTGCTCAGTGTCTGACAGGGCTGTGAGGCCTCGGGTCGCTCTCCCCTCCTCTAGAACCTGCCGCAGTTCTCAGCAGCGCTTTTTGCACAGAGCGTCTTGAACCTTCCCAAACCTCAATCCGCAGGTCACGAACGGCAGGGGCTCCCTGAACGTCCTCATTTTGTTAATGTTTGTCCTTTATAAAGAAAACCAAACACCACGAGAACACTGCCTCGATTAGCATTCATCTCCAAAGGGACCCGAGCAGAACGGGAACAGGGTGATTCAGCCGGCACAGCGAGCGCGGCGTGGGGAGGCTTTCGCAGCGCCTGCCTGCAGTAGGGAGAGGAGCCTCGCTGCAGAGAGAACAGATGCATTTCACAGTCGCCCGCCAAAGGGAGTATATTATGCTCCCTTTTTAAACTTTCCCAAACACACACCATCTGTTTCACACTAGATACTTACAGGGTTTGATCAAATTAGAAGTCATACTGAAAGGAAAAACTAAGGTTAGCATGGACAGCTTTCTTAAAGCTACAGAAGTCGCAGTTCTGTTAAAGATGAGTATTAACCTCTGTAAGCTGGATGTAACATTGCTGCTTAGTGGCACTGCCAATTGCATTTGTTCATTTATCTAATCTCAATCATGGTAATATTTGCAAAAGCAAAATCGGGAAAATATCCTATAAAGTGACAGCAGGAGAAAACAAGAATGGTGGACATGGAGCGGTTGATAAAATTGAGTTAAAAGTACTGAAACAGATGTTGGCTGTTTCAGAATAGCTGCCATTAGCCATGCCTGACTGCAGAAACAACCTCTGTAAACACTGGAGTTCAAAAATCTTCTGGCACAGGATGGAAGGATCTAGTCCATAAATCTGGGCTAGGGAAATCACCTAGTAATTATATGACAGTGATACAAACAAAACTGAGAGAAGTGGAAGAACCAACATATTGTGATAGGATTAGAATAGTTCTGGTGGTTGTAAAGGAAGATTAAAGAAATAAAAAAGGATGGAGGCTTATAGATCTCACAGGTTCCAAGAGGTTTTCGGTTCTGAGGTTGTGATTTGCAAAGGTATTTCGTTCTTGTTTCAGCATGGCCAAATGTGGCTTGCATAGCTAAGGCACTGAGGCTTCAGGAAAATCGATCGCTTCTGGACACAAGGCTTTAGGCTATTTGGGGTGTGTCCCTTTTTAATAGCTTTGCATGAGGTTTGGTTTAAAATCTCAGAGCTAAGTGGCTTGAGCCAAATCCAAAACAATTTTCCTGCCTGTCCTTAACCCCTGCTCTGTGCTCCCTGACAGGGCTGGGTGCCAGTTTCACCTCCACTGCAGTTTTTATGCACAAACTGCTGTGATGCCATGAGAGTGGATAAATGAGGTGGGCACTGCTAAGCTGGGGGAGTCCTGCCCAGATCCTCAGCGGCTGGCAGTGAAATGTTGTACAGGTCGTCTCCTTGTCCCGAGACAAAACAGGGGGAAACCTGAGATACGAGTGTGGAGAAATCCTTATCAAAAGTCTTTGTTGTAGCTGTGTCGAAATTGTTGTAGTTAAATCTGAGACATAGTCACAAAGAACATATGTCACAAATTATCTTGTTTTGTTAAGTGTTGTTTGGCTTATTTGAGACAATTCTAAAATAGAACTATAGACATATAAAACACTTCCAAAATAATGCCAGAATGCCATGGAAAAGGCTGTGTGGAAAACATTTCAAAGACATCTTGCAGCATCAAGTAGAGGAATCCTTCTTTTAAAAAAAAAAAAAACCATCCAGGATCCAGTTATTTCAAAGATGATCATCTTGCTTCAAAGTAAAATCTTTTTAAGATGGTGCTGTAGTTAACTGCCAGATGTGGTTAATTATTTAAGCCAAACATCCAAACTCTGTAAAGTTCATTCATAACTTGTCATTGCAACCATTCATTTAATATCGGTTTTAGAACAAGGAGCCTTAGTTTAAGGTGTGCTTTTAAGTCATAAATGTTTGTAAAGGCCCCTTGGGCACAACTAGGCCAAATTTGGTGGGCAAATTTGAAATAATATTTTTATTTGTTACTCTGTTAGAATATTACCTACTTCTTTCACTTTCCTCCCAAAATAGACAGGCACAAGACATCTTACTAGCTTGGGGTTTTCTTTTAATTATATACGTACAACTTGACATAAACCCGACAGATACAAAGAAGATTGTTCTTCTGTTCACTACCCTTCTGAAACCAGGAGGCATTGCAATTTCCCATGTGACATCTTGATTACATTCCTTTGGAAGATAGCATTTTTCTAAAAATTAATTTGCTTTTTAAAGATCATTTCACAAGCCTACACTGACATTCCACATGAGCGGAATGTGATACTGCCAAACCAGATAATCTATACCACAAAGCCTTGACAATATCTGCTCAGAGGACTCTGAAAGCAGAGCTGCGGGGGTTACTCGTGGCCTGTGGGCTAAGGGAATTTAGACTAGCAATGTTGCCAGGATACTCTTTGCTGATTAGGAATTAATTTCAGATCCTTGCTCCCATGATAAATTTTGTACACTTCCACACAGGTATGATCTAGAATATATAAATACTACAGTGACACCGTGGAAAAGGGGATTGGCGAAAGAACCGCTCACATCTGTCAAATTTTTATCTTTACCTTGAATTATTTTTGAATTAACCTTTCTTTTAATCTACAAGCTTCTTGCTTGAGGCAAAACAGTCTTTACTTCACAAAACCATCTGCCTGGTTTCAAGACTTTCATGTCAATGGACAGACCTAGAATAAGGCACTATGTAGCAGTAGGCAACTTGACAGGGGCTTTGACAAATTTGAGATAAATTACATGAACATAAAGAACATACCATTGAGTGCTGAGTGATATACTAATTATATTTTTGTGCTTTATGAGTGAGAGACAGCTAAAACTGAAGGCAAAGTCACTGGTCCCACTAGTTGGGAGGTGCATTGGGAGCATTGCGTACTTCATCAGACAATCTGGAAGTTTGAGTTTAAGGTTTTCAGGAAAAGAAACAGGCATTTATAAAGGTACATCTGTCCATTTTTACATATCTCAAACATAGGAAATGAATTGAGAGTAAAATAGGTTCTCTTATCAGGCAATGGTAATCTGCATAACAAATAGTCTACTGACATTGTTGATAGTGTTACCACTTTTTTAAAATACCATTAAAATTAAAACCAGGTAGCTTGAACGGCAGTGAAACCCAAGCCTAAATCTAGTGCAAAATAGGTCAACTATTCTTATGTTTTTCATGGAACCTGAGTTGGAAAGAACCAACAAGGATCACTGAAGTCCATCTCCTGGCCCTGCATGCATCAGCCCCGAGAGCCTCACCCTGTGTCTGAGAATGTTGTCCAAACACTGAATGTCTTGGGAGGGTGTGCGTGAGAATTTCTGGAGGTTAGGGAAGAAAATACAATTTTTGCAATGTTTATGGATTTTTCTCAGAGCTCAATGGCAGGCAACCCCTCCTACTCTTTTTCCAGAACAAGTGTGGCATTAGTGAGATCAAACCCAGTGTGAGATGTCATGGTAGCACTTGGGAGTTCAGTGGGACATCAGAAGCAACTGGTAATGGACAGGAAGTGTCTGAGCTGAAAAATAAAGATTGCAGTACAACTGTAAACAGAGAATATTTATAATATTCACATCATGCATCCTTTCCAGCTGGGCAAGTTTTTATTTGTACTGCACCTTGCACAGTGAGGCCTTAGTCTGTAATAGGAGCTTCTAAGTACACATAAATAACAGTGTTTCTGTTGCTCACTGAGCAAATTTAACTAAGAATGCTTTCTTCAGAAATGCAATATGGGGTGAACAGACCATGAAAACTGTCACTGGGCTTCTTTCTATAATCTATCAGGTTTTATGTGCTGTTCCTGTAGTACTGGGTTTAGCTGTAATGTCTCACAGGGGCACTTTTCAAAGATACACCCTGTTTTTATTTGCAATTAGAGCTGTTATCACTCTCCTTAAATAATGCATTTCATAATTTAAAGCAGACAGGGAAAGCTACACAAACATGAACTTAAGTGTATCTCTACAACACTCCTGCAAGGAAGTTTAAAATTATGATATTGTTGTTACTTTCATTGCTAAATCAATGTAGCAAATACAGTAATCAAATTTTAGACAGGGGTTACTAAACGAGTTTTCACTGAAAATTGCTTGCAGTGTTCGGCATTATGAGTTTGTTTATAATCTACTAAGCAGTTGGCAAACATTAAAGATACACCTATTTTTATGATGTCTTCCAAGTAGAATATTTCTACCAGATCTTTAAATTACACAAGCCACTGCTATTAATTTATGGGAAAAGATAACAATGGAGTAAAATTAAAAGAAAACAAAGACTCACTCCTGAGAATACCTGCAGTCAACATGGTATAGAGGTTCTTTTCCAAAGGTTGCTAGGGACAAGAAGGATTCTTTCACTGTCTTCACAGAGATTTGGATTTTATCCACTGAGAAAAGTTAGAAACTCTGTGTTTAGAAATGTTGCAAGGTTCCTGCAAAGGAACAAAGGAGGAAAGAATTAGTTGGAATCCTATCTTGTATTCTGGACACAATGAGAACCTCTTACAAAAAAAAACCAAAATAAAAAACATTATATTCAAATGCCAAAAACTTATGAGAAAGTGCAAATCTGGATGTAAATAGTCTGAAGTGCTCTTTGCCTGTCTTGATGACAGCTCCAGGTATAACCTTCACTTAGAGAGGAGAGAATATAAACATCAGAATTATTAAAATATGAATAAAATATCAAAGGCTAGACTCTTCATCTGTTCACAAGTGTCTCATTTTTGTTTTAAAGAATTTACATTTACTTTACATTTTGTAATATATTGATTCAGGGTGAAATTTTGTAATGATTACCTGTTCCTCACTTCCACGATCAATGTTTAGCAGAGTTAAGCAGGGGCTTTTTACTTATTTATTTCTTTTCTTTAAAAAATATTTTGTGTTTGGCTTGGAACTTTCTTCCTAGGGTTGTATGAACTATATTGAACTGATCAGTGCTCCCTTAAGGCCATATTTCAAATACTATTTTAGAAAGCATCCATAGCAGCAGACAGACCACACACATTTCAGTTCACATAATTTATTGGTTTCCTTCCTTAGTAATTGCCTGTTGGATCTTACAGCTTCAGTGTAAAATCCTGTGGCCTTCTAATAGAGGTCACCCAGTGATTTCCATAGACTTCAGCTGAGATAGCTTAAGCTATGTTTACCTATTTTGCAAATAAATGATATACTGCTCAGTGCATATTTATCTGCACTTACAGAGATGGATCAATTAATAGAATAAGACCTCCCAAAATCCCTGTTTCTCTGGAAAATGTATCCTGACTTGCTGAGATATTCCTGAATTCTCAGGAACCAAAGCAGTTTAATCAGGCAAATGAGAAAAACTCCCTTCAACTGTAGGACAAAAGCAGTTAAAACAGAATTTGGGCAAAATTTATACTGAAGTCAGTGAACTTTATATTAATAACTGCCAAGTAACAGGGGTGTGGGGAAAGGAGCCTAGAGTCAATTCCACATGTGACAGGAAAAAAAAATTGTGTTTAATTATCATATTCAAATATTGCATTGCTATCAAATCTAGATTGGTGTGTATGGGAGTGGTAAACACCTGTCTGGTATTTAAGCTTTTCAAAATTACTTCTCTTTCACTCTTTTAATGTGATCATAATGTTCTTATTTGCTGTGGCAGCAGCACTGCCCTGTGGATCTGCCTTTTGCTGCTGTGGGCTGTGGTGGGGAATGAGTCTCTTTCCACTGCCCTTCATCCTATCCCAGAGCTGGGAGCTGCTGTGGCCCCTCATTAGGCAAACCTGGCATCTGCTGGCCCCAGATGCCCGTCACTGGGAGGATTTTTTTCTCAAAGTAACATATGGACTTTAGCATCCCTGTGTGCTTTACTTGCTTCTTTCTGTGTTTCTCTTACTTCTCCACAAGAAGCAGAGCCGGTATCCATGTTATTTTCCCAGTGACTCCTTGTCCTGTTTTGTCTCATTTTCCATGTACCACTCCATGCTTTGTTTATGTTGTTATTTATGAATATATGGAGAGTTAGTTGGAAATGTTCTAGCAGAAATGTACAGGATTTTCGTAGTAAACCATGCCTGGTAAAGCATGTTACTCCTCTCTTACAGCATCCTGGGATGTTGAATATGGGAAAATAGAGCACTCTCTTCTCTTTGTCATAGCATTGCATCAGTTTATGCTGGATATGAATCTACCCTAGAGAAAGCAGACACAAGCAAGAGCTGAGAATAGCAGAGTGGGCATACAGGCAAGGCAAATCACAAAGAATTGATGTGAAGGCTGCCCTACTGTTCTAAGAATAGTCCACCTAATATGCTGCTACATTTGTGGAGTCATAGTAAGAGAGTATGGGCCATATGTGAAAAGGTATCACTGATTTATACTGAAATAACTTAGGGAAATTTTTTTAGAATAATTTGTTTGTTGGAAAGTTTTGCGAGTGCAGATTAATTCCTTTGGAACTGCCATCGCTGCCTCTACAGCGCTCTATTTTAACAATTCACACTTTTGTTACAGCTGTGAACCTTTCATAGTTTCTTTGTCCTTAGGATGTCAGACATGAAAGGGAGGCAGTGTCATGCTATTCATGGATTCTAGGTGCCTTGATCCTTGATCACTTTGTTAAATCATTAGAGGGAGGTCCCTCTGGGAATTATCAGAAGTCTCTGAAGAGTCACTTATGAAAATGAATGTACCTCTCACATAACATATATCACTTCCAATCCTGTCTCGAGCCTGGCTTCTCTCTGAAATGTTTCTGAATGTTAATCAGTAATCAGGGCACAGATTGGCACATGCTGCTGGGCTTTGAAGCTATTCCTATCGTATGATTTGTCACATCCTTAGTAGCACTTTGCATGATTTCCATACATATCCTATTAGACTTTCTTGCTTAAGGACTTTAGATTTCAGCAAAATACTTGACAGCACCCAACTGTTGGACATTGTTGAGAGTTTCACATTAGCCAAGTACAAGGTGCCACTTGACAGCTCCAATTGACTAGAGGATTGAGAAGTGGGTTATATTTCTCGTCTCTGTTGTAACATCACTGCTGGATAGCTTTACCAAATGTCAGGACATATCTGTGCTTCCCAGACTGGATGCTGTGAGATTGCACCCCAGCTATTCTTCCCATTTGCTTGACAGGAGACATTCCAATATTATTTGCTGTTTAGAGTTCAGCAGAGCTGCTCCCCCAGGGTGGGCAACTAGTTTTATTATGATGTAAATTTTCTTCTTCTATCAAAGAAAGGGTGTAAATCACAGGAATAATTTATTGTTAGTTGATGTTTCTGTGTAAGCACTGCTTGGAAATAACTAAAACATACCTGTGCTATCCAAACTGTTTTCAGCAAAAAACAACATATAGCTCAGTGCTGCTATGAAAAAACCCCTACTCTGTCACAGTCAAAACCAGCAGAGTATATTTAAAACTCCTTAGAGAAATTTTAAAATAGCCTTAAAATTAGAAAAATTTCTTTCTCTGGTCTAGCTATTTTCATTCATCCTGGGCAGAATCTCTGCATTGTTAACTTTTAAATTTTTTTTTTTTTTTTGTGATTTTTCTTGGATTTTCTTATGGTTTTAAAATGACAGATGGTAGGTTGGATAGTAGGAAAAAATTCTTCAGAGGGCAGGCTCTGAGCAACCTGGTTTAGTGCAAGGTGTCCCTGTCTATGGCAGGGGGTTTGGAACTAGGTGGTCTTTCCAACATTAAAACATTCTGTGATATAAGAAATAAGCTGCAATTCAGACATAATTAAGAAAGGAAAAGAATTCTTGTCCTATTTTCAGCAGTGTATTTTTTGAAATTTCAGTTTAAATTTTCGCATTTGTTTTAGACTTTTATACCCATCTTTAATCACATACAAGTGAAGGAACAGTTGAGACTACCAGCTGTAGATTAGTGTTTGTGATGATTCTAACATAACTGAGAAATCAAATTAGTTTGTAGCAAAGTCTAAATTTTAGCAGTTTTTCATTATGTTTACAGTAACTATTTACTCTCACTTCCTGTGTGTATGTATGCATGGGGTTTCAAAATATTTCTAGAACAGAAACTGAACTTTTTGTTATTAATATGACTGGTTGAAGGGAATTAAAATATGTTTGAGCAATGGGGAAAACATTAAATATTGATTAGGTAGTGTTTGATTCCTTATAAGATTGAGATGGCTGGAGAAAGAGTCAAAATGTGAAAATTATTTTGAATTAATGGCTGTATCTGTTCTAATATCAATTATGTGTCACATGTTTATGCCTACTGTTAAAACACCTGGAGAATGTCTTAACATTTTAAATCAGTTTTTAATGTGGTCTACTTTTACTGACATCTAAACAGATTTGACCTAGCATTATTCTGCTCCTTTTGCTGGGAAAACCCTCTGGTAGGTTCCTTTATATCATGCCCTACAGGAATGTCAACAAATAATAGAGAAAGAGAAAACGGAGAAACACTTGAAGTGGGATTAGCTGAGAACTTAAAGAGGAGCACAGTTGCTTTCTTTTTGTGCTGGTCTAGCCAGAAGCTGAAAAGGGAATGTGTGGTACCATTTCCCATCACAGTTGGATGAGGAGAATGTCTTCCACAGTTGGGTAAGAGGCATTTACCGAAGAAATTATTCTGTAAGGAAATAACTAATGGAAGACAGACCTGCAGTGGACATAAGAAATGTCTAAAGACGCTCTTGGGAGGAACTTTCAGCTATGCAATGTTAGCAGATACAATTATAGAGGATTGTGAAACCACATCTGCCAACTGAAATAACTGGCAATGAAAAAAAGATGATGAGTGAAAGAAAATAACCATTGGCATGGTTGTGAAATGCGTTACCGAGTCATTTCCAGCATATGTAACAGGAAGCATATTCCTATTTTATTTGTGGAAGCACAGAGAAGGTTCAAATCTGATGGTACAGCAGTGAATGAATTTGAAAAATTTAATATTATAAATTAACAATATTTTAAGACCCTTGAAAATCAGGTGGGGTGTCTAGAGTTGCAAAGAAGGAAGACCTGTATACTCTGGAACAGGTTTTCATTTCTCTTTCATTCCCTGGAGAATATTGAAGAATGCTGACTAGTGCATAATTTTATGTCACTGGCTAAGTCTGACCTGACCCTGTCAAACTGCCAGGGTCACTTTTTCTACTTGAAGAACCAGTTTCCTCTCAAATAAATAAAACAACACACAAGCCTTCCAATAAGACCTTACCTTTGAGCGCAATGGTTTTCTCTCTGTCATAAATGACGTACAGTAGTCAGAGATGAACAGAGCACTGGTAATTCAGGTCGTCCAGAAGTATTTATGGGGAGAGAGACCCATCCCGAGGTGTGAATGATGGCAAAGCCAACTTAATTTGCTTAGGAATGCCGTGACCTCCATGGGTAGCTGTACTGAAGCAGCACATGTAAAACAAAAGGAATTGAGGAAGGTCAAATTAGTTCATCAACCAGGCAGCATCTCCAAGAATGGACCACTTCCCTGAGTATTCCACCTGCAAATGAGCTGTCTTCTGTGAACTACTTGCCACCAACAGGCTGGCTAAATCAGGATTTAAACATAACTTATGACACCAGAAGCAAATATGTGCTAGGAAAAACAGGTTCTCTGCCAGGCTAGAGCTTAATCTCATGAGCGTGTCTCTTTCACAGAGAAGTGAAACACATGAGCAAGCTTTCCTAAATTACACACTAATCTACTTTTCAGTGACTTTAAAATTTATTACTGAAAGTACAAATAGCTGTCAGCTTGGAACTAATTAAAATGTTAGGATTAACCTAAGGTGTACTCTTGCCCAGCCTTTCAGCAAATGAGAAAGGCATAGAAAAATTAATGGATGTTTAACTGGTACTGTCATAGAATAGAGTTCTCAATGTAAGTGAAATATCTGATGACTTCAGTGAAGGAATGGATTTCTTAGCAACAATTAAAAGTTTGCAGAAGTTAGGTGCATCATGTAATGTACCACATTACCTGAAGTAACGATGTTTTTAAGAGTTGGACTTGGAATCCGATTCTTCTGATTTATAAAAGCAAATGTAATTTATAATGTGCCATTTCTTACCAGCTGTGGTAGCTGAGTGTAGCAGAATTGCCCGATTGGGGTAATAGTTACATGGACTCTATGAATCAAAAGATTAAAGATGATGATTTGTTAAGATCTATATGGGAGAGCATAGAAGCAGCAAGCAGACTGGGCAGCAGTGTCTGTCTTTCCAAACATCCAGAGCATATTGATAAGGCAGAGTCCTGTGCTATGCATCAGATTGGCTAACCTTTGTAAACAGCAGTGGATGTTATGATAAATCCTCCTGGTGTTCTCAGAAAAATCTCACGGCCAAACTTGGCCTGGGCTGGCAGCGACAGCTCAGGATCTCTTCACGATAGATATGGAACAATTATTTAATCTTATAGACAATATGTAAAGATATAACTACACACCAGTCTATAAAACCAGAGAGGATTTGTTAGGCCAGCCCAGTTTGTTCCATGTATATACTCAGGGGTGTGGATGTTGTACAGCCTTGATTTGCACACAGGTAAAACACCAGAGCTTGTACTTTTGTATGTCTCATGGGCAGATCAGAGGCACCTTCAGCTGGCTGCAGCATGGTGCTCTTGGGGCAGGGATTGTGGGAATATCCTCCTCTGAGAGAAGGGGCTGAAATTGCAAAGCCATTCTGGGATTTGGGTGCAAACCCAGCTCTCGTATTTCCAGTGGAGTGGATAGGCCATTAGGAACAAATTCCATTTTCAAAAAGTTGCTTGGCCACTTGATCTGTTTTTCTTTTTTCTTCTTTCCTTTAATTCCCTTGGTCTAGATCTTCTGCTTTCAAAATACTTTCTCCACAAAAATGCATCATGGGGAAGACAGAAATCAGGAGTATGGGAGGAAAACCTTCTGGCTTATTTTCCAGATCAGTAACTGAACCTAAGGGAAAAACATGATGACTGCTATAAATCAGAACATAAATCTTGGGGGAGTTTAGTTGAGATTTTACAAAATTTATAGAGAGGAGCAAAGAGAGAGTTTTTAATCTGGACAGAGTTCATACAACAGTCAAAGGAACATCTAGGCCCAAACATTCAGTGTGGGAATCTTTGGCTTAAATCATGAGCTTCATCATAATTTCAACCATTCTTAGTGAGTTAGGATTCAGAAAGCTTGAAAAGAAGAAGCTGTCAGTCATATCTTTAATTCAGATAGTTTTTCAGCTAGGGGAAAACTAGCACAGTACCTTTAAAATCAATTATTGCTTTCATTTGATGATTTGGCCCCACTGGCAACTCATTTTTTTTACCTCTGCGGTATGTAGCTATCACGTTTTGCTTATGTTAAACCAATATTTTTTATATTTTAATTTTGAAAACATTAAATGTTTATTCTCTGTTTCTGCCTTGAAGTCATCATGCTTCATTGATGACATAATTTCTATGGAGAAAAATGAGTAAAAGATAATGATTTCAGATGAAGAGAGAAACAGAGGAACAAATGAAATTTCTAAAATCAAAGGACTTGCAGAAAATTTACCCAAGAAACCAGAAAAATCTGGGGTTTATATAGAGAAGCATTTTAACTAAAATCCTTCTTAAAGTTTTCCATTAAGTGTGAGTCTTAAATTTCATGTACTAACTGCCTGGATGCATGTGGCAAAAAAGTAATTGGGTAATAACTTATGAGCATCTGCAATGCATTTGAGAAAACAAGTCAGTCCTTGTTGGTCTGAGGGGCACTGTGAACAAAGTGAAAATTCTATGCTTTGTCTAGAAAGATGGGCAGTTGAGCTTCTCTTTCTGCTATTGTATTATTACCACAATGGAGCTATCATTCAGCCAGCCAGACACATTAACCAAGCAAGCCATAAATTCTGCAAGATCTTGCAATTGTACTTTTCAGCCTTTTTGCTTCTTTTAGCATTCCTAAAAGTTATTGGTCATTCCCTGGCATCTTCCCACATATATAAGTGTTCTGTCAGCTTTGACCTTCACCGTGGACTTTTACTAGATTTTTATCACTTTCTGAAGTTGCTCTGCATATGCACTGTAGAGCCATCATCAAACAAATTGTGTCACCCTGCACCATTCCCATCTGCTGTCTGGTGTCATCCTGGCACTGAAGATTTCAAAAAATACGTATTTGACTTCTACTGACCTGGGTTTTAAAACCATACTTAGACAAATCCCTGGTATAAATTAGCCATTGTGATAGTTGGCATCTCTAAGATAGGAAGGACTTTGTCACCCCCAGCCACTCCCCTTCTCTGCTTTTGGGAAGTGATGAGCCTCTTGACCAAATGGACCCTACAGCCTAGAGGGGAAACAGCCCGTGCTTAGTGCTACATCATCTGCTGCCTTGTCACTTCTGTGAACTCTTGTCACGTGGCTGGGGAAGGAGAGTTGTTGTAGGCCTTCAGTAAATGTGAAACAATTGATTCCCTTTACTGTGATACGTGGCTGTGACTTCTAAGCAGTTTCCTAAAAGGGCAACATAAGAGATATTAATATTAAAGCAGGCAAATGTGCTCTGCCCTTATTGCCAGTCCTGGTGTGCATGGGTCAGGAGTCAGTGCATCAAAAAGAAATCACAATATTGACTGAATAGTCATGAGACTGAAGCACTAATAATTCTATGAAGAAAAAGGCTTGCTCTTAGGGGAAAGTGGGAATATGGAGACCCTCAAAGGGAGACACAGCTTGCAGAAGGACAGGGTGCCGTCACCACTGTGCCTTCCTACTAGATCCCAAACACTCAAGTTTTCCTGTGTGCCTCTTCTCAAAATCCCTTTAGCTCCCTTTTTTACTTCCTTACTCTTTGCAAATTGAGGGCAATGGGCAATTTAAATTCAGTTGAAGGGCTTAGTACCTGCCTCGGTGCCCTGGTAGTGTGTCCTTTCATTGGAACCTTGGAATGAGAAGCTGTGCTGAATTTGGCTTCTGAATAGCTGTTTCCACCCCCCAGAACTATTGTTGTCCTTCCTTCTGCACAGCTGTTATTCAGTCATGTAGAGTTAGAGCCTTTCTCAAGTGTGGGACACCTGGCTTCAGCTCCTGTTTTTATGTGAACAAAATCAGGGTCTCATTCTTTAATTTGGTCTCCAATCTAAAGGTTGCTTTTGAAGGAAGGGAGAATAATCTCACCTGTCAGAGCTTCTCACACCGTGAAACTGAATGTCTGAAGGTAATCTTGTTGCTCTGTGTTGTCACAGAGCAGCGGAATAGCTTGGTTTCCAATGATTTTGTTCTAATTTAATCATACTTCAGCGTGAAAAGTAAACTACTTTTTGGGAGCATATAGAGGGATGAAGACTCACCACAGGTGTTTTCTGAGGACTGTGGCTGAAAAACCTCGATTCTCTTTCCTTTCCTCCCTCTTGCAGCCAAATCAGCAGAGAGAACTGAAAGCCTCTTCTCCCAGCCCTGTTACCCTTTAGCATAAGTGGCTAAAGTGCTTTGAGGCCTTTGCAGCTGAGGTGAACAACTTGTGCAGCTGTGTTCTTCTACCCAGACACTCGTCTGAGCCCTTCTGGATCAGAATGTGAGTTTGGAACACATGCATAAGCAATAATGCATTAGCAATTACTTAATAACTTATTAGAGTCTAGCTCTGTTGAGGCACCAGGGAAATGCTACAGCCAATTAGTTGTAAGAGGGCAGTGGAACAAAGTTAAACTTTAAATTGCTGCTGGAAAGGTGAGCTGATAAACTTTAGACGAAACTAGTGTATCAGTACTACAATGGAACTATCAGCTTCGTATAAAACATTAGTATGACAAATTAGTGCTTTGATCGTGCTAGATATAACCATATTCATTTGTTTAATTAAACAATCTAGGCTTCTCTTGGTGTGGGTCATTTAAAAAAAATGTTAAAAATAAAATTAAACACATAATTAAGCTGACAACAGATAAAGACCCTTGTGCAGCAAGTTGAAGGCAGTTAATTTATAAGGAGCCTGGTCCCTGAAGGCTATGTAGTTTATTAAAGTTACTGAGGCAGAGATGTGATAAAATATTTTATGTAGTGCTTTAAAGGCTAAATTGCTCTGACACTTTTAAAGTCCATGGGATGTAGTCAATTAGGATGTCTTGTTATCATGTTTTTTACTCATAAAGCAATCTAAACAAAATGATTATACTAATAATTTCTTAAAGTTCCCAGATTAACCTTTTCTCAACTGCTTCACTGAGGTGCCCTCACTGGTCACTCTGCTCATAATGAAACTCATTGTGCCTCTCCCAAAATGCCGAGGTAGAGATTGGCAGGGATTTAGGTTGGAAACTTGGT
>VWZN01002330.1:776281-799442 GCA_013396955.1 Regulus satrapa | reverse complement strand
AAAAAAAAAAAAAAGCCACCTTGTCCTGCAGGTTTTCAGGTAGAAGATCTGTTAAGCTGCCGTGTTAGGGGAAAGAAATTGGTCTGGCCTTAGGTGAGTGGAGCTGAAGGAGTTCTGGTGAGGTATTTTCCAACACCTTCATCTGGATTTGAAAATAAAGCACACTGAACTGCCTGTGACAAAATGCACATTAGATAATTAAGTGCTCACATTTACAACCTGCTCTTTTGAAAGATTAGAAAAGGTAGTTTCAGTATTCAAATTGTTGTTTTCCATGTTTGGGAGCATGCAAATGTGTCGGCATTATCTCTGATATTTCTTGAGGGTTGAAGGGGTTATTTCTCCTGTATTTTCTGATGGGATATTTCCAATTTTGTTTGCTACTGCCTTTTAGCAGTTTTAAGTCAACTCTATCCTTGATCTCTATCAAGGTCATAAGGGCAGCTACTAAATTTCTGTTGGACTTCAAAGAGTTTTTTTATAGAACCCTCTGGCTTCTAAAACAAACAGGAAGAGGGAGAAAAACCAGAGGATAACAAGCCATATTCAGGAGAAAGCTAAGGAAAGGCACAATAGCATGAAGAAAAAGGGACTTAGCCCAAAACTTATAAAATCTCCTTGTCTTAAATGGACAAAGATTTTGAAAGGATGTGTTACTTTGTAAAAGAGACTGGGTGAGGTCAATCCCTGGCTTTCATATTCCTGGTCATTTCTCCTCCTCAAAGTATTTTTTTTTTCATCAGACAACATTTTCTGAGCCCAGATACAAATACCTGTATCTGGTATGCTGTGCAATGGAATGCCTATCCTAAAATTTACTGAGGCATAGGATGTGCTTACTTTTACCTACGTTCACAATTGGCTAAAAAAACCACTCCACAAGTATATTTTTAATCATCTTAGTAGAAAATATCTGATAAAATAGATATTTTTCTCTGGATTTTGCACTGTTTGTGTTTCAGAAGCACAATTTAAATTGAAGTTGTAAATTTCTGGGGGTTTAAAGAATTGCCTGTAGCACTGAGGTTTGCAGCTGTCAAAGCCCTTGTTGAAGAACTGCAGCCAGATGCTCCCTTACAAAATATCCTTACCCTGAGAGAGGAAACGTAGGGGTTGGCTGCTCAGAGATGGGTGTCTGTTTGTTCTGCAAGTAATCTAAAACTTTACATCTTTCTTTTTTTTTTTTTTTTCCCCTGAAACTTTTCATCCTTCATATTTTAAAATAAATACCAAGTCAACTGTGCCTGGAATTTCACTACTACATACAGCTCCAAGATTTTCTTCTTGCACATGTTTTAGGGCAGGCCTATCCAACACTGAAAAGAGAATAGGAGACACAAATTCTGTGCTAATCTTTTAAGGGAAACAAGCTGACATGTGAATGCGTTGACAATATTAATGTAGATCTCCTGCCAGGCCTTGTAGCCTGTCTCCTTCCAGATTTTGGAGATCTGCATTGCAGATCTGAGGGCCAGCCTCAGATCATAGAAAAATAGCTAGCAATAAGTGATTCCCAAATGAATTTTTGCTGTGTCTGCACATTATTCAGCTTTCTAAACTTCTATTACTTTTGACTGTAGGTCAGTTTTGATTTATCATTTCAACTATAGTTACTATGTGAATATAAAAAGAATAAGAATTTTCTCTCTTTGTTATTTCAATGTGATCAAAAAAGCTCCTTTTAATGGAAACTTTTTCACAAGTTAATTATATTCAAATATTCTGTGAGGTTGTATCTACTAACCTATAAATACAATATTTGAGAAAAAAGATTAATATACCATGGCTTAAAATTTTGTATGCAGGACAAACAAATTATTATAAGCAAATTTCCTTTTGTTTAGCACAGAGATTTTGGAAGCATTGGAAGTTCATGCTTGAATGCTTTTTTGTTTTTTTATAAAAATTACTTTTGCAGATGAAACTAAATATTCAGTGTCTGAAAGTAAAGGGAAAAATTTGGTTCACTGTGGGATAATGAAAACTGAAAAACAATTATGTTGCTGCAATCAAGATCTCAGCTACAAATAACTAATTTCAGTTCTCTTCCACTGCTCCAAAATATACTGCTTATTGTTCTTAAAATATTTATATGTCTTTGAATTATTTACTGAGCAAAGGACGCTTCACTCTTTTAACATAGGAGGAGATGAAAGATTATTTCGTGTCAACATAACAGAAGACAATAATAAATCCATAATGTAAATAATGGGCCTGGAAAAAGAGCTGTGTATTATTAGTATGTGTGTGACTAGATTGCAACTGGGCTTTGCTTATGGAAATACTTTGTCTAGCAGTGTGGAAACACTTGGTTAGAGTGAACAAAGTAATCTGGAAAAACTCTTCTGCAGCTGGCTTCTTTTAGAAAAGATACTTGAGTAGTCACCTTGTACTTGTTTTAGATTTGATTGCTCAGAAGACTTGAGGATAGGGAAACCAGCAAACAATGAATTAATTTCAATTTGTTTCCCATTTCTGTAGAGATGGATTTGCAATATTAATGTGAGCAGTGTGAATTCTGACCTTTCCTGTCGTGGCGTTTAGGAACGAGATATCAGGGAGAAATTCTTTTCTGTGAGAGCAGAGAGACATTGGCAAAGGTTTCCCAGGGAAGCTGGAGCTGCCCCTCCCTGGAAGGGTTCCAGGTCAGGTTGCATGCGGCTCTGAGCAACCTGGGACACTGGGTGCTGTCTCAGCTCATGGCTGGGCTTTGGGAGCTGTTGGTGTTTAAGGTCTCTTCCAACCCAGCCCATTCCAGGAATAGTGTCTTAGCTTTTCCATTCCTGTCTGGCCATGGGCCCTTGTCCTTTCATTCTTAAATTCTTCACCTAATTTCCTTAATGAATTTTCATTAATAATATCTGCATTATTTCAACTATACTGAAAACCACCCCCGCCCATCCAACAATGAAAAGTATCCTTATAGGAAAAAAAAAAAAAATAGATGGAAGCAGGATTTTTTTTGTCACTTGTACCTGAAATATTTTTGCCTTTTCCATGTTTTTCCTTCCCTTGCTTCCTTCATGAAAATGTGACCCAGTTAATCTAACGCTTTGCATCTTCAGGCTCATGTATAAAAAAAATTATCTATCCTTTTAATGCAAAGCACAAGTATAATTCTGTACATATTTCCAAAAAATGGACAATATCCAACATAGAATTTGACACTGTGGAACAGAGCAGGAGTCTTGCCAGCCAGCAGTCTCTGAGAGCTGACAGTTTAAAATAATTCAAAGGTGCCCAAGAAATACATTTCTCACATGGCTGTTTCTTTCTAGCCCCAGCAATTATGTCTGACTATTAAAATTTTGAAATGCGGGGCAGAAGGAAGAGAAAGGATAAATGATAAAAGAGAGAGGGGATAATGGTCACAAATGTTCTCCTTGTGTTTCCTCCAGAAAGGCACATGAATGGGGCCTCAGAATGTTTCCTGCTGCCATTGAAACCAATTAGATTTTTTGCATTAATTTCAGTAAGAGAAAATGCAGGCCCCTGGAGATAAATATTTCTGTCAATATAGCAAAAAACCTGTTTTATTTCATGTCATAATGTAGACAGAGAGATGATTTTTGTCTTCCAATCTGGGGTAGGATTGATATAATTGAAGGAGAAAGACACTTTAATCCTTGGGTTAAAATGATTATATTTTGTCTTCTAAAAAAATAAGATCACACAAAAATTGTTCTGTTATAAAACTATTGTGATTCTTTCCTGTACTAAAAGAACAATCATCTGGTCTTTGCAATTACTTATTTGTGTGGTCAAAGAGTTGCTGAAGCGTATTCTGTTGTTTCTATTTTGGAAAGAACAGACACTTTCATGATGCTGCCAAAATTTCTTTGCTTTTTTGGGTATCTAAAATTCAAAGTGCAATAGACCTCTACTGCAATGCTTCATCATTCAAGTTGCCCTTTTAAATCAATGAGAGTAAAGATCATCCCGAAGAATTAGAGTACTAGGCATAGATCTGTGAGAAAAGGTCTCTATAAGAATTGGGAAGTTTAGTGGTTTGGTGGTTTCTGCTCTCAAAACAGGTGTTCTGAATTTCCAATATAGCTGAACTTTTTTCATCAGTAAATGCTACTTGGTTTTGAATGAAAATATGTTCTAGAAAGATTTACATTTGTAGAGTTTTTTTTCTTTCTGTTTTCTTTTTATTTTTTGTTTTGCAGGTTTTTGGTTTCTTGTTTGTTTGTTTGTTTTTCATTTTTTATTTTTCTGCCACCCCTCTGCATGGGAATCTAACCCATGCTGGAATTGTTGATTTTTTTTTATTTTTAATGGTAAGCCATCAAACAGCTGCTCATTCGAATGTAAAAGTTTTCACATGGCAAAGGAAGAATTCATTAGGGAATTGGAAGGTGTATATGGATAGTAATTTTTTTTTCCTTTGTAGAAACAGTTACCAGTATGAACATATAAATTAGTTATTTCCCTGTTGAAATTAATCTGAAGTCTTAATTCTGTCTATTGACAATTTAATAGATTTGATCTTAGATATCCTCCCAATTATGTGATTTATTAAATAATATACATCTTTAACATCTGTGAAATTGAACAAAAAAGTCATCTAAAGATGGCAGAATACTAAACAAATATATTTGTTTTTTTAACTTTCAGTGAATAAATTGTACTTGGCTGAGGTTTCAAAAAAAAAAAATTGTCAAAAAGTTTTTCTCAATTTGGTGCAAAATCAGAAAAAAAACCAAAAAACAAAAAAACCCAACATAAAAAACCCAAGATCCAACCCACAGTATAACTATGCAAATATTTGTTTTGTAAAAATCCTGCATTGTTTTCCTTATCAAAGACAATCCAGATTTTTTCCAAGGGGAACTAGATAATATGCAGCAAAGCCTTGGAAATTCCTTGTAACTGTGGGCAGAACAAACACGAGGTACCAATGGGAGCAGTAGTTGCCCGCTAATAAATAACACCAGGGCGACCTGTTAAAACAATTGCTTAAAATACAAACAGAACTGGAAACATTTGGCGGCTTTTCTGTTCGCTTGCCAGTGTTTCCAAGCCCAAAGAGGCTGCCACAAGATCTTTATGTGGAAACTGGCTCCAGAGAGGCTGGGAGCTGGGAAGTCTAGGGAATACCACAGCCCTGCTGACCTGGGAGCAACCAGCAGTAGGAGCAAGGAGCTTAAAACCAGGCTGGGCTTTGAGCTGGGAGGCACAGGCAAGAGTCCCCCAGGAAGATGCCTGGGTTTTGCTGAATGTTTAGAAATGGAACTATTTCTGCAAAGTGTCTTTGTTCCAATATTCAGCTAAAAAATGTCTGAGATTTTCTGAGCAGCTTTTTTGCGTAGATGTATTCAGAGATCGAAGCCGTGGGGATGTAGCACAGTGGACCCCCCATCAAGATCGTATTTTTAGGAAGTAAGCTGGCATAAATCCATGCTGTGACCTCCTTGGACAGTTGGGGCAAATACTTTAACCAAATGCTGGAGCAATTTCTAGAATTCAAAGTTAATGCCTCAAACAGCCCACTCTAAAAATGTGTCTAGAGAACGCTGAAGTAAGTACACACAGATAATCTGACATGTTTTGCTTGACAAATGAAAAACAGATAGTGTGAGTGTCTGCAGAATAATATAGCAGATAAATTCAGTGTAGGTAAATGTCAGGTGATGCACATGAGGGGGAAAAAAATCCTTTCTGCCTAGATCTGTGATGATGTCTTGTGGTCTTATCCTCTGTATTCTGGGGTAAAATATTCCAGTGACAGTAGGTGTGTCCCTGAGGATGTCAGCTCAGTGCTCAGTAATGGTTAGAAGACAAATAAAATGTTAGAAATAATTAGAAAATTGAAAAAAAAATTGAGAATATAATTATTGTGTTATATGAAAATCCATGATCTGCTTCCAACTAGACACCAAGAAGTTTTTGCCATCCCTACAGACGTCCCTTCTCCTCAGTCTCCAGAAGGCTGCAACAGAACTGAAGAGGGCTCCATGGAAGGTCCAAAAGATAAGCAAATCATGGAAGAGTTTCTGTATTAGGAATGATTAAATAAATGAGGATCTTTCAGTCTGGAAAAGAGAGGACTGATGGAGACTGTGATAGCAGTCTATAAAATCATAAACTACAGATAAGGCTCAGTTGTTCACATTCTCTTCACAGTATCTTGAATATATCCCCAAGGTATCCCCAAGAGCTGGGGGAAATCAAATGAAGGTAGCAGAGCCAGATTTAAAAGAAATTAAAAGACACAGCTCACATGTAGTGGGTAAGTGATCTTGCCAAAAGATTGATTGGTGGTAAAATTCTCTATTGGTCTAAGGGGACAGTGGTCAAGTTCATGGAGGAGAAATTCACTGAGGTTTAGCTGAACCCAGGGATATTGTGTCTGGTTCAGGAAGCCCCTAAACGGAGAATAAGTGGAACCTGGGTGAATATTAAGGGAAATAATGCTTTATGCTCTTCTTGTTTTTACACTTTTCCCTACTTATCCACTTCTGGCCATTGCTGGAGACAGAGTGTTGTGCTAGAGGGTTTTCTGCTCTCAGTATGGCTGTTTTTATGTTCTCAGCTGCTTTTCAAATTTATCTGAATTTGAGAAATTGTGTAATCTGCGTGCATTTAAAAAAAACCAAAAAAAACAGGTCAGACTTGGAATCTGAAGTTTGAATCTAAAATGCAATTTCTGACCTTGATGTGAACTTTTAAATCTGGATGGGAACAGAAATTCCCCAGTGGTGAATATATCATTATAATTAAATAAAAACTGTGCCTGAAGGTGCAAAATAGAGGAATAAAACCCCAAACAATTCAGCACTGATTTCCCTTTGCCAATTCCTGCTTGTTTGCAATGCTTTTACAAGAACTCTATACAGAATGAAGTAAAGGGACAAGCATTTAGTTCAAAATTATCATGTAAAGAAGTAGAAAAAAGCACTGTAGATTAATGAGCATATATCCAGCAATTTATGCCGATAGTCTGTCAAGTCTCCATCAATAGGTACATGTAAGCAAACAAATTTCACCATATTTGATAGGCCAGGTGCCTACAGGAGAATTTGATTGAAACTTTTGAAAGGGGCACTGCTCTAACTTTGCTGCTTTCTGCTGTGGCACATTTGTTTTGATTTTTCTATTAAAAAGCTTTAGAAAAAATGCATTGAGGAATGCTTACAAAAGTAAATCCTGAACTCAACATTATTCTCATGATTTGACATAGCCAAACAGTCTGGGGGAGTGGAAATGATGGTAATAATCTCTGTGACGTGTTTTATGAACTGTTTATCCTTGTTTTGTAATTGTGCTGTTTGGCATTCAGAATTGTTTCTTAAAACTATTAGAGAACTTGGGCATTACAGTGAGAACTGTACAAATGTTAAGCAACATATGTAACTGTGAACAGGAAAGTGAAAATTCCAAATAAATCTTTCCCAAAGCTGCTTTACTACTGAAACAAAGGATGTGGAAGGCACAGCATTTCTTTCGTTGTTGTGTGCAGTGCATTAGTGGTACACTGGATGTAACCACTGCGGGAGAGCAGAGCTGGTCATGCAGCCATGGAGCTCCTGCTGAGCTCTTCCAGCAGTCAGCCCATCTGCAGATTCCTGGTGTGATTCTCAGCAGTGGCTACAAGTGATGTGTAGGGAGCTGGTCATGGCCCTTCTCTATCTCCCATCTCTTCTGGCCACTTAGGCACAGTTTTAAAAGCAAGTGCACGGAGAGAGTTGTTTTTCTCTGAAAGTGAGTGCAACATATTCTGCAAGAATGATATGGGCTACAAAGAGGAGAAAGGGAAAATATGTGTGGTCGTGAACGGAGCTGGCTGTGAAACAACCTCTCTTAGCAACATAGCTTCCCTTTCTTAAGGCACCAGGCTCCAATCAGGGAACAACCACTGGCACTTAGCAGGATGTCAGGGGCAGATACCACACAGGCTGTCTGCTCCTGCCTGGCCACTCGGGTGAGACCAGGCTCTGGGATAAGACAGGCCTGTGTGGGAGCCTTCATTCTAGGTCTGGGAGTGTTTTGTGGAAGAAAAGGTGGCACAGTCTACAGTTGATGCTGCGGGTTTCTGTAGGAACTGCTATGCCAGGAAATAAAACTATAAATATTTCCAGTGCCTTTAATCCGTAGCCTGCTACTTATTTCTCTATTATCCTATGATGCTGGATGATCATAAGGTAAAGAATCACTATATAATCCTATTATATCCACACTCTCTTTTAACATTCACTGCTTTAGACAATTGTGTAATTACTTTTCATTCATTTCCACCACTTAATATGGAAACCTTTTCTTTCTACATCCTTGAAGCATTGCATCCCATAGGTATGATGGGATATCTTGTGCTAAGAATAATTTTCCCCTGTAAAGCTTTTGAAGCATTATAGAATCTCATTTTTTCTAATCAGCACTCTAGTTTCTTGTGGGCTAAAATTAGGCTTCCTGTCTCTGGCATGCGAGGCGTCAGCGTGTGTGACCTTCAAGCTGCCATCCGGCCTTGAAGTGCAATTTTTGCATCGGGAAATCTAGAGGCAGCAGCTTTACCCTTTTTTGCAGCAGCAGCAAGATCATCAGAAACAGTCAACTGAGCAGCAAGTGCAGGGATATCACTCCCGGGAAGCCATGTTACAGTGATGCACAGAGAGCTCTCTCCAGAGCGGAGGCACGGACAGAAAACGGGGCTGATCCTCCGCCGCTCTGCGCCTTCCCGCAAGGTGACCAGCCCGGAGGGTTTGCATGAATATTAATGGCTAAACTATGGAATGATGAAGAATCAATACTTTAATCTGCATAGGGATAATGTGCATTCCTTATGCATTGTAAAGCTGCTGCACTACAGTGTCTGAATTTTGCTTGTACGCTGAACTCATCTGCAAGCGCTCTCTCCTTCTGAATTATGCATACATTCCATAGCCTGTTGCCTACAACAGATTTATGACAATCTCATTGCACCTATGCAAATCTTTTTTGGTTTTAAGCATCAAGCACTTAATGTCTTTACTGAGGGTGAAAAAAATCATTGTGCAGGAGTGGATGCAGAAACGTTTTATTGCGCACACTCTGTGCTGTTCTTCCTAACTTTTTAGTTCCACATTGTATCTGGTCAGTTAAATGACCATTTTTGCCATGCTCTCAGCACTTTGTTTACTGCAGCTACAGCACAATATTCCCTGTCCTCTTTCTCTCTCACTTACCAAGAAAAGCAGCTGATAATAACAGAACTGAAGTTACAGCTTGGAAATCAGCATTTTAGGTGATTTTAATTATGATGGATGAAGGAGAAAAATGGCAAAAACGTGCTTTCAGTAGTACTGAGCAAATATGACATGGAACTGATACACAGAGCTTATATTACAGATCTGTCAAATTACCCAAGGATAATTTGGGTAGCTGGCGGATTCCCAGCTCATCAGTTCAGTAGCGCAGGCAACACATGCTGGTTAGTTTTGCTTGGGCTTGACATATAAATTTCTGACCATCACCAGAGTAGCTTTAATTGATAATGGACATCTAATTCCAAAATAGGTGTGTTCCCCTTTAAATGGTAGCTGTCACATCACATCACGTCACATCACATATGTCACGTCATGTCCCATTAAATCACATTATATGCTGGCATGATGCAAGATAGCATGATGAGGGGCTAATGGAACGTGACAGCTAATACCTGCTAACAATTTGAGTGGTGGGTATCAGGTCTGAATGGGTGCCAGACTTTAGCTGGGTGTTTGTGAGAGACAGCACAGTCTTTGCCCCAAGATCAAGCTTTTCCTCAAAGGGCAACTTGAGCAGCTGCCCAGCTCTGGAATTTAAAACCATTAGTGATATATTTTGGTTTTTTATAAGGTGACTTATGACACATTAAGGGACATGCTAAGGGAGGGATTAAGGTATGTCAGAAAGCATGCAGAAATTTGACATACGTGGCTTTAATTTCTCAGCTCCTGGCTGATTTTAGGTGCCAAAGTATTGCAGGGATTTGCCTAATATGAAAAATTAGTCTGTGAATTGGATGAAGCCCTGCTTAACGCTAGAAAGTTCCGCTGAGTGATCTACTGGAAAACGCTCAATAATCTGCAAAATCTGTGATACTGTTTTAATGATCGGGTTAAGTTTCCACACGGTGTTTGTACAGCCCCCTCTGGGATCTCCACAGGTTAAATTACAGTATATGCAAGAGTGAGTTATGACTTGAGTAAAGGCAACAGGGAAAGCGCAGTATGTGCAGCTTCCATTTTTCATTGCTTGCACTACATTTGCAGCAATGTCAGTAACACAGACCTCGGGGAATCGGAGTCATTGCCAAATCACAGGGGAAATTTCTCATGTTGCTCTTCCCAAATATTGATTGTTAGGCAATCTTTGAAACTTGCTATGTAAAGAATTTTTTTGCTTGTAGACTGCAGGGATGCAAAGGTTTCTAAGCTAAACATAAAACAAGATAAAAAGTCTCCTAATTGGTGAGGTTTTGCCTCAGGATTTTTGTTGTTGCTTTCTGCACTAAGTCTCATTAAAACACTGAATAATTCCTGTGTCCTGTGTTATCTATTTAAAGAACTGATTGAGTTGTGGGGTGGTTTTCTCCCCAGTACGTTCTCTTTGAATCTTAATTTAATGGGGAAAGAAGACCAGTCCTTTTCTGGAATTACTATGGCATAATCATTTATACTATAATTTTAAAATCTGGAAAAGTCTGCATGAATCATGCATGTATAGTAATGGCTGGGATAACTGTTTCAGGGTGCGTAATTATGATGAAACATTAGGATTGTGTGTCTGTTTGTAATCCTTATGATGGCCTTCTATTCCCTGCACCATATCTGTCATATCCTCCACTTCATGGAGTGCATCAGTCTCTCAACAGGTAAGTCCTTCTGAATGCTCTTAAATCCTAGTGTCCTCGGGTACTTTAGGAACAGCTAGAGTGGTCATTATACCGAGAATAACCATTTTCCAACTAATTAAATTGATTCTGATAACTCTCAAAATGTCAGGACTTCAGCTTTCTGGAATCGCTCATGGGAGATGCTAAATTGACAGTGATCATTAATTATAGATTTTCACCTCTTGCTGGGCTTTACTGTAATGGGGTCTGTTTAAGATTATCTGTGGAGAGTTACTTGGATCTGCAGCATGTGCAGGGAGTAGCAGGACCAGCTTCCTGCTGTAGGGTAGATGTGTTTCAGTCTTGAGTAAACTCTATGGGAAATCTCAAAAACACTTATTTGTGTGTTCTTTTCCTTGTAGGCTAAGTAGGATTAGGCTCACAAATTGTTGTTTTTAGAGTTACTGAACTCTAGTCTTTCTTAAAATCAATGTGACTTGAAGGGACAGCGGGAGGAGGGGTAATTCAGGTGCTGTCTGGGCACAGGATGAGAATGGCATCGATATAAAACTTTAGGATATTGGTGTGCCAGAAGCCAAGGCTTCCTTCCTGCATTGTTGAAAAATGGGCGCTACCTTGCTGCTCTGTTCAGACGGAGTAAATTCCACTTCAGCTTCTGGATCTTATGTTTTCCATTTGACTTACCCTCCTTGGTAGCTAGAGCCAGTGAAGATAAAATTCCAGGTGCAGCGTCTGGGCTACCTACAGAGAGCACCAGATGTAGGTGCCCAAGAAGGCTGGGTATTTTTGGTAAAACCTGTACATCTCTCACCTTTTCGTGACCTGCCGAGGTCTGTGCACTGTACTAAGTACCTGGTTTGGATTGGACACTTTATCAGTGGTTCATTACTTCTGAGGTTTTTCTTCTATTGAGCATGGCTTCTCTAATTTGTTAATTTAATCCAGTTATTTATTTATTTTAATTTTTAATTTGTTGTGTTCCTAGAGACTGTGGTTTGTGGATGCATCAGATAACTGAAAATATGTTATCACAGCTGTTGTGTTACAGCATAAACAAAGAATGAGAGAATAGTGACTTGTTATTTTTAATATATAATAATTGTTAATATATTGGATTTAAAATATTTGATAATCATAAACACTGATAAATTCTTTCCAGGCTGTAATGCAGATATGGAGGCTGTATAATGTATGAGCTTACCAGTAGAAATACTGACATACTGTTCTGGTTTGTATCACCAGCTGTATTTTATCTGTCCAGTCCCTGGTACATGTATTTTCTTAGTCACCACAACTCTACGAAAGCTTGCCATCCTTCATCTCCACTCTTATCTGCTACTGTACAACTAAATCCTACTCCTTGCTGTGAATCAGATTTGTCTGTCCCATCACCCTCTGCTGCAAACACTGGTTTGGGATTGTCACTTCAGTTCTGGCTTTTATGCATCTCCTACTTTAATGGACTTCTTAGCCCTGATCTGTACATTCTAATTCTGCTATTAAAACAGGGCGAGTCATCCGAATTTGTTATTTTCTTTCAATCTTTACCAGGCCCTCCACAATTCATTCCTAGTTTTTCTTTTTCTACCAATGAGTTTACATTGAATATAGATAAAGACACAAGATATACATTAATATAGGGAACTTAACCATTGAATGAGTGACTTTTAGGGAGCTATTTCTATTGTATGGTGATTTAAGGACTTGCAAGTGATTTACGAGGCAAATCCTCCTGCCCTTGACACTCATGCAAAATAATACTCTTAATTTCAGTGGCTTTAGAGTACTCTGTGGGTAAGGAGAGCTAAGTTGGGCTGCTGAATAACTTTAATAGAACTGTTTGAAAGATGGTTTCATCCGCCTCAAGATCAGCAGTCTGTGAGAGGCCCAGTCTCCCCTCTTACATGGCTTCCCTATGATATCTGGTTTGTTATTTTGTCTTGCTTGTTTTGTGTCCCTACAGCTTGGGATCCAGTTCAAAAAGGGGGTTTGGGGGTTTTTTTTTGGTTTTATTTGTCAGTCTCTCTGTTGAGCTAAGTACTTGGAAAGGGAGGATTTGGGGCCAAATGGCCTTTTTCTGTTCTGATGCAAATTCATGTTCTTCATCTAAATTACCGCGGGTCCTATGGAGATAACTGTGTGCAAAGGATCTCAGAAGCAGTGGGGTGGTGATGAATGCCAATGGCTGCCAGTAGTAAAAGCCCCAGGTGATGGGGATTTGTGCAGCATACAAGGGTTTTGTTTCTACATTCATGCCAGCGACCACCAGGAACTCAGGTGCTTTTGCTATGACTGGCTACAACACCAGAATTATTGGCAAAAATTGTGATAGGTAAGCTGTGTTATCATTTTAGCTACTTTTAGTGCTTCAGTTTTAAACCATAAAATATTGGTGTTTTCCTTAATAGTTTGCTACACTGTGGTTTGCGATTTTTTCCCCTACTTCAGACGTATAAGGTCATAAATGAGTTACAAAACTGTTGTTCCAAAATTGAAGGGATTGATGTGTCTGTTCAGCAACTTAGGGGATTCTGTTCCAGCAGCATCAGTGTGATATCAGGTTTTATCATGAGGTGTATAATTTCATCATAAAGGACCTAATTCCTAAGTGTGAAACAGCTTCCAGTGTTGGTTTCATTTTACCCTACAAAAGCATTTTCAGTGTTGGCTGAAGGCTCAGTAAGAGGGGCAAAATAACCCCAGAACGATGCATCAAATTACAATATAATTAACTGAAAAAGGAGTTATGCAATGTGCTTTTTATTTTCTATATCTTCCAGTAGTGCCACTAGTTTCAACTATGGAAAACCTCAGCATAAGTGCTATTGTTTTTCCCTTAAAACAAGGCTCTTATTTGAACAGCATTAAAAAAACATAAGTGATCTATGAGTGTCCTAGAACTTCTGGGTTTTGTTTGGTGTAAATTCCCGCATTATACATAAAGATTTGTGTTTTGCCATCTTGACAAAAAGAGATCTAGGACCAATTTACTTTATTTTTCTCCAAAAAACTGGTAGTTTTGCATTTTCTACATGTCCAAGGCAGTGCCACTATCTTGCTTGTTTCTTGCTCTGGGGATAATATTTGCTATCACTACGCTGAGTGCCCTCCAGGTCTCTGGCTGGGCCTGACAAAGGAGCAGCTGGGAACAGTGGTTCTACCAAAGGACTAACTGGGAACTGTGGTTCCACCTGCTCTGGAGCTGTGGATTCAGGGAACACCAAGCTTTGCCCATGGAGCTCAAGGTGGGACAGTTGCTCTTCTCCATGCACGAGAAACAGCTCTGTTTTACCTCTGCTTCTCCTCGCAGAATGCAGTGAAGCTGCTCTGGAAAAGTCTGGGAACATTGGGAATACAGCCCAAATGAGTGCTTGAGATGAACCCATGCACTGATTTGCTGATTGCCCCTTCTGCAGAGTGTGCAGTAAGTCAGGAGGCCGTGTATTGAACACTGAAGGGAAAGCAAAGTATAGAACAGCTGGACATCAATAACTGTCCTGCCTTTTGTTTGCTCAGTGTTGCTTGAATTCCATGGAAGATATAAGCGATGAAGATTTCACTATCCAATGAAAAATTCATTATTTTGCATATGCAGAAAGGGTATAGGTCAAGATTTAAAAATTCATCTATTTAATTTTTGCAGACTTGCTGCTATTTTGATATGCCCTTTATTTTTCTACCCATTGTGCTTGTCCATGCTTTTCCATGCGCTATGTATGGTACAAGTGCTGACCAGAGTGTTACTGGGCATCTGTGCAAAGCTGCAGACACTCAAACACAGCTGCTGGAGTTTTTCCAACTTCTATTATTGGTCACATGCAGAGAATGACAGTAGGAGGCAAAGCACCTCAACAATCTTTGTGTTGATTCACATATTTGTGCATTAAAAAGTTGTCTTTAAATGCTGAGGTTTTGTTGACTGGAACAGAATTGTCCTCCTAGAATTATGTATTTGTAGTCACAAACAAGAACTTCCTGAAAATTAGTGATTTATTCCTTTTTATTATGCTCCTTTTATGTTTCTGCTGTAACACTCCAGTTACGATGCTAATGCTTGTACACGTGTCACGGTGCAACATGAAATTGCTGTAAGATGTTCTGTCAGTTTAGGTTGTTTAAATTAGCTGGTAGTAGTGACTGCCTAGTCAGCTGATCCCAGAAAAACTGAAAGTATAAACACAGTCAAGTTTAAGAACATTTCTTACGTTGCCTACTTGGCAATATAGTGCAGTATATATATATATATGAACATGTGTTCTTACATGCACAAAACTTGTAAGAAGTGATTAAAAACCCAAGTTTATAATGAGAGTCGAGAGCTATTTTTCTATGGGGGATGTCAAGGAAATGGTCTGCTTCTAGAATGAAGCACACAAAAAGTATGTCTAGAGAGGAATACTTGACAATTCTGCTGCCACCTCTTGATCGTATCCTGTAGTTACAAGTACTGGTTGCAAATGTCATCCAAGTTATCAAAGCTGAAAAAAAGTAGATATATTATTCAGATATAAATAATTATTTAATGTATTGATGCTTTAATTTTAGCTGAGCAGGTGGCCATCTTAGGCTCTGCAGTTGATGTACGGTTTTATTAAGCAGTTTTGTTCAAACTGTATAATAACTTATACATTTAAAATGAGAGGACTGATAAAAATTATAAATGACTAATGAATTGCAGCTATGTTCTATTCATCTTCTCAACTTATCAGGTCTTTACTGCAATGCATTTTTATTAAATGTAGCTTAAATCAGTGCTGCTGACCTTCTCTGTCATTAAACTGACCAGGATCTCTTGCTCTCTGCTACTCCTTTCCAAGGGGTTGCTTGGAGTTTCCTCAAGAAGTATCTGCAAGTCATCTCTTGGGACTGAAATGTCAGCATCTCCTCTCATGTGAATGTCTCCTCTATTAAGGTTGCATGTGTGTGTCAAGTTGTGTGATTGGGCTCTTTGGATGAACAGACCTCCTGGTAGGGGAGAAATGTCTCATTTTTAAGCAGATGTCGTGCACTTCCAAGCATATGATAGTGTGTGGTACTCATGTGCTGTGCTAAAGCTTTAGATAGCTCACCCACACCAGAAATTTGAGCACTGGCCTGCTTGTTTTGTGGGAGCATCCTGTGAGGGTGGACATAGTGCCCACTGGAGTGTGGGTTGGTTTTTGGAATTTTTTAGACATCTAAATAACAGATTATGGACTTGAACTGGGGTGGAAAGTAATGTTGTCAGGTTTTGTGCTCATTCCTTGGTTAATCTTCAGTATTTCTCTAAATCTCTAATCCATAAAGCATAGCCTGCTGTGCCAGAAACACGTTTTAGAATTAGTTGTTCAGGGACCAAATAGTCTAATGCTATGTTGTGGCCGCCACATAAGTAGCTATAACAATAATAAAAGAAAATACTTCAAAAATGTTATTCTAAGAATAACCTGAATATTTGGATCTGTTGCCAGTAGGGAGATATTAAATTATTATACTATGAAGATAATTTTGTAACAAATGAATAATCTTCTTCACAGTGAAATTTCTTATTATGAGAAGTGTTTTGCCAGCTTCACTGAATCAAATTCACTGAATTCCAGGCCAAACTTGCTGCTGCCATTGGGAGAGTGTTATCCTGGCAAGAGAGAGGTTTAAACCTCATAGAGAGCTACTAGATTTTTTTAAAGCTTACATTTATATAAGATTGAATTAGTTAAGGGGTTAACTTTGAGATTGATAATTCTCTTGGGTTTAGATAGTGTTTAGAGGGGAGGGTGGCTGGGAGCCACAGCTGCTTCAGAGCCGTGTGGTTACAGGAAATGTTTGAGGGGGCTGCCAGCCAGGGGGACAATGCTTGAGTCAACACCCACACTTGAGATGTTTGTTGGCATGTCAGCCGGCAGAAATGTACATTTTCCAATTCCTGCTAAGAGTGGGAAGAGTGAGCCTTGGAGTGCTGGAAGGTATTGGTCAGGAGGGCAAAAGTCACAATTTTATGGGAGAACAATTTGAGAGGAAAGACATGGTCCCTCTAGGAGGCAGGCCAGTTCTGGAGCACCACAGCAGCGGGGATACCAGAGGGGTTGTGCAGAGCCCAGAACTCCTCACTGTGGTCAGCATTATGGACAAGGGGTATTATTATTAGCAAACATTAAACTCTTGTCAAAGCCAAGGGCTGAATGCAGGGAGGGAGTTCTAGAACAAGCTGGAGCAATCTGAGAGCAAGAGCAGGGACCTGGTTTAGATGGCCTTTTGTTTTCAGGGCAAATTTTTCCACAGTACATAAGAAATCAGGTTTGTAATTTGCAATAATGGCTGATGCACCTGACTGGTAATAGTCCAAGCAAAAACATAATGCACAGAAGTGTTCAATTATTTCCTAAGACTGTCTTGTGAACAGATTTTGCTCATTTGCAGCTGAGTTGTTTGTGCTTCTGTTTATCTCAGATACCCATTACACTTCCATTTATAGTGTGACAGTGTTTGGCTCTATCTGATTCTCACCAACTCAAGGCAATTAAAACTGCTGGCCCAGTGTCACTTGTCTCAAAACATGCTCAAGCATAGTATGATTACTACAGCTTTCCTCTAAGACTGAAATGTGTGTATTTAATAGCTTCAGCAACAGTATGGAATAGGCTGATTAATAAAAGTGTTGGGTAAGTTGGATTGTTGGAAAGAAGATGAAAAATTAACCGTGGTGTTATCACCTTTGTGTGAAGATACCTGCATGGAGGGGAAACATTACAGAGCTCATTATGGCAGAGTGTTGGCCCAAGTGATGTATGGGCACCAATTTCACCACAATATATTCAGCCCCTGGTAGTTGTCCCCTATAACAGACCAAACACCTTAAAAGACAGCAAGGTAAACTGCTAAAATTCATAGATACCAGCTGCTAGTCTGTAAATGCACAGAGATTTGTTGTTTATCACAGAGGGAAGGCGAGTTGGAATGTGAGTGATGAAGCTGAGACACAAATGTATAGAGATTGGATTTTTAAAATTTTTATTGAAGAATAGTGTGTCTCTGTGTGAGAAATGAATGGCACAGCCCAGAAATGCTGGCTGCTTCAAGGTGAAGTCGGTCAGCTGGGAAGAAATCCTGATCATGAGCAAATCTGTCAACCCTGGGGAGGCACCTATTACCACATCCTCTGTACTTTTGTCTTATGTCCTTCTGTTTATTTCCATTATTGACCCTTTTCTTATGCACTAATTTAGTTGTGACAGGTCAGAAGGGCTCAAACGAGTTGTGAGGGGGTGATGGAACAGGCTCCCCAAGGAAGTGGTTCAAGAAAGATGAGCAGATGTGGCACTTTACAGTACGGTTTAGTGGACACAGCGGTGTTTCCTTGGAGGCTGGACTTGATCTTGGAGGTATTTTGCATCCTTAATGCCTTCTTGTCCTATTACAGTGCACCTGGGCCCTATGATAGAGCATAACTGTGAGACCTACCTGCAGAGTAATGGCATCCCCCCAGGTTTGTCTGCAGAAGTTGAATTGAGTGGTGATCTGTAGTCTCCAGAACACGCAAAGGAAGGTTTGTCTTATCTGCTTCAAAATGACAGCTGATTGCACACAAGAAATGAATAGTGTTATTCATTAAATGTGGTAGTGGTGAACCTTGTTGGTATCTGGTGCCAAATATATTTTGCTTTTTAACTGATTATCACTGTTGCTGGCCAATTTGGCACCTACTCCAAATGCTTTGCTATTGCTAGGAAAGGTAGAAGTCAGTAATTTAATACAGCAAGCATTGGGAGGGTGAAGTAAGTGTTGAAATCTCCTAATTTTATACCCACAACTTTGAATACATTGGACTTCTCAGAATATTTCCATGAAGCACCTGTTCAGCAAAACCGGTCGGAATCCGGTTAACTTTATCAATTTCCATGTGATTCAGAAGTTTGTGTGTGCTGTCGTGCAGACTTGGATTGAAAGGGGTTCCGTCTTTTGCTATGGAGGCTCAATGTACCAAGGAACCCACAGGCTGCAAAGGGCGAGGGCTTGGGCTTGCACTTTTTTAACAGCTGCCCAAAATTAATGACTTGGGACATTCCAACCTCTAGCATTTGATACAAATTTCAGATACCAGTGAGACCAAATTGAACTGATGACAAAACAGCCTGGCCTAACATTGTCTAGCTTTAATGGAACAATTGGGACTCTTATGGCAAAGATTCTGATTTTGTCTATTGGGTAGAACTGTGTCCAGTAAAATATCTCATATATGGAAATTCTCAGTTGATTCTTTAAAATATATAAAGATGACCTAGACAGGGCAGTAAATGCACTGCCTGAACAAACTTTTTACTGTCCTTGCAGTTGTTTTTTTTTTTCTCCAGATCTGTATTTAATACCAAAATCTCACTCCTTGTTATTTAATACTATTACATATAACTTGTTTTTTTCTGCAGCCAATTTTTGGTCCCACCTGTATTTATGGACTAACATTAGGCATGTTTCTCCCACATGTTCATTAATGAAACGTCTCAGAGCCTTCACATTCAAATAATTTAGTTCAGTATATGATGACTCAGATGTATAAACAAGTTGTTTCTTTTCCCGTAGTTACCCAGCTGCCAGGCCACAATAGGATTATTCTCTTGGATGTTTCATCTGAGCTTACACCCCACTCTGGCAAAATAGTCATATCATTTACACTGTACTTAATTTCTGAGAATGCAGTTGCTACATGAGTCATTATAAACTGAAACTCTTGCTTTAGGACATCTATTAGTGTTGTCATATCTTTTTTGGGTGATATGAGTGTGTGTGTGATCCAGTGAGGCAATATGTCAGCTGCTTCAGATGATGAAACCACCTCAAGGTTAAGGCTCAGCTTTTGATTCCTTTTTTTTTTAGCATGGAATTTCTTTTTATTATGAAGTATTAGCCAAGGCTCAGAGTAAATGTCTCTTCTGACTGCATTGTTGTTGAGAGGAGGGCAGCTCAGCCTGGGTCACATCCGATGTTCCCAATCACATCTGTCACACTTGTCATTAGTCACCTCCACCAGCTCCTTCTTAGAAGTAATAATGAAGTCACTGCAATCTTGGGAACACACATCTTTCTCAGCTCAGAAAAGAGTGGAAAAGAGCTTCTCTCTCTGCTTTGTCACCCTCTTTAAGAAACTTCTCCCAAATTTAGCCCTGCTCTGTCTGCCTGCTTCATTACCAAGCAAGCAGGAGGTCTCAGCTGAATCCTGGAAATTGCATGCTTATTCCCAAGGGCCCAGTGTTCTCTCACAAAGCTTCATTTCCAACTGCCAAAGACAAAAGTAGGCATTCTGAGGCAACTGTGCCCCAAAGTCCACTGGCTAATTAGGCAGTGGCAGACACTGGTAATGGAAGCTGCCTCTCCAATATCCCTGAGCAGAGTAATATGATTCTGCTGAAGCTTTGAGTTGTCGCTTTTTTGGGAGGAGATCAGATATTCTTGCTGGATGAGATGTCATCAAAATATTTTGTTTCTCTTACTCTAGTAATCTAATTCTTGAAATGTAACATGATCCCTTTTAGTGGAGAGTCACATCCAAATGGATGTAATTTGTCAGAATAGAAACTACCAGTTATTTCACAAAAAGCATGAAGAACTTATGACTCCGGTTTTATTGATTAGAGATATAAATATCTACTTTAATATGTCCTTGGAAATTTTGTTTGAATTATATGCTTGGCAAGGCAGCAGTGTGTTTTTACCATGTTAAACTACTTACTAACCCATAGAGAAATGCATAAGTGTTTGGGCATTATTCTCAAAAGTCCCTGAAAAAAATTTTCCCATGTAATAAAGGCCAGAGATCTCTGATTTGCAAGTCTGTATGGTTTATCTGGTGCTGGTATATTGAGGGGGGAAAAAAGAAGTATAAATTAGGAAGTCCTGCATTATTAATTTTCTGTGGTAAATTACATGAACAGTATATTTAAATAAAGAACTATAAGGGGAAAGGATGAAAAATTTTAATACTCTGTTCTCCCCCTCCCAGGCTCAGAGAGCAGCAATGAAGTGACCCCTGGTTTAGGCAGAGCAGAATGCCAGTTCAGGGAACACCCCCCATCTGGGCCTTACAAAGTCTGACTCAATACAGTGAGATGGGTTTTCCTGGGGATGACTTGAGGTGATCTATTGTGGTTCCAGAGTGCTGAACTGGAAAAGGATCATATCTTCTGCTTAACACAAAGAATGCACTGGCTGTAGGTGATGGGAGAGCATATCAATCACTGGAAGGAAGTACCTGGAACCTGATTTATCGATGCAATATGATGGAACATGATTTTGGTATTATGATATTAATAGGTGAATTATCATTGCTGCATTGATAGAAATCTGTGAGCAGTCAACATCACTGATGAGTTGCATTTTCAGGCCACAAATACATGCCTGAAATAAAAATTGGCACATGTAGAGTTGGATAGTGGAATTATATTGGGTTCCAGCATCATCCTTGCATTTGTAGCTTTCTCACAGCAAACAGTGGAGAAAACCAGGACTACCTATGTCTTGGCAAAAAAAAAAAAAAAAGAAATCCTGACCAGCTGTATCTCCATTTGCAGGGGTGACTTCTGAGTAAGGAATGATTGGGAAAATCAGCCGCTCCTGGGGCTGGCCACATGGCTGAAATAGCTGTGGGGATGCACTGGAGGTGTGTGTGCGGATGGGTCGCACAGGTGTGAGAACACATCCTCGAGTTGTTAGCACACACTCAAGGTGCACCATATGCTTTCTGTAGGTGCTTAGCCAAGAGTGCTGGCACAGCTCCGGATGAACACGGGTTACGTGGGGAGGGGTTCACGTGTGGGTTGTAGAGGGAACCAGAGCCAGCAGCTCCTGTGGCGTCCTGCTGCTCGCGTGCATGTCAGCACGTGAAGAGTCACTGAGGGGGAGATGTACCCTAGGAAGGAGGTGTGGATGCCTCTGTGCAGCAAATGAGTTTGACCTCATCCTTGCTGCTCGCTGACCAGCTCCAATGTAGGGGCTTGAGCACTGATCAGGCATCTTGGGTGGACTTCCTTTCCTATTTTCCGGTCATTTAGTATTTTGTTAATGCAAAACCTTAAAGCACCAGTTCCTGCCCCTTCTGAAGGAGTGGAAGGAAGTGTGTTGTAAAAGAAACTCAGTATTTCTTCCTCATAAGTGTCATGCTTTACCCCCAGCAACTAAGAACCTTGTTCATATTCCCCAGTGGGATGGAGAAGAGAATTGGAAAGATAAAGTAAGAAAACTTGTGGGTTGAGGCAGGAACAGTTTAATAATTTAAATAATAATACTATCATTGATATCCCAAAAATAAAATACAAAGAGCACAGAAGCTTAGAAGTCCTTGTCAAATGTAAATATTGCTCAGCAACAACGGAAAGATCAGTGTTAGCAATATTGTTCTCATCCTAAATCCAAACCATGGCACTACAGCATCTACTAGGAATAAAATTAACTCTATCCCACCCAAAGCCAGCACAAACACTAATGACTGTTGCTGTAATTAAGAAAATGGTATAGACTGTTGTTGTACAATAGCAATCTCCTGCTGTTGCATAAGTGTTGAAGAATTTATTTTCCAAGCAGGAGACATCGATCCTGTGGCAATGTTCTTTTGCCTTAACATTGTTTACATAAAAAAGGAAAAATGATGGATGTAATCATTTAATTTATGGTGCTAAGAAGTGTCAGTTGCTCACTCCACCAGTATTGATCTAAGGCATTCTGACTGGCTTATGCATCAGGCCTTTCAAAGTTTCAGATAATTGGAGACCAAAGTAAAAGTACAGTTTGATAAGCATGATATTTCCCACTTACTGTTGTGCCCATTGATTGCACTTTCCCATAAAATGGCATGACCAGTGAGTGACTGCTTGTTATGAAATTACAGTTTTTAAGAGGCATCACGAGGTGTAAGAAAGCAGCTTTAAAAGTATACGTATATAATAAAATATGGGGTGTTTGATTACAATTCTTCCTGACAGTTCTTTTAAATTGGTTGTGCTTGCTTTTACTTTAGCTGCAAATATGCACCTGGGAAGATTAATTTTCAGAAATAGGATCTTAGGGCAACAAAGCTGGGGCAGGGTCTGGAGCCCAAGTCCTGTGAGGAGCAGCTGAGGGAGTTGGAGATGTTTATCCTGGAGGAAAGGAGACCCAGGAGGGTCCTTGTCCCTCTCCAAACTCCTCCAAAGGAGGGGGTAATGAGATGAGGGTTGGTCTCTTCTCCCAGTTAAGGAGTGACAGGATGAGAGGAAATGGCCTCAAGTTGCACCAGGGGAAATGTAGATTGGATATTAGGGGGAAGGGGGGAAATCTCAGAAAGGGCTGCTAAGCATCAGAATACTTTACCCAGAAAAATGGTGGAGTTGCAACACCTGGAAG
>VWZN01002330.1:759155-776073 GCA_013396955.1 Regulus satrapa | reverse complement strand
AAAAAAAAAAAAAAAAACAAAAAAAAACCAGAAGTGGATATGGAACTTACGGACATGGTTTAATTGTGAACATGGTGACTATTTGACTTAAAAGAGATCTTAAAGACCTTTTTCCACCTTAACAATTATATTATTCTATGAGTGAGGTTTTTTTTGGTTTTTTTTTAAACTTTTATTTCATAGATATGTTTTTATAAATATAATCAAGGTCTTTTCTTGAGATGATAGGGATAGCCATAATATATCAAGAAGGCAAAATAGTTAACATCAAAATAATATGCAATATTATAGTAAGCAAGAGTTTTAAAACATGAAAAAGAAAGTGTAAACCTTTTTAAGGGTTTCAAAGGAGTAGCCTTTATTATTTGTAAATTTAAATTATTGGGAGCTAAAATTAGTGAAAACACCATTCAGATGAAGTTTGTGCTTGAATACAGATGTGTGGGAGCATTAACCTTCATAAAGTTTTAAATATATTTGAAAAGAAAACCCACCACAACTAATTATACATCGTTTTACTTCCCACCAGTTTCCCTAAAGAATGAAGAAATTGCCCTCTTTAGGTCCTTTTCTACAGTTCATACCATTAAAAATAGATCTTTCTTCTGCACAACAGGAAACACTGAAAGCCTGGTTTAAATTTTCAGGAAACTCCTTTTATTTTTGATCCTTTGAAATTGTAATGTTAATACATTTTCAATTAAATAGGAACAACTCTCTGTGCATCTCAACATGAAACACAAAGGGATTTTGGGACCCTTCCAATTACTAAGGCTTGAATATTTTAAAAAATTATTTAACTTTTTACAGTTTTGTTTTGTGTTTTTTTTTTTTTTTTTTTTTTTTTTTTTTTTTTTTTTTAAAGAAGTTGTGCTGTGGGGCTCCTAACATGGAAAGGAATATGACAGCATTCTGTTTGCCCTTTTAAAGTAATTTGTTATATAAAGTCTGAATTTTAAGACAGATCTTTTTCTGTAATGTTCTTTTGCTTTTACCATCTGCATTGCTGTCCAAGATGAAAGCTTTTGTTTGTTCCTGCAGGAAAGACGAGGACTGAATCAAAACTACGATAAATCTATGTTCAGTTATTTCATCTGTGAATAAATATGCTCATCTCATTGCCAAAAAAAAATGGCTGTGACATCTCAGCAACCAATTTGGGTAGTCAGGGTCCTTTTGTGCAATATCCTCTCTCCGACACCGCGATACGAAGTGTTGATGAGTGAGAAGAAGGTGTTTTTGCCTGTTACCACGTCGAAATATGCCTTCAGGTGACAAAAGTTCAGAGATAACCCCGGGCTGACAGACACGGGCTGCGTGCTCCCTGCCTGCGAGCAGCAGAGCGCGGGGAGAGCAGCCAGCGCTTAAATGCAGGTGACAGCATCAGTAACAAATCGTTATATTTGACTGCTACCATTTAGCAGCTCCTGCTTCCCATCGCTCTGGTGGAGGACACAATGCGCTAGTAACACCCAGTATTGGACTTTTCACTTGGTGCTCTTAAAATGCCGTTTCATTAAATAGCTGCCACCTACTCAGCTGAGCAAAGCTGGAGCTTCAGGGCGCCAAACTCACCTGAACTCCTCGGGGTGTGGCGGATTGTGCATATTCCCACCTCCTATTTTCCGAATTATTTTCCTAAAAATGGGGGGAAAAAACCCCCGTTTTTACTCTCCTTGTTTTGTTCCCTCGTCTTAAACATATTCTGTTGTGTTACAGAGATAACGAGAATTCATTTCTAGTCATCATGGTGACAAGTGTGTCCCTGTCTCTGAAAATGGTATCTGTTGCTGCAACCTCAAAGCAAGACAGCATGCAAATTAGTTTTATGTCTCGTAAAAATAATGTCTGAGAGGTTTTATTTATCATCTCCTCATATGTTAATTTTTAAAAATCGCTGAAATTGAAGAAAACCAGAGGGATAAAACATTGATATCTAATGTTGCTCACAACAGGATTCACCCCCACTTTGTTTTTACATGTCCCAGGGGCTCCTGAGGCTGTGTCATCTTCTTAACCACTCCTTAATTAAGAATATAGGTAAATTGTTTCTAAACTGTTACTTTAAGTCTACACTTGCTGCCAGTAGCAAGGAGTTTGATTTTCAATCGCAAAGCTGTGCTGTAGCAAAGTCAGTACTCAAAAGTCTGTAGGTGCTCTGTAATGGATTTATCCTTCTGGCCTTAGACAACTCGGAGTGAAAATCATGACAGTAGTTTGGAGCTTTGACGTTTTCCAGGCTGGGTAATTGATATCAGTGGTTTTAGGGATTCTCAATATGGAAGGAAATGTTTATCACAGTAAATTATATCACGTAGTAGTAAATTATATCACAGAGTGTATCCCATTCTCCACTCAGAGCAAGAAAAATAACACAGACACACTTCACAAAGACAAACGTTCCTGATTTTTTTTCGAACAGCCCAACTTTATTTCATTGAATGGAAAATGCTGCTGAAATTTGGAATTCATGGTTTCCCCCCCCGTATTTAGCAACATGTTTCACATATTCTTTTATATTTTGTAATCAGTATCTGAATTATGGGGTGGCAGATTGAGGAGTGTGTGGATTTTGTGGCCAGATATTCTGTTTCGACCACATCTGTATCCTGCTCCCATCATTGAACATTTCAGGTTCCAGCCAAGCATAAAAGCTTGTTAGTTGTGTTGGGCAGCTCCAGTAAAACTTTCACACCGGTTTTCTTCCTTTGTTTCAATTTGTGGGGATAAAGATCAGTTTCTTCCCTTCTTTCACAACGGTGTTATTGTGTTAAGCAGGACTGGATGCCTTCATTCCTTACTCAAATGTAGCATTTGTGCATCGTTTGTGCAAGGTGTTCTTCTTACCCTCATAGAAATGCCTGGAAAGATATGAATGTCTGGGCATTACACTAATTATATGGAAATACAATCTGTGATATTTTATATCACAATTTTTCTTTCTAAAAGTCTATATTATTATGTCCAATTGTGGGTTTATTTTGTTGGTTTTTTTGGTTTGTTTTTTTGTTTTGATTTTTTTTGCCAAATGGAGATGTAATTTTTTATGCTAAACTTCAAGTAAGAATATTTGAGAATGAGAATAGACAAAAAAAATTGTTAAATAGAAATATACTGTGAAGATTTTGGTCTTTAATACAAATTTCTACCCTAAACAGATTTTTTTTTTAAGATTGGTTATTGTACTTTTATAGATCATATGTACTGAATATCCTTGAGTTACTCTTGAGAGCTTTCACTGATGACAGTTTGGTTTAATTTAGCTACTACTACAAAGAGATTAGGTTGTCAAGAAGATACTATTGGAGTTTTAGGGATTGCTGAAATCCTTCTGAAATGAAAAGTAATATAAACTGTAACTTTCTTTGATAGTTCTTTCATGAAGAAACTGGTTGGAAATCAACCACAAGGGAACTTTCTATTGTCTAGACAAAAGAGAAAAAAAAAATCTTCTCATGTTTAGCAGTTAATAAAAGCTTAAAAAACAAAACAAACAAACAAAAAACCCACCAAAAAAAACCCAACCAAAAACCCTAAAAAAGCCCAAAACCTAAACTAAGAAAAAAAGGCACTTTTATTTATTTCTTTCACTGTAACAGGCCATCTGAACTTCTGTCTCTGTATGTAGACTGAGAGTTGAAGGTATCCTCCTATCCAAATATCATTTTGCTTTTTGTTCTCTCTACACATATGGGATCCCTCAGTTCTTTGCTCACTTAAACACAATGCAGTCATTGTGAACCACAGAAGTATAATTTTGAGAAAAAGGTTTATCAAACATAATGGACCCCACATTAATGGAAATATACCAGAAAAGCCTGTTGCATTTAAAAATTTCTCTAATTTTAGATTGTCAGTGATATATAGCTCTGTTTAATGCCTTCATTACTATAAAATAATTCTAAGAACATTAACATCATATTTCTGAGGCAAAAGGTTTTAGTTTCTTTAGTTCTAGGCACAATAATAGTAAATAATGAGTACAGCTGAATTTCACCTTCTAGTTTTATTTTTACTGCCTAAATTTGTGTGAAGAAATCTGAGTCATTGTCCCAGTGCTAAAATAAGCATAATCCTTGATCTCCCATAAGGAGACTTCGATTCAGAGTAATCTATTATACTTTGTTTGCAATTAGCTAATCCTCCACAAAATAGTTTATTCTGTTCTTCTACTTCAAATGACATTTTATTGTGCTGGATATGAATTCAGATTAGCTGCAATTTTCCAATATATAAACCTTTACAAGAGACAGTTGTAATTGATTTGACCTCCCAGGTTGGCCTTGCACTCGGACTGTCTTTGGAAGTTGCAAATATGGAAACTGAGCTCATTGCCCATGTAAATAGAATTTATTTTCTTTTAATGCAATTGTAGAAAGACACTGCCAAGTTGGAGGGTTACTGAAAGCATGAACTTGCAATTTCTGACAATTTTTTATAGCCTCTAGTGTTTTATCTGGTTTGGGCAGTGTTTTGAAAGCTATTTCATAGAAAATTGTTTACAGCACTTTGTCTCTTTTCCCCTGAATAGCTGTGAATCTTTAGCTGTGTGTGCTGTTAGCCATCTTGTGCAGTGAGTTGCATTACCTTGTAAACATTTTGCTTTATCCTGTGAATTTTTTGGCAGATTGGTCTCAAACAGCTATAATTCAGTTGGCATGGTTTCAAGCAAAATGAATCATAAATGGCTACAGAGAGTTTTCATTTTATGTAAGAATGTGTGGAATTTGTCCACATAATCCCCAATAACCTAATCTCCTCGTGCCATGGTTCTCCTGCTCGCTTGTCTCAAATGAAGTTCATATGCTGATAAAAAGCAACAAAAAAGGACAGTAGTTCTAGGCAATCATGGTAGAGGGGAAGTTCTCTGTGTCTTTCAGTTTGACAATTCTTTTCCTGTGATTAATTCTGAGATTATCGAGTTTTGGTCATATTCAGGAACTGGTTTAGATTGGGGATTTTTTAATGCTCTCCACACTAAGAACAGCCAAATGCTGGACTTCGTTTGTACCCAACATTCCTCCAGGTGTCAAAGTGCACCTGATGTGAGTTTACAGAGCAAAGACAAGCATCAGAATGTTGGTTAATTTAAAAGTAGCAGCACCAAGCCTGAAAGAATAAACTCAACCCATCATAGCACTACCTTTCTGGTTTTCTCACTGGCTATTTACTGTCGAACATTCTGTAAGTTCCCTAACCTGTAAAATGGCATGGGGTACTTTAAGCCTATGTTTTCTAGCACTGTATTTGACCTTGATCTGTTCAGTCTGAGCAGCGACATTTGAAGCCTTTGCAGGTTGCAGTTCGAGGGACTGGAGGAAGCATTGTAGAATTCAGTGGCTGATGTGAGAGCTGTCTCCGATTTAAACCCCTAAATGGCACAGGAGATGCTTGAGAAATTCTTTATTGTAACTGCAACATAAAATGAGCTTTCTTCCTACATAGGGCAAATCCCAAATCTCTCTGGAACTGTAATTGACTCAGAATGTGATTAATGTAACTTAATTGTCTTGACTGTACATACATCAGGCACATCACCACCATCTGAGTCCAGGGTGCATTGAATCGCTGTCTAATTTCCAAAGGCACTTTAAAGGATGTCATCCTCTTTGTCTAGACACTGACACCTTTTAAGATGAGGAATACCATGTTCTGAAGTCCGTTGCACCTTGTTTATACCAAAGATCTGATCGCTGCCTGCAAATACATTAGGCACATCAGAATGGCATTTTCATTCATCAGCTCCTATCTGAACTGTCACTTGCAGAAAAATTGAGGAGACTGACAAAACCTTCTTCCTTTCAACCCAAAATGAAAAAATATATTAAAAATATTGTCTGTTAATGGACAGCAGCACATGACAATAAATTGCAGAGCTGCTCTCTGATATGATCTCAAAGAAAAAGGCAGAAGTGCAGTCGATTCACTGAGTATTTCTGTGCGTAAGCTCAGCCAGAAAGTTTGAAACTGAAAAGCCATTTTTATATAACTGGTGATTTAGCTGCCTGTCCCTCCCTCTTCCAGGTCATTAAGTAGGTAGTGCTGTGTTTTTTGTTTGGTATTAATATGTGTGTGCAATAAAAAATAGAATAGATTTCAATTTTTTTATCCATTTGCTCCTGAAATGGAGTATAAATGAATTGCACCATGAGGTGCAGAACAGTATAGAGATTCAAAGGGGTGACAATACCAGCATATGAATTCAAATACATACATGTGTATACATTTAAAAGGACACCTCAATTTTGACAGAAAACATTAAAGACATGAAATTCATGGCTACAACTGAAATGTACCATATGTCCTCCAGCACTTAGACACAAAGAGCACATTAGCAGAGTAATTAAAGGGCACCCTGTTGTGGCTAGGTGGTGGAAGACATATGGTGTAGCATGAGTAACCATGAATTTTTAAGTTCATATTGTTTTTGATCATAACCTTGTTCTTTGTATTTAATATACTGTAATTTCTATGCATTACTGTAGGTTTCACTTGTGTTGGAGGTCTCCATTTCAGCACAGATGTCTAAATCTGCCAGCCTAATTAATGCATGGGTTTTTTTGGTGAATTTCTTATTTTAATATAAAATGCCTTAAAATGTTGGAGTCACAGAACACTGACTTCATGATAAAGGGGGCAGCACATGTGTTTGTAGCTTTCTTCTCTTTCACACTTGCACTTCCTTCTCATCACTTCAAAAGACCCCATGAAACAGGGAGACACTTGAGAAACATAGATTGTTGCAGGCAGATTTTGCAGATTCCACCTCCTCTTGAAAACAGAGCAATTCTTTTGCCTCTTCCTCTTTGTCACTCGTAGCAAATATGATGCTGCCAAAATTCAGTGGAGAGTTTTTGCTGATGATGTACAAAGTAAGATAGGATCCACTTTGCGTGGCTTCAGGTGAAAGATTTCCAGCTGGAAGAGAGCAAACCCATTGATTTATCTGTAAATGTGTTATCCAGGGACCCAGAGCTGTGTAAGCCACTTTATTTACATAGATGAATTTCTAAACATAGCCATCCTCTGGAAATACAAGTATCTGGTGGGGATATAAAATCAGAGTTTAAATAAGCCTTTTGTCTTTAAACAAACAGAACATCTCTGAAAGTTTTGTTCTAAGACAGCAAAATTAAATAGCTGCCTCAGCATGAGCTGTTAGCTGAAACCAGGCTTTGGCCGTGTGTTTTCACTGGGATGTAGCTGATCAATGTGAAACTTGAGGCTGACCTTGGGGAAACAGCAATGAGGAGAGGAGTACCTGTCTGGATTTGGGTCTACCACCATGCAAATCTAATGCTCTGTGCAGATGAGGTCCTTAAAACGCCAAGGTACGGTGGGGGCACTAATCCTGTTCAATGCCTGGCAAGCCAAGTTGTTGATGTATGTGCATGGACACTGAACCAGACCTGTGCCAATTGCACATCAAATTTGGTAGATATCCTCAAACCACTTCTAGCACTATTTTTCTCCCTCTTATTCTCAGGAATTAAAGCTTTTACTTGGAATGCAGGGTTCTTCACAGATCTTTGAAGTCCAAGAAAGTAATATATTTTTAAAACAGTTCAACTTTTTCTCAAATACTTAAAAAATCATAGTAGCATTTACATCAGGTGATCCACAATATTTCTTTTTATCCAGTGAAGATCTCTACATTGTAGGGGGTGGAGCGTGGAAACTCACTTAGAGTCATCAGGCTGGAGGCAGGGATTTAGTCATTCTCCCAGGACATAGAAAATACAAATTTGATTCCATCAGACTGTTCAGAGATTTGAATCCACTGCCTCCTACTCCCAGTGTGAGTAATCCAACCATCACGCTGCAACAAAAAAGTGAGGCATCAGCACCAAAGAGTATAGTCCTGACCAAATCTGACTTTTAAGTGCCTCTGGGAGGCTTTAGAGAGGTTGCTGTATGCTAAAATCAGATTGTGTAGGCTCAGCTCAGGAATTTAAGGCTTAACTCCAGAGCTTTTGAGTTCTTAAAATTATTTTTTTTTGTGTCTTCAAGGTTAGGTTGCCAAAGAAAATCAGTGGGTTGGTGGGCTTCAGGTGCATCGATGGACCAGGTTCAAGTCTCATGGCCCAATTTTTTCCTGCTCCATTTGGACACAGCTCTGAGTTTATTGCATCAGGGAATGAGAGCAGCACAAAAAAAGATAGCCTGCATCTTGACAGGTGGACAGTTTTACCTGAGATGCACTTGGGCAAAGGAACTAATTGAACAAGTGTTTGGCACTCCACAGAAGTGCTCAGCCCTACGCTCCAGTGAAAGTGGAACTTTGCTCTTAACTTTAATTTCATTTGTCTTGATTATTATTGTGTTATGTGCCCAATTCCAAACTGTGCCTAACCAGGGCTGCATTAATTGTTTAGATTAAAAGAGGAGAAAGAGATTTCCTGTATTTTTTTAGGAAATAAACCAGTTTTATCTATGCAACATCCTTCTGCCTGTGGTAGTGCTGTGAGCTTCACGCTGTGCATTGTAATGGAAGTTGAGCTAGCAAAAATTTTGTGTTATGTTGCCATCCATTCAGTTACCTTTTCTGATTTTTTCTTTTCTTTTGAGTGGGTGTTTAGTTCGCTATCTCAAATAGATAAATGTTTAATTTAAATGGGAGGTATTTTTTTGGTAGAAATTAAGCACTCGCATGGTCCTAGAACAATTACAGTCTGTAATGTCTGGGTAATGCAATGTAGCCAACTGTAACCTTTAATTAGGTTTGCCTTCAGAACATTGCCAAGTGAGAATCTGAATTCAGACAAATGTCCAGATCTCCTTCTTGGCATCTACTTTTAATATCTGTGAGAGATTATTTTTAGCTTGTTATGCTGTTAGCCCTACACGCTCCATTACTGTTAGAAGAAGTTCTACAGGAAGAGTTTCATTTCTAAAGGGTTGTTTTACAAACTGACTTTTCTGGAATCAGAATTTCCTCAGTTGTCAATTTCTATTCATTTAGTCTTCATTGCTAATAAAAAGAAGTGTCCACATTAGCAAGAAAAAAAATGTTATAATCATTTAGCCTTCTAAATGAGAAGAGACTTTTCTTGGTTTTTTCTTAATTCAAATATAAGCTCTTCTGGGCTTGGGGTCTTATTTCTCTCTGTGCAGCACCTCACTGTGTGTCTGGTCAGAGCAGGTTTTGAAGCGAAAAGAACTATCATGGAGTAATTTAACTATCATTAAATGTTTTAATTTAGTTTTAACAAAATGAAGTGTTTGAAAAATGGAAGAGAGAAGAACGGACTATCTTTTTCTGTTTTTTGAACAAATATTTCTTCAGGTTTCACTGGCTCACAATTTCCTAGGTTCAGGGTGGAGTTTTGGTGAGATTAATGGAGGTATTGAAGATGTGTAAGACACTGGCTCAAGAACTTTTTTGGCTTTGCCACAGCTAAAACCTTGAAGCAGAGACTGTTTTACCTCATGCAAGAGCACCCATGGGCAAGCTCTGGCTCCTGTGAGAATGCCTTGTTCTCATTTCCTGGACTGGATTTGTGTAAACAAGTATTCATTTGGTGGAAGTGTCACTTCAGTCTCTCTGCATTTTCTAGCCATTGATCAATGATCTTCTGTTGCATGTTTGTTGATTACCCCACCATACCTTTATTTTCTGTAAAAAGCAATTTTGAAATATTTTGACCCATTCATAGGTGTAATGGAAAGTGCAGCATTTCAAGTCAAAGAAGCAGTTTTTCATAATTCATCATAGGAAACAACCCCTTAAGATGTTTGTCTTTATGTCCAACTACCTGCCTTTTATTCCTTAGTGATTCATAGCCCTCCTCAACAGTAAATTTTGTTTTTCCTATTATTTTTATATTACAATGAGCTTGATTTGTGGACAGGAATGTGCTCTTGATAATCAATATTCTCTGATCCAGGAATTGTCAGGGATGTATCTCTGCTTTGTATCTTCCATCATAAGCTGCTCTTGAACAGAAACCCTCTGGCTTCAGGTGCTGTCCTCTTCTCTTGCTCCTTCAGGCTTTTTGTTCCCCATCTCCTGTTCACTCAAGACTGTACTGAGTCTTTTGAAAGATATTTTTGTTGATTTACTTTTTAAAATTTTTTTTTAATTAGTCACTGCAAACCAGCAGTTTGTAAATAATTTGTGTCTAAACACATAAAAATAGAGCAACTAAGATAGATAACTCCAGGGATAATGCTATGTAAACCCAGGTCCCTGTTGAATGTGTAAGGCAGTGGTCAAGGTTATGTTAGTAGTATATTTTGCTGATCCCGTGGTATAGCCAGGCAGAAATAAAGCACAAGGATATCTTAAGGATGTCCCTTTGGTTTAATGAAGAAATATGCTGATGCTCTGCAATGTTTCATCTTTAATATTTAATCAAGGACATGAAATCTGAAAAACAAGAAATGTTTTGTTCAGGGAAGTTTATTTTAGAAGCTATATTTTTGCTTTAAAAAGCCCATTTTTTCTCCTTCTACTTTTATTTTGTTGAAAATGATTGTGGGGGTGAGTCAGAATCTTATGAGAAAAATAATCATGCTGAAATGACAACAATTCCTACTTTGTCTTGTAGTAGTGAAAAATTTCAACACTGCTGAATTCCAATGCTGACTTTACCATTTTCCTGATCTCCATTTAAAGAAGTATAAAAGGCTACTTTCATTTAGTAAGGAGATGTGATTGAAAAACATATCCTTGTTAGATTTTCATCACTGGGAGATTAAAAAGAAAAAAAAAAATAATAGTGCAAGTATCCATATCTTTAATTTCTTTCGATGCAGTTATTCAATTGCAATATTCAACCTACTTGCAAATGTGAGGAAATGTATGCCAGAAGATTCAAACCTTTCACACCCAAGTTCATTTTCTTCCACTGCTGTTTGATTTAAATCAATACCCGAAAGGTACTTTAAAGTCCTTTGTATCCTTTGCAGTAATGATGTAAGCTGTCAGAGAGCCACCAACATTAAAGAAGCAAAATAACTCCTGCTTTAAACAGAATCCTAGAAATCCAACAGAAACTTTACAACTGGCATTAAGGATTCAATTGCAATTGTTTAATGAAGATGTTAGCCGGTGATTTTTTTTTTTTAAGCAATGTGTCACTTTAATGTTCTTCTTAGGGCAGCTGTTATTACAAAAAAAAAGGTGGAAAAGATCACTGAAAATCAAAATCAATTTGGTGATTTATGGGTCACCAGGAATTGAGGACACACAGGTCCAAAGTTTGCGGCTCAGGTTTCTGAATTTTTTTCTTAGGGCTGTATGCTACAAAAAGGATGGAGCTCTTCCCGAACATAAAGAAGTTCCCCCAATCCAGTCTCATCTGCTGCCCAATGTCCACCATATTTGATTTCTCTTTCTGTAGATCAGGGATTTCCCGGAGAGGAAGAATAGCTGAACACAGCTATAATTTTACTTTAGGCTTCTGATTTATTATGCCTTTTGCAAAGTTCAAATTAGCAGTGGCGATGAACAAATAGATTTAATTATCCTGTAGAACAGAGCTGTGGTCCTGCAATATGTATTTCCTATGTTTGTATTTTAATTTTAATAGACATCAAAATACGAAACGTTTTTGAGGGGATACGTGTGGGAATCTATTTAACACTGGAGTGACAAGAATGTCCTGTCTTTTCTTTCCCCCCCTTTCTGACACCTCTGGTTCAGCTTAAACCTCTGTGTACCCCCATCATCTATCTCAGGTGTTTTATCTGAGAAAATGAAAACTCAAATGCAGGCTATGTTATCAATAGGATTCTGACAACATTTGCAGATGTACAGAGAAAGGACTTGGAAATGTTTTTTTATTGAGTATTGAAGACCTGGGCAGCATTTAAGAAAGGTCTGACTCAGTCCAGGCGGTGTTCGACTTTAATTTCCATGTAAGATTGAAATTCTTGCCCTGCAAGTGAGCTCTAAATATTAATTTCCTTACATGTATTTAGGAAGCAAGTCAGATACTGTAAGTGAGCAGTAACGGTAAAATATTGGAACAACAGCAATATACTATGGCTTTTTTTTAAACATCTATTTATAGAATGCTTTCTGCTCTAAGGATTAGGGGAATAGAAGCTGGGATTTTTCTGCTCCTTGATGAGTGTTAGTGAAGCATATTTGCTAACACAGTTTGACATACAATATATTTCAGTGCTTATGGTACCTTATGGTATGGTACTCCTGGTACAGTACCTTATGGCATTTTATTTAATGTTTGTGAGGTTTTCTGATTGCTTCCCAGATAATTTATTTTATTGGCAGCCAGCTTTGTGCCCTTGTATGGAAATAAAGCTGAAGCAGGGTGGTTTTTAACATTACAGAATCTCTGAAGCATTTTAAAATAATAATACCTTGTTTAGCTGTTTTGGCTAACAGATTTGCCTCTAATCACTTGAAAACTAGGGAAATTCTTATCTTGAATACTTATGTGCTATGAAATTAAGATAAAACCAATCAGATAACATAGAAATTTTCTTAGCTTGGAATTTTAAGAATCTAATGCTCCCACAGTCATTTTCAGTCTGTCTGCATGGATCCAAAAGAACATTTTTTTCTGTTTAAGCCATGAAGGATGGACTCATCTCTCAGCTCAAGATATAAATGTTCTTTCTTGCTGAGCATTGATAAAATGTTTCACAGTTATCTTCCTGCCTTTTCTTTATATGCTGTGGCATACACTTCTCCCCTATAGTTCCCATTTGTTTGCTGCCAAGAATAATTACAAATCCCAGAGACTTTAGCATCTCTGGCTTTATAGAACCCTATTTTAATCACAGTTAAAATCTAATATGAGAGAGCATTCATATTGTGTTTTCTTTATGTAGCATTATGTCTCACTTGATTATAAAAGAGAGATGACTTCTCAGATAAAGACAATATGGAAGATCCTTTCCCACATGAAAATATACCCCAGTTATCCCTATTTTAGTTTAGAAAATACTTGCAGCATCACAAATAGGACTATTAAGATTTTCCTTTAACTGAAAACATACTATAAATTTGTAAAGGCAAATAAAGACCTTTTCTTCAGCAGATGTTTTGCTGTTTCATCACTGATTTTAATTTAAAAGCATGTGCCTACTATTGTGTTTTACATGGTCCAGTCACGTATCCGGGTCACTTTTTAAACTCCTTCATGCCTAAGGAGCAGATGGTTTGAAAAGCAAGCCTTAGTGCCACAAAATCCAACATCTCCCTGCTTTCATTGTTCAGAGCCCTGCTCTTGTTTAGTGTGCTTTGCTCCCTAGTGCTCCTCCCAGCCAACTTTTAATTTGCTCAAATGGGCTCTTTTATTTCGCTTTTCTTGGAGAAACTGTATTGGAAACCATTTCAAAAACCAAATCAAACCACCTTAGCTCTGCTCTAAAATATTGCTTCATTTTTATTATTATTTTTCCTGTTTTTCTTTTGTTACACACAAAGCAAAACATTCTCTAGTAATTCAGTTTTACTCACTGCACCCCCGATTTTTGGCCAGATTCATAATGAGTCTGAAGAGAGATGGAAGTAGGTAAATACAGGTGAACAGACAGGAAAATGAAAAAGGGAAACTAAAATTATTAATCCCCAAAATAATAAAATGTGTATCTTGGAGACAATGGGTTAAATGTTGGAACAAAGAGAGGTATCTTATGTTTCCCCCATTCTAAATATACTTTAAATGCCAAAATAATCTTCTGTTCTATCCTTACAAATTGATTCCAATTTGTTAGTCAAAGACTCTAATGAAATGACTCAAACCATAGTCTTGTTCCACTAAGCAGTTTGCTACAGCTTTTTTTTATTAATTATATTCAGACTGCAAGAACTGTCAGAATGTTAAAATTCCTAAGGATAGTTTGCCAACATCTATCACTAGATTAGAAACAGCTCTGCAAAACCTTCAACAAAGCAAATAATATTCCATCATAAAATCAATACAACTAAGCATTGTCAGCATAGTGCTGACAGTTCCAGCTAAAACAATTTATAATTTTTGAAGAAGATATGTTGTAAATAGAAGCTAAGAGGTCTGTGAAAGATGTGGCCAGTAAACAGAACCCAGATGAAAACATTTTACTGCTGATACGTGTGTGTCAGCTCTGCTTGGCCTCTCTCTCTACCCAAATTATCCCCACCACAAATTCTGAGTTGCATGGATCGAGTTTATCTTTCATGAAGGTAGGGCACCCTGCCCTCCTCACCCTGCTGATTCCACTGGCTGTGCACTAGAAAGAGTCCAAGGGCCTATTTCCTCTCCTTTGCTGGAATACCTGCTTCTAGGAACACTGAAAAAGCCCAGGAGGAATAAACCAATAGCTGCACTCATAAGAATGCAGAGAGCACTACTCCCCTGGCTGCTAAGAATATCATGTACCACCATGGTCATCTGGTACTGCTTCTCACAGAGAACAGATTTTAGAGAACTCATAAATTCCACAGTGAGCTCAAAATGTTGGTCTGAGTTGCAGAAAGTCTTCTAGTCTTGATTTATGGATACCAGGTAATAGAAAGCAATTAACAGAATCTTTTAGGAGTTATTTTAAAATCTCTTTTTCTTTTATATTATCAATAATTCTTATGTTCGAAGAGGCACACGCTGTTAGTTTGAATTACTTTTGTTTTAACTTTAAGTCTTGGGCCTTCACTAGCCCTTTTTCAGCAGGGGCTACAAATGTTTCTGCCTTCCAAATGTCACCCACAAACCTGGGCAGCTTTCTGGGCTGTTACAGCTGCCCGAGCATGACTGTGCCATCTCCCAGCCTGTGCTGCCCATTGAGTGTAACTCCACTCTGCAGCACCAGCAGAGACTGCACTGCACACGTGCCCTTTCAGTGAGCCACAGATGAAATATGATTCTCTTCCAAACTTTTCCATTATTGCAACCTTTTCTTTTTTCTTTTTTTTTTTTCTTGAAATGTTGCTATCAAAACTTTATTCTGCCCAACAGTGCAGACCTGAACTCATTGTGTGTCTGTGGTCTGTATTTGCTTTTGCTGTTCCGTGTTTGTCCATTGAATGTCTAATTACCGTGGTGTTTCATCCTACCCAGTGTCTCCTTATTCTAAAGTAGAATAGTTGTTGAGTGATTTGCTGTCTCTTTTTAGGTTGTGTTTCGCAGAACTTATATTTGCCAAACTCAGAGACAGTTTTGAGCTAGATGGACCACTGACCTATGGAATATGGCATTCCTTATTTTAAAATATCAATGCTCCAGTGGTTTCTGCATGTCATTATTCTCAAAGGGTATTCTGCATATGTTACCCACCATATCACCATTTTTTCTTTCAGTCCAGTTTTCTTTTTTTGATTCATAAAGCTGCCAGAGAAGGGTAAATTTATGAGGGGCCCACACTAGAAATATTTCATGGAGTGATTCCTCATGTTCAGAAACCTTTCTGGCTCCCTCAATGTAGTCAATTTAATTAAAGAAAATGGAGGTTCATGACATTTGGATAGCGCTGTTTTCATTCCAAATATTATGAGAGAGGAAGCCAAATACTTTGTGAAGCCTGAAGCAGGGGATGTTGATAGAGTGCCTGTCGTTCCCCTGCAAAGGAGAGATCCTCACCCCAGGGTGTACCCAGCTTGCCACAGAAGTGAGAACAATACAGTTGCTTCCATAAGATCCTCTCCCTCACCTCTAGCCTTCCCGAGAAGTGGGAGGTATTCTTTTGGAGGTGTCAGTAGTGTGATAAGGCACATTTCCAAGGACTCAAGTTAGGATCTCTGTGGCCTTATTATTTCCTCAGCCATCTCTTAGATGGGATAACTTTGTTTTGTGTAGCTGCTCTGTTATCTTCATGAAACTGTAATCTTATTTCTTTCAAATTACCTATGCCCTGCAAATCCTATTGTTTGTTAGTACTGTCATCTGTTTTTCTTCCTTCCTGATTTTGCATATCTCTACATTTGTCTGTGGATTGTACATGGGATGAAAAGGTCATAATTTGAATCTTTTTTGCACTTAACTCCTTTCATAATACCTGCACTGATGTTGTTATATTTATCCTCAGAACCCATTTGTGCTCGTTGTCATTCACTGGACATCAATTTGATGCATCTTTGATCTATCCTGTTGCAGCAGTTTTTACATGAACACACCTACGCTGTGTATGTTTTCCCCCATGCCATTTGGCATGAGTCCTCGTCTGGAGGACTAAATATTTGCAAAGGTGCTACACCCTGAAGGTTCATCCAGACTCTAGAAAGAGGGGTGATGAGTCCCTCAGCGAGAAATCCATGCTCCTGTTTGGATTTTGAATGTAACTGAGTGCAGTTGTAATAATTTTCTTCGGAAACTTAAAGGCTTGTTTTTCAAAGTGTCTTTGAACAAACAGTTGGGAGCAATGATTTGCCAAACTGTAATTAAAAGGAAATAGAGTAATTCTGCAAAGTGTAAACAATGTGCTGAAGATAACAAAAATAGGGTCCTTAAACTGATCAATCGTTAGCCCGGAACAGGACTTGAGTTTGAGAAGGATTTAATTGCTGGGGTGAGACCCAGCATCTTGCAGGACTATGCATTTAGTGTCCTGCAGTAACATGTGCAGTTTCTATGGGTTTGCCTACAAATTCATGGAATTTTTTTGTCCTCAGCTGCATCAGCTCCCTGTTGCTCGTTAACATACTTTGCCAGGAAATTCATGGCATTTTTAGGTCTTCAGCTGTGCATTAATCAACTCCCTGTTGCTAGCTAGCATACCTTCTTTTTCCTCTCTGTGATAACAGTTTTTTGCTTTACAAATAAAATCTGAAAGTAAAAGCTTGACCTACCTAAAGTTAATGTCAAAACATCCTTTTTCTTAGAAGCAAAGCATGTGGATTTCTTATAACACTGTTCTCAGAACAACTCAGCTTTATATAGAAGCTGTTAGATTGAATCTGAGAACCGTGGGGCCATATTTTCATACTGAACCCTCATCATTTTATTTTTTTTTTAGCTTTCCCTTTGATCTTAAT
>VWZN01002330.1:691196-759071 GCA_013396955.1 Regulus satrapa | reverse complement strand
ATTTTTATTTTTTTTTTTTTTTTTTTTTTTTTGTTAACAGCTTACAGGAATTTAATTTCTTTTCATTGATCTAAGAAAGCCCATAAGACCCCAGAAGTGGAAGTAGGGAAGCATTATTGGAAGAATGAGGGACAGGCTCCTCCTTTTCCCTCCCGTGCTGGTGGGACACATCTGGGATGCCGTGCCCAATTCTGGGCTCCCCAGTGCCAGACAGACATGGAGAGCTCATTCTCACAGAGGCAAGGACTGGAGCATCTCTCACAGGGGGATTTGCTGGCCCAGCTGTCTCTTCAGCGTGGAGGAGAGAAGGCTCAGGGGCAATACTACCAATGCCTGTAAATATCTGCTGTCCCACACAGACAAGGCAGAGCCAGTTCTGTTCCTGCTGCTGCCCAGTGACAGGATGAGGCAAAGGACACAAACAGTAATGCGGGAAATTCCATTTAAATGTAGGAAAAACCTTTTTTTAATGATAAGGGTGGCCCAACACTGAAACAGTTTGCCTGGGGAGGTTAGAGTGTGTCCATTCATGGACACTTAAGTTGTTTAAGCCTTACTGAAGACCTGCAGTAGCTGATCCTGCTCCAAGGCAGGGCTTGGACTAAACAATCTCTGCAAGTCTCTTCCAACCTCACTCTTTCTGTATGTCTTTAAAATCCGTAAAGAAAAATGAATGAGAAGCAGAAGATTTTCTTGGTTAGACTAACAGCTTGCTATTTAACTTAAAATATGTACAGTCACTTTTTTTCTGAATCACTTTTATAATTATTTTGATATATTTTGTCAAGTATTATCATTTTGAAATATTGGCTCATTCAGAGACAATTTTTTTTTTGTTTCAAAAATGTGTCTTTTTGTTATATTTCTAGGATGTGTAATGAAAACATAAAAGAGAAAATTTTCCTGCGTAGTTTCTAAATATCTTTTTTATTTCTTTACACTATGAAAGAAATCTAATTATCTTATAAAGAAATACCTATCAATAAGTTGTTTTTTTTTCTGAGTAAAACTGTCAAATGCCTATGAAAAGTTTCTCTCATTATTTATCTTAGTGTTTCAATTCTTTTATTCATTTGTTAAACATGACTGTTAGGCTTTACAGGATTTTTAAAAAATTAAAATGCATTAATGTAGTAATATAAAGAATTGAGACATTTTTTCTAGGCACACTTTTGGCATTAAGGTAGTAGGGTTTTTTAATAGGAAAGTTTCTGCAGGTTTAATCAAAGACTGTGCCCTTTTGCCTGGAAATTTAATTTTTGTGGTCAGCTGCTGGGATAGGCACAGGTATAGTTTGGGACTGGATTTGTCTGTAGGCTAAATCTGTTTGAGCGAGGTTCTTTTAACCCTTTTCCTTTTTCCTTTTTCCATTCTGCTCTGTTTCTGCATCTGTTTTACAGCCCAAGTTATAAACTGACAAGTGAGGTGATTTAAGGGATATGGGGTATTTTTTAAGGGTTTTTTTTTTAAGTCTTTAGATCACTTGAATGGTTAGTTTAAGGTCCAGTACTACAAACCCATGGAGTGAAGACATCCTTGGAACACGTCCATTTGATCATCTAGGCTGATAACTTCAGTCATGGATCACAACTTTATGTATTTTTTTTCTATTTTCCTGTAAACTGTGTGGCTCTGTGTACATGTGAGCCTGTATAGATCTCTCAGTCAACTGAAGAAAAAAAAATGTATTCCAATTATTCATTTTTTACTAATGTGCAGAAATACATCATTCATGATCAAGTCTGCAATTTGTTAGCCATGTTGAGTCAAAGTGACCATGGAAAGTGCTAGGACATAGTCAAGCCTCATTAAAGGGAGGAAATTTAGCACCCTATGTAATGGCAGCCTTTATTCAGTGAATGGCTTTTCCCATTTATTTCTATATTCTTGTTTCTGTCTGTCAGTGGTGATAAAACTACTTGAAATTCCTTCTGTAGCACAGCTCTTTTTTGCTTCAGTAAAAATTGGATATTTTTTTTCCTCAGTCAAAATGAAAAATTTGCACACTTGCTGACTGGGAAATATGTAAGGGAAGGTATGCTCACACTTTGGCATCCACTCAAGATAAAATTTTCTTCTTCTACAGCATCATATTTTGAGAAAACATACCACTTGTTTTACTTTTGACATTTCTGATTTAGAGCTTGTGTAGGCCTTTTTTTTTTTTCATCTTAATCTAAAATTTTGTTTCATCTTCTTTCTAAAAAAGAAGAGAAATTCAAGTCAAGATATTAACCTTTTTAGTTAACAATGATATTCTCACAGAGTTATTACTGATTGTATAATTGACACAGTGTCAAAACCTGACAAGAAAAATGATCTGACCAACAAAGAGCTCCCCTTGTGCTCCCCTTGTAAAGCCTTTTGTCTCGTGAAGAAGAAAGGCCATTTAGGGCTTTTTTTTTTTTCTCTCTTTTTGTATTCATCCATTCAGAAATTCTAAATGTCACTGCTTGCAGGCCAGCTTTAAGATTTGGTTAATAAACCTGAGCATATCAAGGTTTGCAGTACTTTGGTGAGGGAAAAAGGCATGTTTGGCAAGATGATAACAATACCAATCATGGTGTTATAGAAATCACAGGTTTAAAGTTTTTTCTGCTTATAAGCAGTAATTGCTTATCTAGCTCTGAAGCACTGTGTGCCTCATGTGTCTGCAGTACACAAAACTGTCCTGGGGGGAAATCCTTGGGGAGGGAGAGATCCAGCTAGAGTGAGGACTTGCTTCCTGCCCGGGACTGTGCAGGATTTTGTTCTGTAACAGGAATAGTATTGGTGTGAAGATGGTATTTCTGAAAGTATTGGCTAGACTGTTTTATCATCTTATTTCAGGCCTTTGGAAATGCATAAAGTAGCAAACATTATATCTTTGATATATGTGTACCCCCACCCCTTGGAACTACATTCTCTTCCAGTCTGTGCACAACCATGAGGTCCATAATCTCCATTTCCATGGAAATACTGACAAAAGAAAGAGAAATGACAGTATCTACCACTATTTCTGATTATTGTTATTCACACCTGCAAGTCTTCTGGGGTTCTGAAGGTGACCTAAAGGGGACTGTAGTAATTTTTGGAGCATAATAATGGGGAGTATTGCTCTCTCTATTCTTTTTCCAGGTCACTGTCTAAGCCATTCCAAATACCTTCAGAATGCCTGGATTTGCGTACTAATTAGTCTGAATCAAATATTCATCACATCCGTGTTGATGGGATTGGTTGGAGATCTGATTAACCTTCAAGTGGCTCAGTGACTAAACACAGGTTCTTGTCTAACTGATGGGATAATATCCCTGCTACATATATTTCTTGTTCCTCCAACATGAAATTATTACAAAAAGATGCCCAGTCTGGGCCTTCTTTGACCTTAGTTAGGCACAATATAAAAATCTAAAAGAGAGCAAAGCTATGATTTTATTAATAGAAGAAAGAATAAGCCCTATTATTAAATGAAAGGAAGACTTCTTTTGAGGGAAAAGATGAGGCTATGAAAATGCTGGAGGTGTTTTCATGTCTTATTCTTATAAATCCATTACTGTGGTTCACCAAGATTCATCTTTGAAGGTTATGATCAGGTTATAATAGAAAGAAAGCTGTGTGGAAATAAAAGTGAGTTTGCACGTGGTGTGTGGGGGGAGCAGGTTGTTCCCATTAACCATTGGGAGACCATCCTGAGACAGTCCCTGCACTGCAGTCAGGCCTTTCCCTAAAATCCATGACCAAGGCTGCTGCAGAGCTCTCTTCAAATATCCAAAATTGGAAAAACACTCAGTTTAAAGTTGTGCATAAAATCTCTTGTATGTTCTTGAGCAAATATGAATTCTGTAAAGCTTAGCAAAACCCAAGCAGCAATACACAGTCTGCTCAATAAAATCATTACAAATATTGTAGTAGCGTAGCAGCAACATGCACTTATCAAGATGTTCCTAAAACAATAAGTTGCTTTCAATAAACGAGTCTTTAATATCTCTAAGCATTAGAATATTTAATTTCAATTTTGGTGTTGTGATGGGGAAGGTAAATTAACTTGTGAAATTAATCATTTTCTTTTTAATGAAAAAATATAAATACAGAAGCAATTTTCTATCTATAATATGACTTGAGGGGATGATGATTTATATTTAAAATACTATTCTCCTGGAATTTCTGCTACTATTCAAGATAATTTAATTTGTGTCATTTGCATATGAAAATATGCATTGAACTAGCAGCAAAATAACCTTTACACAATTCTATAATAGCATAAAATACAGTACATTACACTTTCAGTTATTAAGAATAAAAATGCTCCATCCAATTTTGCAAAGAAAATACTTCACATAGTTAAAAACCCTCACCAAACTTGTATCAGATCTTTGCAATTTGTCTTGCTTTGTTATCAGCCGCAGATCTGAATTAGCTGAAGGTATTTCCACGTATTTTATCTTGCTTTTTCTTTTTAATTAGCTTCCTGAGGCAGAGATGCATCCTGCATTTTGCAGGCTTCCCAGTAAGGTCATCTTCACAATAGCTCCCAGAGCCTGCCAGGGATGGGCAGGACAGAAGGGCTTGAACCCGAGTGTAATGCTCCTATTACCTGCTCTTATTCTCCCATGGAACAGGCATTTTCTCCAAGAACAGTTCTTCCTTGTCATAGGAATATCTTGCTAATAAATCAGCAGTAAGCATTTCTCATTAATGCTCGGTCTATTACTGACATTGAAGACTTTCATCAATAGCTGATTAGTGCCATTAGCTACAAGAGGGCTGGGCTCTCTTTCTTTCCCATCTTTATTTTGTCTCTGTTGTGGTAAATGGATTCAGGGTAGGAAGATTTCCCCTGGAATGGGCCAAGATGAGGGGATTATCAGAAATGTATACTGCTGAAAATACTGAGGAATATCCTTTCCTGCCTGACCCTTGTACGATTAGGCAATGTTGTGTAGATTTCTAAATGCCATTAAGAATGGTTCCATAACTCCTCTCAGATTCATCCCTACTTAAATGTATGACATCATGTGTGAGGTTTTTTTTAAATGTATTCCAGTCTGCCCTTTCATCTCAGGTGAGTTAAGCAAACAACCCCAAGTCATCTGAAGTGCACATTGGCATTCTGTCCAAAGTGACATTTTTCCTCTTACTCTTTTCATTTGTTACTATTTTAAATTACTTCTGCATTCTGACAGCCAGCTTCTCTAATAATTTCTTATCATAATTCTTGTTTTCTCTAGTTGCTACCCTGATAACAAAAGCCCTGTTGACTCAGATCCTGCCATGGCTGAATCTTCCCCCTTCATCCCCCTTCATTCCTCCAGAAAGCAGCTGCAGGTTTCTGACTCCCCTCAGCAGCCTGTCATGCAGCCCTTCTCTATCAATTTTATTAAAAACACCCACTTTCCAAAGAGTTGGCACACTCCACCTGTGTTTACAGAGATTTTCCCTGAGCATTTGGCCTACATTTTAATTGGCTTCTGGAGGGTTTTTTTTGGGTTTTTTTTACATCTTTCTGAGGTACTCTAGCAGCATCTCTTCCTTAGTGACAGCAGGGAAATTTTGGTGAAGGCCAAGAAGCAGCAGTGTGAGACGAGGAATTACTTCCTGCTCCTCTGGCTCTGAGTGGGACAGTCTCCAGACACACAGCCCAAGGCAGCAGAGGAGAACTTCCTCCTTATTTCACCCCACTGCCTGTTGGGGCTGGCACAGGGTGAGGTTTGGCTGGTGCTGATTTCCTGAGATGGCTCTGAGTTCCCGTGGAAAGCTGGAGCTGCTGCTCCTCCGTCACTGCCCATGCTCCTTGCTGCAACTTTTTTATTCCATTTAAACACACCAAAAAGAATGTTTTCCCCTTAAAGTCACCTTTTACCCCCTCTATACAGTTTATAATCCTGAAGTGGCTTCATTCCTCCTTTTGAACCTTCCCCTGGAGGTGCTGAGGGTTCGCTTGAAGTATTTGTGATTTCTGAATGTGCCAAGCTGGCTCCTCTCAGAAGGCCATGGATCTTTATTGTCCTCTCAGTCTGCCCAGTGCTGTGTTTGGAAATAGAGCTTTGTGCATAATTTAACTCGTGTTGCTTACTTTTAAATTTCTTATGTTTTCTTAATAGGTACCTTTATCTTTTACAAATTAAATCTTCACACATTTTAAAACTAGTTCAGGGTTTTTTTTTAGGATGTTTTATTCTGAGTGAGTCAAAACAAAGTGTTTAGGGTGTGACAATTGATTTTTTTTCTTTTCCTTTTTTTTTTTCCCCTCTTCTGGATGAAATGTGTTTTGAATCATTTCAGTCATTCTGAAGTTGCACTTTTACATATGCACTCTTGCAGCTCAACTGTAAATAAAAATTATAAGATTCTAGTTGAGTGCCTCATAACTGTTAATAAACACACCTGTCCTCTCTATTCTGTAAGTTCTTCTACACAGCAGAATGAAGAATAACGTTCAAGAAGGAAGCAGCATAGACTCAAGTTTATTTATAAGAGTCATCTTGAAAGACTGAACAGACACATGTAGATCAGAATAATTACAATAAAGCACTACTTTTTTTTCTCCACTATGAAGAATAAATTGCAAAAGGATATGCTAACTCTATTCTGGTGTTGATTTTATCTTACAGAAGTGTTTAATTTTAGGGCAAGGGCAGTTGAGGTCTACAAAGGAAAAATGGATAAAGTAACCTTCTTCTTTCTCAGCTTTGGACAAAAAAGCCCACCAAAACAAAAGATCTATTAAAAGACTAATTAGCTTGATTTTCCTCTATTTTATGCAAATAAACATACGCATTTCAAAAAATGCTATTTTTATCTCTTTAAAAAATATTTTTAAAGGGATGTTAGTCTTTCAAAAATAAAAATCTAAGTACCAACTACTATACTTTATAGAAAGAGCTAGACTTTCCCTACACAAGTAATGCAGGTCTGTGTAGGATCTGTGCTGTCACTGTAAATAGTAAAGCAAATTTTATTTTATAAAATATAGATTTTCTACAGAAAAAAAAAAAAGCCTTTAATGGATCATCAATTCCACAGTAACTGAGATTCCCCCTTGGAGTGACTTCTATCAATTTTACAGGTTAATTGGGGGTGAGGTCAGAAAAGTCCCATTGAACTGGCCTAGTGTAGACAAAAACCTCTTTCCATCTTTTTGTGCTGTGCCTTTAGTAAAACCCGAACTTGCTTGAATAGTTTAGAAATCTGAAAAGCCTGTCAAGAAGAATGAGCAGTTTTACAACCAGTCACAAATTTTCCACCTCTTGAGAAAACTCTCAGAGCCAACTGCCCCTCATATCCTTGTTGTCTCATGGTTTTAGACAAGTTCTGGGTCAAAGATATTTTACACCCTGGGCAGGTGGCCCATGATGTCCACAAACCTTGTCTCTAAAGAGGTTAGAACTCAAAAAGTTTTGTTTTTCTCTGAGTTGTCCCACTTTGATGTCAATTTCCTTATAGGCCAGGACTGCAATTTCATAGATTTATTGGTCAGAGTCTACATAACTGTGTGTGATTGCCAAATCAAGCATCCAAGAGTTTTTTTTATTTTTTTTTATTTTTTTTTTTTTATCAAAAAAGCTTACCTGTTCTTTCTTCTTCATGCCTCAGGTATAAAATTTCCTTCTCATCTAAGTCTTAGAGATTGCTGTAAGATATGTGTTTTGTTTTAATACTTATTGTGACTCTCTTTTGTGCATTGATCTTTATATCTTTATGTGTATGGTTTGGAATGATTGCGACTAGCAGATATCCTGAGGACAAAAACTGAAAACTGAAATCCAGGTTGATGTACCAGCATCTTAGTCTTGGCCTCCAGAGTGTAAGCACGCTTTTATCTGAACTGCATCAGGGCCCAGGGATCTCACTGTAATGCAGCTTTTTGAAAGATCCTACACAGTCAGATGAAGAGGAGTGGGCCCTTTTTGATAAATACACAAAAACCCCCACGTGTATCTTCTTGAGTGAGAACGTCAGCAAACAAAGGCCTTTTTTCCCCACTTGGTTCCTTCTAGAATGGCATCAGGCAGAAAGAATCAACAAGGTTGCCAATAGTTCTGGAATAATTTCCAGATGTCGATGGCCAGAGCAGTGTGGTGGGGAATACAGAATGTTCGCTGTGTTTGCAGTGACAGTGGAGCTGTTTGAGAAGAGATGACAAAACATAACTGGTGACTACTGAAAGACTTGCATCAGACAGATATTTTCAGTGTCACATACCTGGCATTTGCTGGATTACCTGTTCTAATGGATGCCACTCACCAGCCACTGCAGGTGTCACCGAGTGACTCTTGATGCCAGCTCTGCTCCAAAAGCTGCTGCCTGCTGCTCTATTCTGGGTGATGGTAGGAAAGAGAACATTTTAATGCCACTAAAAATGCAATTATTTTTTCAGTGGAATGGTATTTATTGCTGTGGAAATTCCAGGTAGACTAAATCCTTCAAACTCCTGATGGCAGGCTAAATCTGTTGTTTGTTTACCGTTCAAATAAAAGTTATGTATGAACTTTTTGATCCCTGAGGAATGGGCCATCAAGCTATCCTTAGGCTGGTGGGATGAGCAGGCCAGGAGAAGGTATCATGATGAGTCATTTTACCCAAAAGCTGGGACTTAGAGAGCAGAAATTGAGAGTGTGAGTATTCTTCCTCACAGACATAATCTGATATTGCTAGAATTTTCTGCATAAAATGTCACACGTTTGCTCTTCATCAGTGCAGGCAAGCACAGAGCAGAAGATAAAAGGAGTTTTTCCATCCAGTGAGGGTTGCTGCATTTATTGTTTGAGGCTCTTGAGGACAGTCACCAAAGCAGTAGCTCCAGCCTTGCCCATGTCCCCGCTAGCAATGCCACCTTTGTGCAGCCTCAGTCCTTCCAGCCAAAGAAATGAATCTGGCCATCTGTATTTACGCTCATTGTCTCACCAGCTCCCAGAAAGCTCCTTTATTGCTTATGTATACAGTACTTTAATGATATGGAAATTCACTAGTCACAACTTTAATGAACAACTTTTCTTGTATTCAAATGAATAAGATGCTGATGGCTGTTTCTTTGTACACAGCAAATGGTACTTCTATAAAAGCCACAGTAAATCAACAGCATAAGCTGATTTAATTACTAATTTGTTGCAATGGCTATTCCCATACCTAGCATAACGCTGGGTATTCAATTATCTTTCACCCTAATGCAGGTATGCTTTTGGGTTACAGCTCTAAATAGGAAAATGGTTTTTGAATTTTTCTGGTTTTTTTTGGTTTTGTTTTTGTTTTTTTATGGGGGGCTGTAGTTCCTTTCCTTTCCCTTTTTTTCTTCGCAGCTGGTAAAACTAGCAGCAACTAGCATGTGTCTAGTGATTAAGACTTTTTCTCTTTGTAATTGTCAGATTGATTGGGACAATTGAATGATAATGAAAAACAGCTTGTTCCCTCATTTCCAGAGGTGACACTTTCTGCATAATACTGCAAAATATAACAAAAGGGTTTTCTTGGACGCTGCTTAAAGTTAATTGACAGCATCTGTTGTTTGGAACAACGGAGAGAAATAGCATTCCCTTGGCTCTTGGTCACGTTACTCAGGATTAGGCACTGTCACGCCAGCTGATATCTGAATACACTGTATCTCTCCGCAGGGTCTTAGCTGGGCTTTCTGTTACATCAAGGTTCCCCTTTGTACGCAGCTGAGCTAAAAAAAAAACCCAACTAGTTATAGCTCATTAAATTAATGCTAAATTTCCTGAAAAATCTGTGGTCTTTATTTAAAAAAAGAAAGAAGAAAGGAAAATAAAAGAAAAAAAAAAGCAAAATTACAGTAAACAGTGGGATATGGATATAATGGAATAGTTATGAACTTTTAATGCTTTTTAAAAGCCTCTTGTATTTTAAAAATTTAACAACAGTTTTTTGCTGCTATTTTCTGTCTTCTATGGGTCTATATATTGCTAACAGCAGTAAATACTGCAGGCACAGGTATTACTTACTTTGGCAGATAAAATTCGAAATAGTTTTGAGAGCATGTGAAAGAAATTTTGCTTCTACAATTCTCACAAAAACAAAACAAAACAAAAACCCAGCAAAAAACCCCAAAAAACCCACCAACCAACCAAACAAAAGACCAACAAACAAAACAAAACAAACAAAAAAACCAACCCAGGAAAAAACCCCAAATGAGACAGCTTAATTTTAGCTTAATTTTGCTCTTAGAGTGGCTGTCTGTGTTCTGAGAGCCTGAATATCATTAAATATGCACATCCTTTTATCTTTTGGCAAACTTCTGCTTTCATTGCTGCTCTTTAGTCAGATGTGCATTTTTCTTTATGAGATTTAATATTTCTCATTTAGAACATTGATCAGTGTCCAAAGTCACTTAAGACCAGCAGAAAAATCAATAGTGAGTGTGGATTGGCTGAGTTGGAGCTGCTGCTGCAGCTGATCACCAAGAAAGCAGGGATTTGATTTGATTTTGCATTTTCAAGTCATTCCCTTGCTCTGTACTGTCAGTAAACTTCAAAATTGCTGATTTCAAAATAAATGAACACATGTTACTGTTTGAATCCATTTCTTTAGCCTTTTGCTTTTGTTTTTTTTTTATTATTTTTATTTTTTTTTTTAGTCCTTAACACAAAATGGCAAACACAAATAGCATTATTGTTGCTTACATGGCTGCAGGTGTGTGGCGAACTCCAAGCTGAACTCAAGGTCAGATTCTTTACGATGTAAACTCTTGAAGTTAAGATTTGTATTTACATGGAGGGTTCATCAAGCAGCATATGTTAATGAGCCCGTTTTGTCATGTTATCCTGGTAATTTGACATTTTGCTGTAATACTCTTATATTGAGCTCAGTATCATTGACAGATATTGAACTGATTGTAATCAGGGCCAAGAAAATATTTCATGTTCTGTGCTGTAATGTACAATATGTTATAATGTAAGGTTTTCTTTGTAGTGTAAAATGTAACAAATTGCCTTATTTCTCATTCTGAACTCTTTAGGTATTCGTACAATTACTGAATTGAAACAACTAGATTTTTGCTGGAGTTTATTCTTCTATTTAAGTTTGTTAATGCACTGTATTCTATTGTTGGTGTTTATAAATAGTGCTTTGGAGAGGAAAGGTACTAAAAATGCTCCATGATATAATAAAATACAGAATAGTCATACTGTGTTAAATTAGCTGTTTTAAAATTATGCTTATGCCTTTAAAATATTTCTGGGTTTGTGCATTTGTATATTGCTGCATACTACTTCTAATGATTCTTATATTAACACTTATTTCATATTTATTACTAAGAGTATCTATGCCAAGCCTGTGCTGTATTCTGTTTCAGAGCTAAGCAAAGGAACACATGTAACGATCATGTTCTTTTTAATATCAACTGAGTTTTAACACTTGTCAAAATATACCTGATGCAATATCCACCTCAGCAACAAATCTAAATTACGTTTTAAAGAGAAATTTTAAAGATTTTAAATAGTCATACTACACTGGTGATGCTGCTACAATACTAAGAAAACTAGATTCAGAATTATATAATTTGAAAGTCCTTAATGCAATTGAAAAATATCTTAATACCATAAATACCGGTATGAAAGTTCAGGAAATGTGTTTCTCTCCTACTTTCTCTCCTCTTTTGGACTGGTTAGGGCTGATCTCAGCAGTGTCAGTAATTATTATTCTGATGACTTGCCCCTGAAAGGCACTTGCTTGTACCTGTGGGGACAGAGAATCCATTTGCCTGGCGCCGGGGAGTCGGAAGCACAGGCTGGCGCCAGCCAAGAGAAGGGAAAGATGATTAATATGTCTTATAGATTCACTGTCTCTTCACTTGTCCTAGACCTGCCAGTAATTCCACTCCCCTGTGGTTCCACCTTGATCACAGATAATGGAGGCAGATTGAAAGTTTGAAGACACAAGCCTTTCTCTCCTCCTGATCTGACATTACTCACCCAGGCTAAATGAGCTGTACAACCACCAGCACCTGCCTATGGGAAGGCATCTCAGTGCACTTAGCAGTAATGCTGCAATAAAGCAGCAACTGTACTCTAATTAACCAGGTTCCCTTTCTTCCCTTTTTTCCTTTCTTCCTTTTTTTTTTCCTTTTTCTTTTTACCTGCGCAGCAGGCTGCCATTAGCAAAGCTATGATATTGCAATGGAAACAGTAACATGAGTATTCCTTCACCTCTGAAATATATTATAACTTACCTTTCCCTTTTTCTTTCTCTGCAGAAATAGTATAATGCACGCTTATTTTGTGCCAGCAAGGTAGCTGTTGCATTCTAAGAAGTGGAATTATGAAAGGAAAAATAACGCTGTGAAGAACATCTGTTAGAAATTTTCTTACACAGGAGTATCTTTTTAAAGTTAAACACCTGTTATTTATTTATTTTTCTTCCCCCAAAGCTAAACTGGACTTCGTAGTACAAATGTCAAAGGATAATCTCACAAGACCATCTTTGCAAAACTTCTAGCAGAAGTATGTACACATGCTTTGGTAAGAAAATTTATTTCAGAGATAATACAGCAAAAGCAGAAAACAGAGCAGTCGCTTTCAAGGGGTGTTTTAGGTGGTGTCACAGCATACAGTAAATTACAGCATGCATCTGCATGTGCCCAATTTGCATCTTCTTTTTAGATAAATGCCTTGTTCTGAGCTGGACTGTTACAGACAAAATTGTCCTTTTTTCTTTCTAAAATCAGACTGAGCAGAACACATGAAAAGGTTTTACAGTGGGAAAAGACGATGTCTTATACAGTCAGAGAGAAAAGTCATAACAAGAACCTCTGAACATGAGCTTTTTTTGTATGCCCATGGAGTATTTTGCCCTGTAGCTCTCTGTGAGGGATTGAGAATTTAAATAAACATATCTGGTATTTAATTGCTTGGGAGAAAGCTTGACAGTCCTTGGTGGACAAAGTAAGTTTTATATATCTTTAGCTTGTTTTGATTTTGGAGGTGTGTAAAACCAGATCTTTATTGTTTGGGAAGAGCATAATGAAGTCTTTAAATAAAGTCCTGTGTTGTATATAATTGCACTTCTAATAGAGATACGCCAAGAATCTGTACATAGTGAAAGGTATTCTGGTTAAAATAACAGATCTGTATCTCCTGAATATTAAAGAAGACTAGGTCTAGCTAGAGAGCTAGATTCCAGAAGTTGGCAGACAGCCACTTTCGTATAAGCAAAGTGATACCATTTTTAGGCATCTAGGGTATTATTATGAGTAAGGAAGAAAAGAGCAATAAATAAACAGAGTAACCCAAAATATTTTCAAATGCAATATAACCAGGAGTATAAATCTTAAGAGTCATGTTCCTTTAGGAGAATAGCCCTAGTTACTGTATAAAATAGGAAATGTTTACATGCTACGAGGTCATAGGGAATAATTTTGTCAGCAGCAAAGAATGCTAGATCTATTTAAAAATAAAAAAATAAATTCTCTGGGTCATTCCTCACCTCATGTTGCCACTGGGGAGGTATCACTTTGGGGATGACCTTTGAACTTCCAATTCCTGGTCCTGCTAGCTGGCTTCTTGAAGGGATTAGTTAATGCAGCACCAGGGGCAACCATATTAACAAGGAGAGAGAATTGGGGTTATTGTGAGAAAAAACATGACTCATTCAAATGGAAATTCTGGGCTCAGAAGTTGTAAAGGTCTCCAAGCTGGTTATGGGTAAAGGCTGATTTATCATAACAAATAATGGGGGAAAGTTTTAATGACCTTTCAAGGGAAAAATCCTAATTTTAGAGTAAAGAAAAAGGCCATAGCATATTAAAATTTCATAATTCAGTCCATGATATGTTAAAACCTTCATAGTCATGATATGTAAGGAACTGTCAGACAGGTATAAGGCAACTTTCACTGGTCTCCTAGGATCAAGGACTTTATGTCCTAAAAATTCACACTAGAGTTTACAATTATAGAACCTGTGAAAAAAGCTGATATTTTTAAAAAGAAGAAAAAAAAAAAGTTTAAAAGGGGTATATGAATATTTCAAATATTTTTTGGTTTTGTTTTGTTTATGGTTTTGTTAAAGGAAGTTATGTCTAAAAATGTTATAAAGCAGCACATGAGTAGGTCTCAAGGCTGAAAGCAGGTCTTCTGCAGTCCATTCCATGCCTTCAGCTGTGGAAGTGCACTGTCCTTTCAGCAGGACCAGCTGGTGACAGGCATGATCACAAGGGTAATCACGGATTTGCAAGAGTATCCATGCAAACACTTGTGGGCTGTTAAGAAACCTTACTTGTGCTTTGCTTGTCCTGTTGGGTGTAGAGCCTTGTGTGAAGATGTTTTATTTTTGACAAAGGATTATAGGCCCCAGAAAACATGTAAAAGAGTAGGCTACATGTCTGCATGCTACTTAAAAATCACTTACTGGTGGTCAAAAAAATCTGCAGGATGGAACAATAAGCTATGCAGTCTGGATATTTTATTTCTTACAGCATTGGAGTAACAGACTTCCATTTCCTCATTGAATCTGTATAGACCATGTGTAAAATACCAGAAAAGCCAAATATGTTTTCAGCATCTACGTAATTTTTCTCAGTATAATTTGGCAACTTATTACTGCTATAGCTAGGAAAATCATAGTATGACATTTGTTGGGCTGGCAACTATAAACACTTACTTGTGGGCATAATGCTTGCTGCCATGAGTAGTCTCTCTGATTTACTGTTTACCACTCTGATTTAGAGCAGTGCTGCTAATGATAGCCAGCATTACACCTGCTGGTAAATTATTTTAGATTTGGCATTTTTTATACTGGATGTTGGAAGACTAGATGTTGAGTTTAGATGTATAATTTTGTACACAGTGCCACCTGGAGAATTTGGGAATAAGGTTTTGAATATTGAATATTTATTTTCTTTGGTTTTGCTTAATATTTACTTTAGCTCTGTGGGACTATTTATGAGCTTTCTTGAAGTCTGCTTTTTTTTCTTTTTGGTACTGTTGCCATTTGGTATTGTAACATTCTGCCAGTTCTCTGGTCTAGAAGATGGATCTTCACAAGAGCTTGTTTGGAATTGAGCCTGATTCCAGTTATTGATGTGAAGTTGTTAAAGTCCCTTCAGAGCTGCTGTGTAGCTTTGTAAGTTCACAAATATTTTTTGGCTCCTAAGTTCCTACTTTTTGACTTCTGAATTTCTTGGATGCTGAAAGACCTCTTCCTGGATGCATCCATACATTTGTCTGTTGTAATAATGTCAGTAGCCAAGTCCTCATCTTTGGCTTCTGCCAAGATTTGTAAATTGGGAATTCTTCAGCCTGTTCTGGGCCTGACCTGATGGGTGGGATCAGGTCACAGGGACTTTGCAAGGTGTTGCAGAAAACAAGTATATATAACGTAGGTGGAGAAAGTATCTTTGCTGGGGTGCTGAAAGTTCTCTTGTCCAACAAATCTCCAAATTCCCCTGAAGGAAAATGGACTGTGTATGTAAGAATGGAGGCATTTCCTGTCTGAGCCAAGTCAGCAGCAGGCTGGTTAGTCCCTGTCCTGAGGGACTGAGGTCTTAGGCAGAGGTCAGAGTCATGGCAGCCTCCTTCAAGCTGGGCAGGTGTCCTGAGTGCTGTTAATTGCTGATAGAGTGTCTAACAAATGACACTGCCTCTGTGACCAGGGTCTCCATGACCTGACTGGATAAACCTCTTGAAAAATCTGGTCTGATCTCATAGCTGACCCTGACTTGAGAAGGAAGTTGGATTTGATGGCCTCTTGAGGTCGTTTCCAATCTGAATTATCCTGTGATCATAGAGCAGAGAAAATTGTCCTGGTCCTGGGCATTTCCTGCTGCCTCACATTCTGGGGTGTCTCACCCTTTGTTTGTATTGGACAGGCAGCAAATACACTTTATTTAGACTTGGGAATCTGTTGAAGATTTAGCTCCAAACTACTGGCCAGTATTCTAAGGAAGGGTCTCCACTCCAAAGACCCTTTGGTCTCTCAGCTGTACAAAACACAGGGGAAAATGAAGCAATGAGTTTTCCTGACTCCTTTCAACTCTTATGGAAGCCTTCAAGTAAATCTGTCCTTTCGCTCAACAAACACAAGCTCAGATTTTAGGGAAGTCTCGTTCAGTTTATGTTTTATATCAAGGTCATAAGAAATTTTTAGGCAATGCATATTTTCATTGTGAATCATCATGGTTTTGAACAAGTGTTGTTTTAAGAGCTTGACTTTATGGTTTTACAAATGCTTTGTAGTGGTGAGAGTCTCAGGATAAAATCTCTAATTTCGGGAGAATATTATGGTAAACATAAAACCACAATAAACAAATAGAAAGCAATATGAAAAATTAATGGGTTTCATATTTTCGATCATTTTCTCCCCTAATTTAAAATACAATTTTCAAAGGTTCTGCAGGAGATTGACTCTCACTCTGTAAACAAGGTACTCAAATAGAGAATTTTCATATTCTTAGTATGTATCATCTTGATATTCAACTTTGTCCAAAGATCTTATCATTCCTCAAGTGCACTCTACAATTGAGCTAAGTTGGTGAAGCTTTTATAACACAGTACTATCATCAGATGATCCTATTTTTAAACACAATTGAAATCAAAGAGCTGGTAGATGACCTGGTGTTTAAAAAACATGAATCTTAGTCAGTATAATGCACACTTTCAAAGATGATCAAATGCACCAAAAGCTATTTTCATTCATCACTGGAGCAAGTTTGGGCGTTTTTTTGGGTCTCTAGAATCCCAGCACAATAGGATTCCATAGCCGTGGATCAGTAGGTTTCAAAATAATTATATGGGAACTAAATTACTTCTTTGTGAATTTTCAACTCTAGCAGAAATGTCGAGCTGGTATGAGGATTTTGAAATTGTCTTTTTTAAAAAACTTTTTCTCTCCAAAGAAATAAAATGTTTAATTCACTTACAGGTTTTCCAAGGTATAGTAAGAGACAGAGATTCTTGTCCAGAGTTTTTCCAGCCCTACTATCCCTTCCTATCTATCTCCTCACAGAGGAACTGGACTGATAAACCCTGCTCAGTAAAAGGGCTCAGCTGCTACCTCAGAAATGAGCTTCCTTCATCTTCCAGTATTGCCAACTTCTATTATGGTGACATAATTTCTCTTGGAAGAACATTCTGCCAATACTTGTAGGATCTCCTCAGAAAGAGTTTTGTTCTTGTCATTTCTTTGATATGTGGCAAGAAGGGGAACAGCGAAGAGTGGCCAGAATTTAGCATTCCCTCTTTCTCACCCTGCAGTTGGATTATGGGGCAAAGTAAAATTTACCTGCATTTATAATCACCATGTGGTTCAAGGACTCATTCGTTTCTGTCCGTGATTTTTTTTTTATGCAGAAGGGGAACATATGGTCCTAACTCCCTCACTTGTTCTGAGGAGAATGGCAAAGCAGAAAATCTAAACTGCTTCAAGTCAAAGCCTTTCATAAATTACAGCTTTTATATTCTACCTCTTCTCTGAATGGCTCAGAATTTTCCTTCCTGTGTGATGTTTTGGTGTGTTTAGTGGCTACATGTGAGCGCGGTGACATTTATGTGAAGTGAATCTATTAAATTCTTTATAATGAATAGCATGTAACTGTAAAACATATACAGTTTTCTCATTTTGCCCTCCTCTGGGAGACTACGACAACATTTTGGCAAGTAGGAGTAAACAGCTTTGTGTTGGCATGCAGTAAATTAAACTGAGTAATTAAAATCAATAGCAAAACACTAGCTAGGCAGAAAGGTCATATAACACAACAGAAAACTGTTGGGTAGCATATTGCAGGAAATCAAAATAAATTTCTGAACTTTTCATTATTCTTTACATGCCTGAAACTGGTCTTAAAAGGCTGGTGAGATACAGTGAGGAGTTCATAGAGACAGGATAATTCTCTAAGATGGAATAAAATGTTTTAACTAATATATAAGATTTTGCAGGCTAAAAGGCTGCCAGACACAGTGGAAAATAGAAGTCAGGACTTAAATTTAACTACTGCTATAGAAACATTTGTTTCTTTAAATTGGCTCGATGTATTACATAATAATGTCTGCAAGTGCTGAAGTCAGCCAGTCACTCATCTCTGTCAGCGCAGGTGTCATCTGTAAGTTTAATGTTAATAGTTCCCTGGTCAGCTTGAATGTGGCCTAGCAATTTACAGGAAAGTCCAGGTTTTAAGCTTCACATAAGGCCTTTAGTCAGATTATCAGGCTCGACTGACAGATAACAATTCTGATTTTGGATACTGTTCTAAATCATTGCCCTTCTCTTATGATCATGGCTTCCCAAAGGAAGTCTGTGGTGGGTTTTTGCTTTTTTTTTTTTTGCTGATGAAATGTGTTACGGTGGTGGAAGGAGGTGGGAGGAAATCATGAGACACGATTCCAGGAAAAGTGGAGATGTAAGCTGAGTCACTTAGCGTGTTTGCTTGGGAGAGACCGAAAAGGAATCCAAGGCACAAATAGCCTGTAACAAGTATGCTCAGTCATGAAGTGCATATGAGCTACAGGCAAAATGTTTTATGGAATGAACTGGCTGACTTGAGAAAAGCAGAAGGCTTTAAGGGCCATGAGCTCTTCTGGCTGAATGCGTTTGCTTTTCCCAGTTCAATCCCTTGTTCTAATAGGTAATGCTACTGTGCCTTTCTTATCTTTCTTGAATTTGCCAGCTCAATTAGCTCTCAGGCAACTGACAGAGAGATTTTGTGTCATCATTCAAGAGGTATGAAATGTTGCATTTACAAGCCTTTCTTTAGGTCTTCATTTTTGGATTTGCAGCATTTCCCGTGCACAGTTATGTGCAGACTTTTCCTGACTGTGCAAATCCTGAGACACTGTGTGGTTGTACCATACCAGCTCTCAGCTGATCAGGGGGTTTTGGGGGGTAAATGATGAGTTAGAGCATGTTTATCTGGCAGATCAGAGGCTTCAGCCAGCCAGGCACTGGAGAGACAGTTGTGAAACAAAAACACTGGGTTATGGTAGGTGTGTGCTGTTCCTGTTTATTCCTAAGGTAATTTAATTTCCCTTCTGATGTTTGTAATTTCAATTTAAGACAGTACTTTTTCTTTTTTTTCCTATTTTTTTAATGTTTCAATTTTTATTGTCTATTTTGAATTTAATAGTAGCAATTTAAAAATAATAACAGTGATAGGCAGTTTTTGTGCTGGCTGTCTGCAATAGCTATGTCTTGTCACTTAAAGCCACACTGCATTCTAACAGTCGAGTGCTAGGAACTGGCTGAGAGCAGCCACTGTGCAAACTGATCTGTCACTGAAAGTTGGGCTCAGATTTGGTTTGCTTGAGTTATGAAAATGCCTTGGCCTTTTATCCTGTTGCCCTGAGAGTATGATGTGTCCACAAGCTGCAGCAGCATGGGACAAACACAAACCAGGCATCTCCTGATGGCAGACCCCAGCAACCTGTGCAGCAGGAACACTGCAGGCCCACGTTATCTGCATTGCTGTGTGGGACAATATATCTGCTGTAAGTGGTTTAACCATGCCCTCATGCTAAATGGACATGATGTTTAATGATTCTGAGACAGATTTGTAAAGGAATATGAGCATGATCGCATCCAGTTGAAAATGCTATAAGCCATAATATCTGATTTTTCCCAGTTCTAACCCAGGTAAATAAAGCTAAAGAACTTTTAGAGGGTTTATACTTTCATTTTTAGTGCTGTGGGACTTAAACTAAAGCATATCTATGTTTTTTTATATACAAATAATATATGAAACTATACAGAAATAGCTTTTGTTTCTCAGTTTTCATGTTTTAGCACACTACGTGGGCCTTCTTTTTAAAAGTCAGCTGCTAACTTTTAAGAAGTTTCAGCACATATTTTCCCTGTGCTTGAATTTTTATAGTCATTAATGGGATAGGAAATGGCATCTACCTTCCTGCCTTTTAATGCTAAATCCTAATTTATGAATCGTACTTAAAACTGTGGTTCATGTTCAGCAGGAATGTGCATCTACTTAAAGCTAAGCTAATATACAACTGTGAGAAAATGAGACTGATGCCAAGTCTTCTGCAAAGATTTCAAACCAGTGGGTTAAGTAATAGCTTGATGTATTTTTAAAAAAATTAATCACATGGGTACTGAATTTTCCTCACTATTTCAGTGAAAATACTGTACATTTTATCTTTATTATTACATGGCTAAATTTCCTAAGATGCTGGCCATGATAGTTAACACACACCTGTGTTTGGATAGATAACACCTCTGTGCCTTCTGGTCCCATTTACAGACCAGAGGGACAATGTTTTATAGCCTTGTCCAAAAAAGCAACAGATGAGAAATTGTCACTCCTTCTTGAAAGCTTTTAGATATTTAAGGTTATTACAAGCTAAATTTTCACCATTTGTGTGTTTAAACTGATAGCTGTGTGTATTATTTGTCAAGTACTCTTACAAAAATTTCCTACAAGTATTTTGACAAATGTCCTGTCACTCTTCTGGAATAACACAATATATGGAGCATTTTGAATTTGATTTGCTTATAAAAGTTTTTCTATCCCATATGTTGCTTTCTCTTATTTTCTGTTATTTAAGCATAAATATTATTACTTCTCTACACTGTTTGGAAGATTTTTAGATGCTTTGTTTCAACACCTCAGCTTTATTGCAGTAAAGACTGCTGGGTTTAACAGAAGTGCCAATCCTTTCTTGTCCAAAATGGAAGTTACTATTTGGACCAAACCTTTAGAAATGTAAAAGATGAGTTCCTGGGATAAATGTAAAATAATCTTCATCAAATAGAAATGAAATGCAATGATAGTCCTCCTGGCTTTTCTGTAGGTGTTAATGTTTTGTATGTGGGGGGGTCTAACATGGTGAAGGCAATATCAGGGTAAAAACCTGAAAGAAACGGAGGAGCATAACTGCTACTTGCTAATATTTCATTGGGAAAACAGAAAGACAAAGCTGATGGAATTATTAATATTTTTCTTTACATAAAGTTTTTGCATCCTTCTATATGGCTTCATGTTTAAATTGTATTTCACAATTTTTGGTGCTGATCAGTTCAGGAAATACTGAGAAACATAGAAGACCATCCCATCATCTTGGGTTTTGTCTGTTTTCTTTTTTTTTTACTATTTATTTATTTAATTTTATCATCAGAGTCTGTGACCTAAGACTTTCTTTTAGGGTTTTCTCTGCCCACTTTTCCTGCTCTGAAATCTACGAGCACCACATTTGTTCCACAGTGCTAGGAATGTATGGTGATTGGCATGGACTAGCAACCAGTGCAGCATCTGCTTAGGTTATCTCATTGATTAGGCCCTGGAAAGGCAAACATTTGGACAATGATTTTAAAAGTAATCTCTCTGGAGCCTTCCAGTGTGTGCCTAGAAATCACTGGAGGCATGGTTTTTACAGGTACATATCTGTCACTTGGAACTCAAACTGTTCTAAACCTCCATTCCTCTTCCCAGAGCTTCCTGAAGATTTAGCTCAGATTGTCTTCGAGGGGGGAAGAGCAAGGACGGTCTCCTCTCTTGTTTGATGATATTTCTGAATTTAGGAAAAATGCTTTTGTTGACCAGATTTCAAGATTCAAGTTTTGCACTGCATTGGTGATTACTGGCTTGTAGACAACTACCTTATATACAACTCAAACCATCCTCTCATGGGGTATCTGCCTCCTGGGGGAGTGTGTACGTTCTCTCACCGTGTTTTATAACAGTCTTAAGGGGAAGGAAAGTGTCTAGAACTTTGCCAGTTGCAGGAGGATGTGAGGAGACTTTCAAGGCTAAATAAAACTTGGTGTAATTTAACAAAATGTATCCTACATTTCCCTCGCCATCATGTCTAGTTATATTGCAGAAGAGGGTAAAGGAGGTAATGCTCTTGTAGTCTAAACAAACTCAGCACGGTGAAATGGGGCAGTACTTTTAAATATGCATAAGGATTGCAGTTGCTCTATTTTGTGACACTGTTCAGGTAGAGGGGGAAAAAAAAGCAAAACAACAAACCACAGAGTTTTTCCTAAATGAATATTTTTTAAAGGGCTATCAAGAAAAATGATGCTGTAACTATTATTATGAAAAATTGGTGTGGCCTGGGTGATATCACGCATACAGTTTGGAAAAACAAGATTAGTGCAACACACCATTTTTCAATTTCTCCTGTCTTCAACAGCTACAACCATTGCAGAATCTCATTTTTTTGACTTTGTGTCTGGGTTGAGAAATCCCATGTGTGTGCAATGGTTTCTGGCTGTCCAGTCCCCCTGCTCCGAGCTTTTTCCCTCTGCTCACATACTTCCATGTGTACTATAAATAAGGAGTGACTGAGAGAGCAGGATACTTAGTCTCCTCTCAGATCAATACTTCTCTGGGGGTCAGCAGCTAGGAATGTTTGAAAAGAGGGAAGGAGGGAATTGTTGTTTATTTCCCCTGCAGACTGAGGCCAGCACCTTTGCATTGGGTTCATCTCTGTTACCTGGGGAAGAAAACCTGCTTAGGTTATTTCTGAACCAGCATCAGCTGGCTAAAAGACCAATGTGAACGAGATGGAAAAAAATTTAAGTAGCAAGAAAATCTTAGAATTTTTCCCCCCTCACTAAAATAAAGGTTATATTCTCTAGGTGGCCATCTGGGTGGTGTTTTTTCTTAGAGCTGGGCTCAGTGGGGAGAAGGGTCAAGGTCAGCATGTGTTGAAGTTGGGAGGCCCAGGGTGTTTGCAGCACCTCTTGGTCTGTGAGCCAGAGTATTGAAGTCCTGTTTCATTCATTTTCATCTTTCAAGGAAAGGGCTTGCCATGCTTGTTGCTGCTGCCTTCTTGAGAGTGGGAAAACTGAGGCTTTTCCTTCAAGGGTTTGTTTGTGGTTTTTTTTCCCCTCAGCTGTGTATTTAATGCAGCAGCTCTGAGTGCTGTCTCCAGAAGGGATAACTAAAGGACACAAAAGGCAGGGCTGCCCAGCACAACACACGATTAGCCCTGAAAATGCAGAATTGCCATTGCTAACAGGCCACATGCTGGCACAGGGGATGAATGGGAGACCTACAGCCTCTCCTTGTAGTAGAGAAATGCAAGCACCCTTGGAGATGGGCACTCTGCAATGCTCTCAAGAGTAGGAGGATGTTATAAAGTACTTTTTCAATGGAGAGAGGTGAAAGGAGGGAATTTGAAGGAGCTTACAGAGAAGCATGGAGAATAAAATTTGTGTACGTGCAAGACGTGTAGCCCGGGGAAGAAATAAAAACTTTGCAATGCTGAATTTAAATTATTTTGCTCTCACATTGTCATGTCTTGTACATGTTTTAAAATTATGTGTTTTCACGCAAAGAAATCAGGTTTTTCTACAGCATAAATCAGTCTTTATAGCAAACAAGGAAGTAGTAGCTATCTTAGACCTGCTCTTTTCTGGAAATAAAGATGAGGCACTATCAGAGATTGAGAAGATGCAGCAAATTGATTAATTAAAAAGTAGTAAATCATCAGTCCCACATGATTTATGTATAAAAGAATGCTGAGGAAGATTAGGAATGAATTAGCTGAACTGCTAACAAAGATATGCACTCTCATTAAAACCAAGCTCTTTTCCAGAGGGCTGGCAACTGTCTGGGGTTTATCCTATATTTAGAGCAGTAAGCATTACCTCTGCACCTTGCAAATGGTTGAAACAGGAATTTAAAAGGGAATAATAAAACACCTGGAAGTTCATGATGTGAGACACTTTAATGAGAACAGGTCCAGCAAAGGAAAACCATGTCTCACTACATTGCTTAGAACTCTGTGAATGTGCCCATAAAAAGGAATTAGAATGATCTCCTAGACCAGATCAAAATTCCCTCCAGCCCAGCATCCTGCCCCTGTCAGAGCCCTGTCACAGCCACACAGGGAAGAGAGAGGAATAAAAAGAGTTAGATAACCCTTTTCCCCTGGACTTGATTGACAGCAACCAAGGCGATGTCTGAATTTAAGGGGGTCATCTGCTGACGTGCTGGCATCATCCCTTTCCCAGAAACCAGTCCTGAACTCACTGGTGCTCAGAGAGAGAATTCCCCCTGCTCACCAAAAGGAATTGGGTGGTAAAATTAACAATGTTTTCCTGAAAAGGATCAGAGAGAACTCCGCAGGTTGGATGTTCAGAGCAGCAGTGACCAGTTCCTGAGGTACACCTGTGCCAGTAGCATTTTCATCTAGTGAGTTGTTTTGTTAGCTGCTCTTCACTCCCCCAGCCAAACACTTCCTTGGAGGCCACACGTGGTGCTTCTGCTGGCCACAGCTCTGGGTGCTCTGCAGTCCACTGTTCCCATCAGTTCCCAGCCCTCTGCTGACTCGTTTTCTTGTTTCAACCCTTGGAAAAGTAAGCACAGTGCTGAGAACCAGGCATAGGCTCTCAATTCTTAAGAGAGGCTTAAACAGCTTCTGGCACTCACATGTCTTGCAGAAGGCTTTAGGCCAAGTCTCCTCTTTTTTCCCCNTTTTTTTTTTTTTAAGGTGTGATCTTTGTATTTTGTTGTTATATGCTCTTCCTGGAGTGACTCATTCTGCAATGTGGCCTTTTCCATATTTTCCCCTTGTGATGAAGTAACTCCATTGGTAACAGAAAAGATATCATTTTACTTAGATGCATAGTTGCAATATGTGTCAGAGAAAGGTGTTTCTGGCTTTCTCACCAACCTCTGCAGTTTATCTCCCTTTGACTGCATTGGATGCCAAGGCGCACTTTCCTCTGGGGATTCCTGGGAATGTTTCCTCACCTTTGGGTTTCAGCTCCCAGGCTTATGAAACGGGCTGCCTGACATAATGTGTTTTGACTTTTTAAAAGCATGTGACAAAGTCTGCCACAAGACACTGCTGCAAAGGCTAAGTGGTCACATATGGTGACAGGGCAAGTATCCCCATAGATCAAAACCCGACAAGGAAACAAAAAGGCAGAGGGCTAAGTGGTCAGTTTCCATCCCAGTAAAAGGCCAGCAGCTGTGTTTCTTAAAGTTAGCTATTAGGTCACATGCTCAATATCTTTATTAATGATCTCGGGAGAGAGAGGTGAAAGATTAGGTGGTAACATTTACAAATGATGTGTAATTACTTAAGTAATTTAAGCCTGTAGCACACTGTTGCAAAATTCTGGGTGATCTAGCAAGAAGGTTCATTCCTGATAAATGAGAAGTTAGTCTGTGGGGGAAAGCACACAAAAATGATATCCTCTGACTAAAGGGAAAAGCCCTGAACATTGCTGTTGGCAGTTCCACAGCAGAAGTCATTTGAGATGCTGTTATGGTAGAAAAAGTGAACAAGGTGCTAGAAGGCGTAAGAAATGGGGCATTAAAAATGAATTACTGAACTCGGTCTTCATTGTGTGTAGACACATGAGAGGATAAAGCAAAATATTATGGGGAAGTTTGCCCAGCTAACAAAGTCTGATCCACTATGACAATTTCCTGTTTTCTTTTGTCTTTATCCTGCTCATACATCATCTACTATCAGAGATACACTGATCTTTATCAGGAATAATATACTTTGGGAAGGCGAAGGCTTCCAGAGGATTTGAGATCTTGCTAAGGACAGTTCAGTATCAACCAAGCTACAATTGGCACAAACCTCTCTCCTATCTGTTCTCCTTCCTTCAGTAGTTATTTAAAATTCACATCTAAATGACATAAATTAAAAACCTCAACATTGTATTTAGACTGTTGAAATCATCAACATTTTAAACATGGATTTCAGAATTCATATGTTACTGAAAAGCTTCTTCAAGTTGGGGCTCTTATGAGACTTATAAATTATTCTTGCATAGAGAAGTCACCTGAGACTAACCTAAATGAAGTTAACATAGATTTTAAAAATTATTCTTGCAGAAGAACAGGGAGTGGTGGGAATAGATGAACAGATGGGAAAGGGAGAAGAGGAGACTGAAGAAAAGGCTAATTAGGTAATTGAGGCTAAGAGGCTATTAGAGCTGACCCAGTGGTCTACTGGTAGTGCAGTTCAGGGACTTGAATTTGGGATTGAGGCTGGTCCCTCATTCCCAGGCCAACACATGCTCAAAACATCATAAGGACTCCATTTCACAGCCTGTATCATCCTGTAAGTATGTGATTTCCAGTCTACATAATCTGGAGGGATTGTATCAGATTATAGTGGAGACAGGAAAGAATTATGGAGTAAAATACTGAATTTGGTCATGAAGATGTTAAATTATTGTGCTAATGGAGAAATTGTTTGGTGAAATTCTTTTGAATTCATTTGAATTGACTATTAAAAAAATAAAATATGTGTTTTTGAAGAGTTTCTTAGTAAGAATGAACTATTTCTCACCAAGCAGCCCTTCCTAAAAGTTGTCCAGATCATAACTCTCTCAAGCATGGCTTTTCTTTCCAGAGATAGTTGACAAAGCAAAGACCTAAAAGGACATTTATTTAAAGTCATTGCCTTGTTCCTGGCCAATTTGTAGCTGGTGTACCCATGGTGTGCCAATCCTGTCCCCTTCTCTCTGTCTCCTGACCCACCTTTTCTTCCAATGCAGTCAGTGATACATATTCTTCTGCATTTTATTTGCTTATTTTCTCCCTGATGTCAGTATATCCAAGCTGTCTTCTGAAGTTGTCAGGAGAGTTGCTCTTTTATGGCCAGAGAGTCTGGTACAGGTCAAAGCCAGGACAGGTATTGTGCTGAGGTGGAACATTTCTTGTCCTCACCTTTTTCTGGTACAACATTATTTATGCTGGCTTTATTCCTTTAAAAATTTCCACTAATTTACAGCATTTGTGGCTACTCTTTCTCAGTTTCTTCAAAATTCTTTTGCTTTTCTTTTGTACTTTGCAAACTTTGGAACTACAGTGGCATGTCACTTGTTTTGTTCCTTACCTTACTCAGTGATTCTTATCATGAATTCTCATGTGCCAATTAAAGTATTTTTAAATTTTATTTTTTATCTGTATTTCTTTTTTTCTCCTGGAACCTGCATCCTTCTCTTGCACTCATGATATCTTCATAGGATCACAAGACATGTATGGCTAAGCAGTATTTTTGTGGAAAGTTGGCTTTTCTTCTTATCTTTCTTTTTTTGTTATTTACAAATGTACTGCATAGAGATATTTCTATTGAAACAATCCATGACTGGAATACCTGTGGTCAGTAGAAAAATCATATTTTGACAGAATCAAAAATCAGCACCATTTATTATCCCTGCAGTTTAAAATAGAGTTTCTGTAGCATAATTGCAGTATTGGAACTGCTGCTTCAGAGGAAAGTCACTGCGGTTTAAGATTTAGCAACTGGACAGAATAAACAAAAGATGGAGGCGGGGGGAGTATGGCTTTGGCTCTGAGGGTAGGCAGGAGGAGGAAGAAGGGGAATTGGCTGCTTGTCCACTGGAAATCCCACTTGTACCTGCTGCTGGCAGATTATGGGTTTTGCTATCAGCTGACAGCTGCTCTCAGACATATTAAAGTGTTTTGTCAAGGAGTGACAAATTTTGACCTTTGTGGACAAATTTAATGTTTAGGGGAGATAGATGAGTGAGGAGTAATAGAAGGCATTGAATGAAACCTCCTCCCACAAAACCAAATTGAGGTTTGGAGAAGCTGAAACAACACTTTTCTCCAGTTGAGGGATTGAGTATTGCCCTGTCTCCTATATAGTTGCTTAAAATAAATCCAGACATTTAAACAGTTATTTCTTTCCTTCATCAGCACCCCCTTTCATTCTCCTAATTCTGGCAAACTGAAGGATGGCAACTTCATTTCTGCCAGCAGAATCTGAGGACAGGTTTTCAGCATTGCTTCACGTCTCATAATCATGGCCTTGCTTCTTCCCTGTGCTTCCCACTTGGTTCAGCCTCTCCTCACTGTTTCTTGTCACTCCTAGGAGCAATGACGTCCACTGATTCCCTCTGGTTTTAGGTAGAAAGTTTTCTGGTTTTGGCATTGTAGGACCTCCAATAACTGGCCTTGTTGGACCACATTCGTGTAAGGTATTTTAACAAAGTTAAAGCAGAGGACTAAGGGCATTTCCCACTGCTGTGTTTTTATTTATTATTTCTCTTCACCACAGAGTTTTCCTTGTCAGAACACTGCACTGTGCTGAAGACACAGTTTGGATAAAAACCTTTTTTAGCAAGTCACTCCTGAATGCATCCAAAGTAAAAAATCTCTCATAGCATTTGCTCACAAAAAAAAATCTGATTCAAGGTTTTGACTTTCAAGTAGTAAAAAAAAAGGAGTAATGTATATTCAGGATATTCTGTTATTTTAACATCAGCTAATGAGACTGATTCATCTGATGTGCTGGTCTCACAAAACAAAACAAAAACCAAACAAACAACAAAACCTAGCACTGATATGGGTACCCAATACCATGTTTATTCTAAACAGTTAACATGCTAGCTCCCTCTCTCTCTGAAAAAAAGAAAAAAAAAAAAAAAAAAAAAAGAAAAAAAAAAGAAAAACCACCACCACAACCAACCAAAAAACCCCCCAAAAACATCCAAAGAAAATCTCCCCCAACAAACCAAAAACCAACAAAATCACACAAAACCAAATGTATCAAATTAATGGAATTTTAAGATAAAACAGTTAAAAATGCAGTGTTTTCTCCTTGAAGTTGTAAAGAATGAAGAGACTTTACAAGTCATCCTTATGCAATTCATTATTATTTGATTTCCCTAAGAGTTTTGATAGAGGTTGCTTAATTATTTCAATTTTAAAAAGGAAGCTGCATCCTTAATGTGTAGACTTTCCGAATTTTATGAAATTGAATTACATAATATTTTGATTTTTATACTTAAGAAGAAACCAGGTGCTGTTAGAGGCAGAAAACCTTGAGGTCTTAAGTTATGAAAATATTTGTGGAACATTGTAATACACAGTAGGAAGAATAAAAGGAGGACTTGTTTTGCAGTGTCTGAAATGGAGTTAGCTGTGCCAAAACCCATTCAGTTTTCTTCAAAAAATATTTAACACCATCTGACATATTCACTGTCACTCCATGCTCTGTGAATCAAATATGAAATTATGTGCAAGAAAAAAACCCTACAAACTTATTTTGTCACAAGTAAGCTAAGAATTTTGAAGACGGTCAGCTCCACTTGTCAACAAGAATAAGCAAGAAGAAAAAATAATGGCTTAGACTAACAGAGAAAGAAGTCAGGAAGGCCTTCAATTGGAAAGGGCTGCCTCCCAGAAGAGGAGTGTGCAGGACATGATTTACATCCTTAGATTTTGTCCAGTTTGTTGGATTTCTTGCAGTTAATAACTGGGGACATCATGCTTTAGCACTAAAATTTAAGCACTCAGAAAGAGTAGCCAAATCTAGTATTTAGGACAACATCAGTAAATACCTGGAGGTTATTTTTCAAAGTTGAATCAGAATCAGGTTTTGGGTCAGTAGACTTAATCTTGTCTGAGACTGTGGTTTAGCCTCACCCCTTTCAGTTCTATAGGCAGCCTTGAAATTTGTAAAATTTATTTAGCAGTATCCCTACCCATGCAAACTGATGGCAATTGAAAACGATCACCACAGTGTGTCACCACAGCTAACGCTGCACCACAACTTGAGCATTTCTCTACAACTCAGATCCTGGAATGTTTCTTTTGGCCATCGATTTCTTACAGCACCTGCAGTTTTTTGTTTTTCCTCCAAAGATCATCATTTTACTTTGAAGTCTACTGACTGTGATATGTCTAACCAGATCCTGTGGAGGCAAGGAACTGAATAATTGCTTTGTGAGTGCCATATTAAAAGCAGTCCAAAGACTATTTATGTTCCTCATTAAAGTCATTGGGAATTTGGCTGGGCCAGAGCTCCCTGCTTTGGTCATGCAATAGGGAGGAAAAAGCATTCCAAAAATTGTTATTTTGTAATTACTTGTGCTGTGGTGCCACAAGAGGGTTTGATTAGCACCCTTCTCTGTGTAAAACTCAGATGCCACAAAGCAGTACCACCAGTACACACAGTATTTCTTCTCCAGAGCATTGATTAACACCCAATTTTCAAATGGAAATAAGCACAAAGAAGCAAGCAAGCAGAAAAAAAAAATAATAATAAAAAAGGCAGCAGAGATAATAAAGTTTTATTTTAAATTCAAAATTCTTGGTTAAAATTCTGAAGTTAAAATTATGTTCAAATTAGAAGTGTAATTATACTAAAGTTTTTGAAGTTCTGAATTATACCCCTTACTGCCTCTTTTAGTACCAAGGAGTAAAATCTTGGGGTCTCTAAAGTCAACAGGTGTTTGATACTGGATAAGGACTGTAAATTTAATTTTTATATTTTTTTGTACACTGACAAATTTGATCCTATTGCACACTGCCAAAACAGAGCAAATGTCCTGATTCCAGACTGCATGTAGTGAGCAGACAGGAGCAGGCAAGCCCATGCAGCTCACGCTTGGAGCAGCAAATCCGCTGGGGTGGGAGTGCTGCCTTGTCACATTGGAGGAGAAGACACTCAAGGGCTCAAGCTTTTGGCACTGGAGTATTAGCATCAAAATATAGAGGAACTCTCCATTTCTGTGCTTCCTTTTTCCTTGGACAGAAAGAGTCTTGTGTTTGTCTTTAAGAGTAGGGCATTCTGAATTTGTGACAAATGTATGACAATCAAGCTTTGTTTCTTGAAATAGACCAAGAAAACAGACTAGAAATGAGTTGTTTGCACATTATTCTTTGTGGCTGTACTTGGAATAGGGGTGGTTCTCCTTTAAATAACCACTCAGGAGCTCAGAGATCCGGGCAGTTGTGTATCAATTAGCAGGAAGCATTGCTGAGTGTGAGCTGCCAGGAAATGCAAAGGGACAAATCAGGGCATTGAGGTTTCTACCATCATTTTGCCTTCCTGCCTCTAACTACAAATCAGCTTCATTGTGGCTCACAGCGTAAGAAGTTGGTGCATTTCTGCAGATCCATGATAAGATATTTTTCTTTAGTAAGAAATGCAGTTAGACTCTGCATTCTGAATCTGTTCCTGCCAGGCTCTAGATGCATTAGTATTCTACTGGCAGCTGCCTGTAGGTAGGAATATTGTTTTTGTCCATAACCAGAGGGAACAATCAGACTAAGCCATTCCCCAGCTATAAACCAGCCAAAGTAATTTGGTTTAATTTTAATTTTTGTAATAGCTTTAAATTAATAGGAGCAGCTGCTGCCACAGTGTGTGGGTGTCCTTTTCCAGAAGGCATAGAACAAAAAAGGGAAAGAGTAAACAATAGTGTGTCTAGGACACAAAGGTTAATTCAAGAACTGAGCAATGTCTTTTCGTTATCAAAAACTCAGTTGGTGATATCTAACACTTTGTCTCTTTTCTTTCCTTTTCTTTCCCTTTTTTCTTTTCTTCTTTAATTCCCTGATAAGATCTCAATCTGATTAAGCTCCTGTGTGTAAAGATGTGTTGTTGGTATCTAAACGCTAACTCTCTTTCTCTATATGACTCACAAATAGATTAGCAGTGACAAAGTGCTAGGAGAGATAAAAATAGATTAGCAGTGACAAGAGTATTATTATAATTATTTTTGGAAGATATGGTTTGAATTAAGAGTTTGGGCACTTTTTGCCCTGAGAGGGTGAATTTAAACCTAGGAACTGAGGATGGTTTCTGCTGTTGTGTCAGACACCAGATAGTGAAATGTCAATACCAGATGTCCTAGACATCAAGATTAGCCATAATAGCCAAATGCAGCCATAAAGTGATGTGTCAAAGTGGATAATAAAACAGATGCTTAGCTTTTATAATGAAGGGGAAAGGGAATGAAATATCAAAAGTGCCTTTAATACACTAACAAAGTTGTCTTCAACTTGCTTAAAAGTAGAAAGTTATTGAACCAAGGAGAACTACGTGTCATTTAAACATTAACTATCAGCACATGAATTTCAATTAGCATTAGCCTTTCTAAAATCCTGAATTTCCTCCTATTGGTCTCATTTTACATGAAATTTTTATAGCACAAAGTGAGGCTTGTCCTTTATTATTTTTCCCGTGCTAATTTGGAAACAAATAAAGTTCAACAACTCAGCAACATACTGTTTAAACTTGCATTACGGTTTGAGGACTGGGAGCTGGAATACATTTACCCACTGCCATATCATCTGCTTGATTTGAGATCAAATGAGGGATGTCCTATAGCACTCTAGAGTCAGGGCGAATGATAGAAATATGTTAAGATACTGAAGAAAACCATTAGGTAAGAATGCTGCATGCAGATGGCTGGTGGCATTTTCTTCCGTGCTGATACTTTAAAAAAAGGGAAAAAAAAAAAAAGTTTGTTTTTCTGTCTTTTATATTTGTGCGTTAAATATAATTTCTAGATCCTAGTGATGAGCAAGTGTCTTGTTTAACAAAAAAACTCATCAAATCATAGATTTCATTAGGTTGGAAAAGTCCTTTAATATCATTGGATCCCACTTTTATCCTGGCACTGCCAATGCTGCCCCTAAAACACGTCCTCAAGTGCCACATCTACACATCCTTTAAATGCCTCCAGGGATGGTGACTCCACCCCGTGCCTGGACAGCCTCCTCCAACGCTTGACAACCCTTTCATTGAAGAAATATTTTCTAACATCCTATCCCAATTTGGCCTCACCAGTGCTGATTACAAGGGGATAGTCACTGCCCTGGCCCTGCTGTCACAATATTGCTGGTACAAGCCAGGGGGCATTGGCCTCTTGGCTACCTGGGCACAGCTGCTCGTGCTCAGTCATGATGTTGAAGTAAGTTATTGAGGCCCTGAGTGTTCAAGAAGTAGGGCATTTAAAAGGGCAGATAAATTACTTTTCTGAGTATAATGAACTGCATCACTGGTTCTTTATTTTACATTCTCAAGAAGATCTCAATTCCTTTCTGTTTCTCTTTGTAGACCCTGAGACTTGCTGGTCAGACTCGTTAACTGCTGCTAATTGGCAAACATGTACCTGTGTATAATGAGAGGGTTTTGTCCTCTAATTCATATTAGGAATGGGAGGCCAAAACTGAGGCTCTGCAGCAGACCAACTTCTCGGAATGATTACAAAGAGATGCATTACTGGTGCTATGTCTGTAAATCTTGTTATGTTTTTCCCTCACCATGATCCCAGTTTAGCTGAGATCTGCGTCAATCATTAGATGAGACCTGTTTATAAGGCTGTGTAATTGAATCAGGTAGAGTCTGCAGAACCATAGCATTTTGTTGCCAAACATGACTGGTAAGTTACTTACATCAAATTACAAGTGCATGGCATGATTGGAGATTATTCCTGTCCAAATGAAGCTGGAAATTCCACCTAAGGAATGAACAAAGAATACAAACAGAAATAGTGAACATCTCTCATCCATAGAACAACTTTTTGCCCCATCTCTGAAATATTACTCATTTCTCTTGAAAAGTAAGAAAATAATTGGATTTGTGTGAGAGATTGCAGGCAGATATTTGTTATTCCTCAAAGAGATACCAGCTTGATAACAATGACATAAATGTCTTGATTATAATTATTTACCATCATATATATTAATTTCTCCCTTGTCAGATAAACCAGAAGTGTTGAGGAGGGCAGCAGTCTAATTTGGAATGGGAATGAGTACTCTTTTCTCCTTTGCTTTCTATTTTAAGTCCTGGTTATTTTCCATACTTGAAGGGGGTTTTGTATGATTTTTAGATTGCTTGTTCTTTTTTTTTTTTTAACTTGAAGGACTTATCTTTAGTTCCATCCATTGACTATATGTTGGTATGTATATGTATCCTGACTATTAACGATAAATATACATATATCTATATACATATATGTAAAAAGATGTTCTGAATTTCAGTAATAGTTTTGTCAGTATTGCCTAATACTGGCCTTCCTTCATTAGTCATGCCTCTTCTCTGTGCTGGGAAATTGAACCTGTAAGAAAGGCTGTACCTTTGGCTGGAACCTCTGTTTGAGTTACGGGCGGTGTGAGGTTGCAGCAGCCTGATAGTGAAGTACAGGACATTTTGGACACCCTGTGCATCCTTTTCACTTTGAGGCAATGAGTTTCCCTGGTTGTGTGATGCTCTCCGTGCTGTGGTGGCTCTGGCAGCTTGGGCCCCGGGGCAGGGCTGCAGTCCCTGTGGTGACAGTGGCACTGGAGCTGTCACAGCCCTGGCCTGCATGAGGGCTCCCAAACTCAGGCTATGGGATCTTCCCGCCAGCTCCTGAGCTGTTCCACTTCATTTACCTCGGAGGAAATCTCAATCTCACACGGCCCTTTTGGTTCAGATTTCTTATGTCCGTGTAGAAATGCATCCATTAATACACATCCACACGTGTTTTTGTTTTTTAGGCAGAGAATCCCCTCCAAAAACGTGTACTACTACCGCTGCCCAGACCACAGGAGGAACTATGTCATGTCCTTTGCTTTTTGCTTCGACCGAGAGGACGACACTTACCAGTTTGCCTACTGCTACCCCTACACCTACACTCGCCTGCAGCACTACCTGGACAACCTCCAGAGGAGGAACATGGATTACTTTTGCAGGGAGCTGCTGGGGCTCAGCGTGGTAAGTACCACCAAAGAAACCAGCCAGCAGGCTTCCTTATGGATGTCTACCCTTAAATGCTCCCAGAGTATCATTCATCGTCCTTGCTAAAGTACCCCCCCACACACATATATATTTGTTTTCTTGCTATCAATGACACAGGAGGAAGTGTACCTGCATGGTGAAATATGGACAAATTCTAATTAAATTTCACATAAAATTTTTCCTTTGTGATAGTCAAGGCAATGCTAGATTCTTAGGTAGGATCCATTCACCTCTAGAGACATTAAAAGGTGAAACCGAAACAGCTTTATTGAAGAAATGTGATTTTTACAGTACTCAGACCATTTGTGTTTCTGGAAGAACTTTACTGTTCAGAAAGAAATATGGGGTTTTTTGACCCAGAAGAACTTTTCTTGATAAAATAATGAAAGCACGCACAAACCAGCTACTTTATTTTCTCTTAAAACTTTGTGCTTTGGTGATTTGCAATTAGAAGGGATTTAGTGATTTCTGTATAGATCCTAATGGCCACATAAAATGAAGTGTCATGGTTCTTCTGGAGCAGGAAGGAGGGTTAATGATAAGGCTGAACTTCTTCTCACTTTGCTATAATCTTCCTCTGAAATGTTGCCTGTCCAGGGGATTTGGCAAGCATGACTCAGCCACTCTCATGTCAACTCAGAAAATGTCAGATTAAAAAATAATAGCTCAGATCTCTTTTTTTTTTGTTTGTTTGGTTTTTTTTGTTTTTAACTTCTGCTCTCTCAGATTTTGTGATGTACTTGTATCACGCTCTTAATCTTTTCTCTGAGATTTGATTTGGTCTAAACTTGTAGTGTATATTTCAGAATCAGAAAGCTGTGAAGGCTGCTGATCCCAGCAGCAGGGGCTTTGAAAAGAAACCAAACATATTTTGTGAACATCAAAATAAAATCATATGTATACCCTGCACTGAAACAAATAAAAAGCTTCCATCATTAACACAGGCCATTGAGATTCCTATAGTAGCATAAAATTTGAAGGAAAAAATTAACTTACAGACAAGAGTAAGAACAGAATTAACAAAAGAAGTAATTTTTTTAACCCTTTTTGTAGGTTAAGTACTGTTCTTCTTCTAAAGATGACTACTTCATATCCATGAACTGGTATTAATTATTAATCATTCCAATTAGGGGGACAAACAATTATAAGGGAAAAGGGTATTAAAAAATAGAAAAGTAAAATCTGCAGAGGATGGGTGGAAAGAGCACTATCATCTTAATCTATGTAGGGCTTCAATTATTAATCTTAGAGGACAGAGCTGTCATTAATTCTATAATGAAACTGAATTTGTTTCCTTTCACTCTGAAACTAGTGCATAAACAGTCACATTTGCATATTCATCAAACCTCTGATCTGACTGATTAAAACACAGATATAGAAGGATTTGTCTTTTATCTGCATTTTGACAGACAGAGCTATACTCTTAAATCTTGTTAACATTGTGTTACCAGTAGTTGCTAAATATTATTTTTCATATTTCAGCACACTAAACAAACAGATGCCACTCAAAATGTGGCAGGAAATGTGCTGTGTATAAGTCCTGCTTTTATATCTATATGTACACACACAGTATGTTTTGCAGAGATTGATATGGTAACATTTTGCAGCTCACCAAGCTGTACAAAAAAGCTTCTGAATCAGGCTCATGCTGTAATCTTTGTGAGCAACATTACAATCTCAGAGTATTTCTGGCTTTTCTCCACACACAACTGTCCTAGAACAGCTTGGTAATTTAATGTCTTTGCTGAGCTTGAATAGACAATTTCCATAAGTTCTCTGTGAGTTAAATATTTTAACATAGAGCTTTGTTGCTATCATACATCTTTAAATGGTGAAAAACAGGATCCTTCATTCTTCACTGCACAGTGCTCCATAAAAGCAGAAGCTGGCTGTACTTTGGAGAATTGCGTGCCATATAGGATAGATTTAGAGCTAAGAAAGTGAGCTCTGTCCCTGCCCTGGCCCCTTATGTAAGATAAGAGGAATCAGATTGGCATAAAGAGGCCCTTAGAAGCTCTATTCCTGGCCAAGGGACCATACCCCTGGTAGCACGTGGTGAAAGGTAGTTTAAAGATGTCATCTGAGGACAAACTCTCAAGTCCTCATGCTGGGCACAGGGCTGAGGAGGGATAACGTGGAAGGGGAAGGCTGCAGCTCATCTGTCGAGCTGCCATGTAGCTGCTGGTCCCCTCGAGTTCATTCCTGGGGAATTTTATAGCCCCCTGCCTCAATCTGTGAATGTGAGGATAGGTAAGTGTTTGAAACAATTTCACTTCTCCTGGGTTATGTGGTTTTGAGTTTAGTCTCTTGTTGATGGCAGAATCTCACCACACATCTTTGGAGCTGTTTTGCTTTTTTTTTTTCTGGTGGAAAAGTAAAACTCAAGTTGCAAGAGGCCATGCCTAGAGGATTACTCCTGGAGGCTTTCTGAGTGCACATTTTGCTGCATATAATGTTTTCAAGGCAATCTAATTTCTAATCTAATTTCATATCTTCTCTAAAGAAAGTACTCTGCCTCCGTTAACTCCTGGAATACTATCACTAATTCTATGAAAATTGAAAGTGAAATATCAGTATGGGACATGTAATTGTCATTAGGATGCAGAATGACAAAGTGGTTCAGAGCCAAATGGCAAAGTTTCCCATTCCCATTTAAATGGATAACTTAGCTGTACTATTTCTGACCTTTTAATGTTTATATTCTTTACTTCAGAGAGCTATCCCATATTCTAGATGTGCCAAATGTTCTTGAAAATAGTCTCTCTTGCAAGTGAGCTGAGATGGTCACCCAGGTACCATTTAAAGTGTTATTTTCATTCTGCTGTTATTTGCCTTGGGTAACTTTAGATTTTCTTTGCTTTGCCCAAAAAGATCAGACATTCAAAAGCTGTGAGCCCTTTTAAAAATTGTGGAATTACTTTTTTGTGTATTATTGATGTATCTTTCATCTCAGCAAATACTATGCAATATTTCACAGCACATCATAATTAAAAATATTTTATATTTCTGTGAATATATAAGCACAGGCACATTTTACATTTACAGCATCTATTTTATGATACTTAGTCTCATGTGCAATAGCTATGTGTGTAGCATTATAGCAAATTTTTCAGAGTTGGCAACATCTTGGAGTGTGTTGTCATTTGAAGTTGGTAGTTCAAATTTCCTGTGTGTGCTTGAAGTGTGTGGACAACTGATGAGACCTGTACCCCCACCAGTATTCCACAGACACACATAATAAATTAAATGAGTCTTGGGCAGCCTGGCTCAACTCCCACAGCCCACTTTGCAAATTGACACTGGCTGGGCATTATTTTCATTACTCACTCCAAAGAGAACCAGGATTAATCAGAGCCAGATACTTCCTTTCACTCCATTAGGCAATAGTGCTTCCAGATTACACTTGAGGAGAATTGTGACTGCACGTACAAACCACGAGCCTCAAAGGGGCTTGCACAGTACATAGAGACCGGAATATGGAATTCTGTGAAATTAAATATTAAACACACATATTTTAAAACAAGGAGGCAATATGTCTAATGTAGGGCTCTGTAAATGAGCCGATCTCTTAAGTCAGATATGGAACACTGAGAGACACAGTCTGGAAGACAGAGGGCTTCCTCCTGACTCCACACAACTTTGGGGTGTGCTTTTAATTCACACGAGTTACTCCTGATCTGTGCTGGTACCAGAGAGAGCAGAATGATGCCCTAAGACTGTGAAACTGCACACCAGATGTCACATTGCCGGTTCGTTGATCAAATTTTCTTTATTTACTGACTAAATGACTTCGTACCCCACTAAAAATACTTGATCGGTTCTACCTTTTTCTACTGGTCCGTTTTTAACTGCTCAGTTATGAACACTTTAAAGCATGAAGGAAAGAAAATAGGCAGTTTTTCTAAGGTTAAATTTCCCATTTCTGCATTCAACTCTAGGTTATGTAATAACAACTCTGTAAAAGAAAATATACTCTTGGTCTTTGAAAAAAAAATGGAAGTTGTGGGCTTCTGGGTAATGTAACGTACCTTTGAAATCCTGTTGGTGTCAGATACTGTATTTTCAAATGGATTTGACTGTAACTAGGTTGAAATGTCATGTAAATGTAATTTGTGGCAATTTACTTGGCCTGAAAAAGGCCATAGAAATAGTGCTTAGGAAAAGTAAATCCCCTTTCTCATTTCTCAGTAGTTTAAAAGTGCAGCTATGTATATGTTCAGGACATGTTCTCTTTAGTCACTGGTGTATTTTTTACTCCTATAGTACTGCTGTTCCCAAAACATTCATAATATGGATGTCATCCCAACACTGTATGTGAGATTTTAAATGTTTCTACAGCTATTTTCTTAGCTGGATTTGATATCAGCAGAAGTAGAGTTGGACCTAAAAATAACACCACCAGCAGTTCTTTCCAAAATAAAATATGATTTATAGCATATAATAGCACAGTGTGCTACCAGGGAGATTATATAAATAACATGAAAAAGTACAGGGGCCTATTCTATACCATCAGTTTTAAGGAAAAATTTTTTGTTACAGTTTAAAGGGAGTTTTAGGAGATTACCTGGCCTGTGGGAATCACAGTGTAGGAAGGATAGCAGAAATGATGTTACTGTTGAATGTTGCCATCTGTCCATAGGATGTCTACAAGGGTTCATGGCAAAGCCAAGAAATAATTTGGTTTAAGTTGGCAGCAATATATAGTTTTGGGGAAAAAACTCAAAACAACAAAAACAAACCAAAAAACCAACAAAAGCTCAATAAAATCAGCATTTCAGTTAATATCATGTGAGGTTACTAAATGCATAAGCTGGTTAGTTCTTAAAATATAGAAAGAACAATATTTGATAAAGTAAAATAATTTCTAGAAGGATTTGCATTAACTACTCTATCTAACTATAAGTAAAAAAAAAATCTTAAATTCTGAAGAAGGATTCAAATCTTAAGTCAGTTTTTCAGCTCACATTTTATAACTACCACTCTCCATTAATAAAAAAACCAAACTAAACCAAAACAAACAAACAACAAAAAAAAACCACCCCAAAAACCAAAAAAAATGTCTCGGAAAAAGTTCTTTGCTAAAAAAGAAGCTTTGAGCACAAAAAGTCCATTGAGGTAAGAAAACATCTGAAAAAAAAGAAAATATTATGATCGATTTTATTAAGAAAAAACTTCTGAAATAAATGACAGTGAATGAATTATGTGTGGCAAAGTTAGTCTATGCAAACTGTTTTCATACACAGGTCCTAGGTTTCACCCTTTCATCTTGTAACCACTCAGGGAAAACTTTGGAAAGTCAGTGACCTTTCTGAAGTTTTCACTGGACTTTTTGTAGCTGTTCGGGTTGGCCTTTTGCTTAATGGCTCTTCCCGTTTCCGAGTCAGACTCTTCATCTCACCCTTACTCCACACTTGTCCTTCATCTGGCTTGCCGTTCTCTGCCTCAGATTTAACCTTCCCTTTACTCTCCATTTAGTTTATACTTGCATAAGCTAGCTAGAAGAAAGAAGCTGTGGTATTTGTTTTCCTGCTCTTATGTTACTTATCCTGCTTTGTTCTTTCCTATTCATTCCCCTTATCTCTTTGAGTTGTGAAGGGCAAATCCAAAATAGCTGTGAGATCTTTTAAATACCAGGAGTGCACAAGGTAATTCTGTTCTCCCCTGTCCCCATCTCAGTGCCATTTCACGTAACTTCATATCCTGGTCTAGGATTTGTCTTTCTTGTCCTTCTGTTTTTTATGTTCCCTCTTTGCTCCATCCCTTAATACATATGCCTGCATTTCCAGAAACACTGGAATAATATCTTGCTTGTGCAGGTTTCAACGTGAAAAGAGAACACTAATGATCTAGTCAGATGTCCTGAAATGGCTGAACGAACAGCCAGGTGCAGGAAGGCTTTGCAGGGCCTGGCTCCTTTTCGCATGGCAGTGGCAAATTTCAAGTAAAGGGCTGTCCTCAGCACTTTCTCCTACTTGGTAGAGTGCATTAAATCTCCATGGGGTGACTTTAATCCCAATGAGAAACCTACTGGATGTGTCCACACAGAGAGTTCAACCTCAGATCTAGACAGTTGCCTTTAGTTACTGCACCATAAGCTTCTGGGGACACAATTTTTACTTTGATTGTTCAGCACTGATTAGAATCCCTGGTTTTAAGTTGGTGCTTGGGAAATAACATAGCCCAGCCAATTAATATAATCTCATAGAAACCCTAAGTCTGAGGTCCTGTGTGTACACCAACATTAGGCTTTTTCATGGTTTTAAGATTTACTTAGCTGCCCTGCAGACCATGACTATATTTTGAGGGTATGTAGGGCCCTTAGAACCCTGAGAAAACCCAAGAATGCCTTCAGTCTTTTTGCACTTCCATTTCCAGAAATTTGTTTTGTCTGCTTTGTAGCACAGCATTAAGCAATAATTACCATGTTGATAGTAATGCTGAATGTACTTGCACGGAGGGGAAATCGTGCTATGTGGAGCTATTAAATACATTTGCCCCGTAGCACTTCACTGCATTAACTCTGCTGGGATTTTGGCTATGTTTTGAGTTGGTTTGTGTTTAGATCTCCTGAGTGGTGACAATGTAATGCATCTGTGAGGTTGGTGCAGTATTTTAATCTTTATTCTTTGACTGTAGACTAGAAGATGGTTAGCCTGGCTCACATTACCTGTAGGGCTGAAACCTTGTGATTGAAGGCTTATTTAACAATTTTAAAGTCTACTCAGTCCAAAGGTTTTGGATTTATGCCTTTTAATTTACCCAGAGAAAGAACTATTTATTGATTTAACTTTATACCAGCACTAGAATGTAAGTATAATATATTAAAATCTCGAAGTACCTCAGGCAAAATCTTGTTCACATAATTTATGTAACTAAACATTGTGGCTTTGATCCAGCAAAACACTTAAGTGTTAATTTAAACTTAAGCATGTTAAATAGACACGTTAAAGTCACTGGCACAGTTCATGACATCAAGTTCAATGTGTGTAAAATGTCCTTAAGCTCCAAGGTCAAAACAATCAGCACCTAGGCCTGGTGCCCTAATGTTTTGTTATGAACTTTTATTACCACTGTAACAACATGACAACAGGCAAAAATTAATAATAACCCCACCCCCTTTTTGTGATTTTTTTGCACTTCTCAGCATAAATATGCTGAATGTCTGAGTGCAAAGGGAATCCCACCATTTCTCAGCAACCTTTATTTTTTTTAGCAGTGTATGAGCAGGGTGTGCATTTGAGGCCTTGTGCATAAGAGATTTGTGCTAATCCTGGAGTTCTTTGTCCTTGTCATGCACATGTTCAGTAAGAATTTAACTCTTTTGTCTTTAAGCCTTGAAAGCTAAGAGCTGGCTCTAAGAAGAATTCTGCCTGTATGTCAGAAGGGATTTGGGGAGATATCATATAGAAATGAGAAAATAAAGACATAAGAACGTGTTTTGATGTAGATTATAAGATAGTCGAGACCGAGGCAGTGTGGCTCAGGTGGCCCCAGATGGCTGAGTGCATCCTTACTATTGAGCCAGGTATTTGAAGAGACATACTTGAAGAAAGGAAGTAAGGATCATGAAAATATAATACATGGAAGGCAGAACAGCTGGAAGATAATATGTGTAGCCTGTGATCTGTTCTTTATTTCAGCGTGATTTTAATGACCCTTACTTTTCTGCACTGTTAGCAGAGTATTTTTGAATCAAAGAATAGTGCAATGATGAACCACATTAAACTCACATGTAAGGGAGGCTAGGGCCGTCCTAATTTTAGGACATCATGTTGCATTCAAATATACTTTATTTTAGAGGATGATGATATTCCTGGAAAAGACAAAAAAAGAAGACTGTTTTCATAGAAGAAGCCTGCTCCGTTGAAGTCCTGCTATTAGCCACAAATACTGAAAGAAAAATTTATCATTGTTTTGAAGACAAAATGACATACAAATGACATGAGGAGACAAGAGCTTTTTAATGTAAAGCAGTAGGTACTTAATTGAAAACTATTTTTTTTTTCGTTTCTTAGGAAATATAAGATACAGCTTAAAGCCTTTTTAATACTCTTTAAAAGAGATCTTACATGGCAACCAGTCATATTGGTACATGAAAAGAACTGCAGTCTCTGATAAAGATCCTCTTTTTCATGTTTTCAAACAGCAGCTGAGCACCATACTGTGGCAGCAGAGAACAATCTGAGAAAATGAACACGGATTGAAAAGGCCCCAGTTACATGACATTTCCAGTGGAAAAAAATAAAAAAAAGCCAGCCTTAGGCCCACAGTCAAATATTTTCACTCAGAACTCCCTAGAATTGTGGACATACATTTCTACAGAAAGTATGTTTTTCTGAACTACCTTTTATGATGTTCTAATAAATGTCTAACATGGAGGAAGACAAAGGAGAAATACCATCCATTTCAGGAGTTTTCATGAGTATGCATGAAAGAAAAGTCTGTTTTAGAAATAATTTTCTTCCCATTTATTTTTAATTTCTCATTAATTGCATCCAATTTTGCACTTAGTCCTAATTAGTTAAAATTTAAGATGACTATTACTTTCTCAAAATCTGACAACTTCAGGATTTTACTATACATACTTTTCCCCCTCCATTTAGATTTTCTGCATTAAAGTGGTTTATAATAATGCATTAATATCCATCATTCTATTTTTAATCAGCTTCTTAATTCATTAGTAACAGCTGCATATTGTTAAATGTTGTTTGTTTTTCCTTCCCCCCTTTTTAAAAAATCTCTGTTGCTTAGAATTAAAATATTAACTAGTCTTTCCATATTTATGAATGCTGCACTGTTCTCAGCATGGAATAAGGGAAAAATCTCATGCCTGTCCTTNTTGGTTTTGAACTTTTGCTCTGACAGCCTCCACAATATTGCATAAATATCAGTGAGTTAAGGTTCATAACATTCCTCTGACTGCAGTGTCATTTTATGGGAAAGGAGACTATTGCAGAAACCCGCACTGCTTGGAAGCAGCCTGCGGGAAAGCCTTTGGTGTTCATTTTCAGAGGTCAGCCATAGCAACCAGTTAATTTAGATGGAGCTCAGCGCAGGATCGAGTCTTCCAGTCCCTGTCAGGACCCTGGACAGCGCATCCGCTCGGGCTTTCCGAGGCGCTCGCAGCGCCTTTCCACCTTCCCTTCTATAGAAAACACAAACTTCTCTTCTCAGAGCTCCTGATACACAAACCTGAACCCCAGCTTCTGACATTTACACCCCAAAAATGAGTTTATTGTTTTGGAAACCAGGTCCTATTTGTAGCTGCTGAGCTCCTCAAATTATGGCCGTGGTTTTCAGGAAAAGAGCTAGAAATGGAGTCTGCTATTTTGCACAGTTTACGTGATTCAAGACCTCAAGTCTGTTTTTCTTATTTGCCTTCTGAGAATGAAAAATAGCCTGTAATGTGTTATGTCTGATGGGAAATTTATAGGAATGTCAGAGATGAGTGATTAAGGGCACTTTATAGATTAACAGATGATGACTAAAACAGAGGTTGATGGTACTGTGGTGAAAAAAGAGGAGATATTTTGGCAATACAGTGAGATCCATCAAGGCTTGTCTGAGACCAAGACATAGATATTAATCCAAACAATGAATATTTCAAAATCTGAAAGGTACTGTGTAGAACAAGAATAGTGTTGCTGCACACAACAGGGCGCTCAGCAGTGTTGCATCTCCTTTGTCTCCTGTGAGTGGATATAATATACTCTCCTTCTTGCCACAGTCTGTCCGCCTCTCTAAAGCTTAAGAAAATGGTTCAAATGTTTGGCATGGTCTAGGTAATCAAGTTATCACCATAAATTACTTTGCTATCTTCTGTGTGAAGGCCATCTATCTCTTGTGGGAATTAATGATATAGAGGTTCCTAGAGAATTTATAAAAGGTTTTGGGGTGGGTTGTTTCTTGGTTTGTTTTTTCCTTTAAATGGTATTGGCCTATTTATGGAGAGTCCAGATAATTTATACCCTTGCTATCAAGAGAACAAACTGCTCAGAATGTGAACCCAGGAAGAGAGAATATGTGTTCCAAAGGTTTACTGCTGCTTTTCTGCTGTTGTAATCATCCTTACAAGATACTGTGGCAGCACCAGATTTGCCTTCAGCTCCAGCTGATTTTGAAATCCTTCAGAGCTTTAGAAATAAAATGGCACATATCCTCTAGATTTCTTTTATAGAAATAGATAAGGTTTTTGTAACAGCAAATAATACTGCAGAGCTGAACAAAATCGTCCTCCTATAAGTGAGACCTGGATGCACTCAGACCAAATAAGATTGTAGACTCATACTACACAGACTCATAGAAAAACAGAGGAAAAGGTATTATATTCTCCATGGTCAAACAGAATTCTTGTCCATCTTGGCTGAAACTCCCATTAGCCATGACAACCAAGGAGGGGAATACACAGCAACAGATAACATCTAATTTAATGCTGACAAAGAGGTGGGATGCATTGATCTGTTTGGAAGAAAACTTCATTCTTTTTCATTCCTATAATTCAGATTTTCTCATTACTGGACACAGATGGCAAAATATAATTTTATTAACTATGACCATTTGTTTTGTGGTTCATCAATTAAATTGCAGAGATTACAGAGACTGGTTCATGCCAGCCATTAACAGAAACAAGTTAGTAGCTAGAGCTATACTGCAAATGGCTATAGATGTTGCATACAGTGCTTCAAGATCATTTGTTGCTATGACAATAATGGAGCAGAATGACTGTGGTCTCTGAAATCTCAGATTTTTCATCTTCCCAGAGAAATACAGGCAAATACGAACTCCTCTTTTAGAAATCTGGACTTCCTTTATCACTGCAATTAATTTATGCATGTCGCAATATGATGAATTTACGTATGCTGCTCTCTCTCTGCGCATTAGAAAGTTAAATCAGAAAAATAAAGGAAAGTCAATGTATTGCAAAGGTCCTGGACAACAACCACTTCCCCTTCTATGTACTGCAAAGTCAGTATGAACCACCAAGTAGTACCAAGAAAAGTAAACTGATGGTTCCTGCAGCAGCCATTTCCAGAATCTCCTTTACCAGCCAAGCTAATTTTTGGTGGAAGTGAATGAGAATTGCATGTCAAAGCCTTTCCTGTTCTCATTTGTCTTTTTGTATTTCATAAGAGCTCCATCTGGGTAGATTTTTAAACAAATTATATTCTAGAAATTATTTTCACCCAGTTTCATGTGTTTACATTTAATGGCATAAATTTCCTGACATCAGCAATTTGTAAACTTACTCAGAGAGAAAGAAGTTCTCTCTGCAACTGGAGATCACTTGCTCCATAGTCCCTGTTTTAAAGTAAACTAGGGAGTGGCCCTTTTTATGTCTATGTATTTTTTGAAATGCAGATAATCTCTCTTTTCTCTTATACAGTCACAAATTATCAAGTTTACAAGAATTACTACTGAATCACAACAAGAAGTTTAGAAAGACCTTGGACTGATGATGACATATCTAAAGTACTAATTCACAAAAGATGCCTTCTTTGATTAGCTTCAGAAGTTGTTCCATGTGTTAGAAAGTAGGATAGCCTGTACTCTGGCAGTGGCACAAACTGTATGATTTATTGGATACAGGTCAACAGGAGATGTGTTTTTAACAAAACAGGGAACCCATGTACACAGACAGCTGAGAACATTGCACTTTTCTGGGAATTGTATTGCACAGAAATTTACTAGAAATCACAAAGGTGTTTCAACATATTCTTACTTTGATTCCAAAAACCCCATAGTGATGATATGGCAAGGATCACAGCTGACTACATAACAGTAATGTGTCCTGATAGCAAACCTCTGGAGCTGATCACATGTCATCAGACCTCCCTGGCTGCACTTAGCACTAGTGGCAGATGTATTTCAGTAATAATCATGGATAGAATTCCTTACAGCAGCTTCGTACCACAGTCTATGTGCTGGGAATACCCATCTGCACCCCTGGTTGCCACCAAAAAGAGCACAAAATTTGGCAGTTTCTGTTCCAGGGACAGTCCCCGTTTAATCTCTCTGGGAGACACCTTTGCCCTATGAGAGCTGTGTAAACTGATTGTTACTCAAATGATCCCAAATTCTGAAAGCCTGGAATATTTCTGTTATTAGCCAACATATAGCCAAGGTCGCTTTTTTTTCAGCAGTCCGTTGCATCCCAAAGCATTACGTGTGGATAAGTCCTGATTTCAAAGGGTCATGTTCATTACAAGTTGAAGTATCATAACTAACAGTAAACTGAAATCTATCTGAATGCCATTAATTTCTATAAGGAAACATATGTGATAATTCTCACATTTCCCATCTTCCGATCAATAACATTTGAAATATTTAATGCTTTACTGTTGCTAATTTCGGACAACTCTTTTTTTTTTCCCTTCCTTTTTCATTTTTAATCGACAGAGCATCTGAAAGTGCTACAGTCAAGCTGCATATTTTGTAATGTTGCGTTCAGTTTCCATAGAATAGGTGAAAGGCCTTTTTTTTTACTATTATCAAAACCACTTCCATTCTTGCTCTTATTTTTCATGACACCTGCATTGGAGCATTGGTCACAACCTCCTAACCCTCCCCCTTTCTAAGCTGCCTTTTTTTGGAGTACAATGTCAGTGACAGAGGCAGCAGGACAAGATCTGATATCTGACTTCTCCTTAGCTGTTCCTCATTGCAACAACAGTTCTCCTACAAATGGTTTATTCATAGTTTCAGAATTAACCAAATTGTTCTTTGTCTTTTCCTAAGCTTCCTGCTCATTTTGAGGATATAATTAATTTCTAAGATTCCAAGAAATCTTTAGAGATCTACTTTTACACAGCTAAATTATTCAGGAATCATCTTGATTCACTGGCTCTTTAGGTGGTTTTAAACACAGGTCTCTCAAAAAAATCAAAAAAGCCACAAAAGAAACACAGACATGAAGTTATTCAGTAGTACCTTGTAGATACATTCTGACTGTTGGGCAAATCAGTGAGGGACCTATTGGAGTATTTAACATCCTTTATGTGCTGAGGGTTGTCTTGTGGTTTGGATTTCCTTGCATAGAACAGTACTGACATAGTTTCTTCTTCAGCAGAGCAAGGATTAATTTGTTTAATTTGCTGTTTGGGAGTTTCTCACAGCGGCATGCACACAGGGGCAACCATGCATAAGAAATACTCTAGTTATATACAAAGAAATGTCTTTTTTCCTATGAAATCACCTTGCACCTTTCTGCGCCATGTGTTTATGTAACTGAAAATGGCAGAGAAGACAGGAGCTCCAGAGCCATGGCTGGCAGTGAAAGCAGGGAAAAACAAGATGATTCTTTGAGACAAACAGATGAGATCATGCGGGTACCAGGAGATCCATGTGGATGTTTGCTGTGGCTGTTTGTCTTTCAGTGTCACGGCTGAGCCGGTGGTGACACACAGCCTTTGTGCTTGTTTAACATTCAGGAGACACTTATGACAAAGAGGGTCATGTAATGATGATGCCTTACCAGATTTGGGAATATGTATTGCTGCCATTACTTCAGAGGTCAGTTTTAGCTTTTTTCAAATTAGGGTGCAGTGATCTTCAATCACACTAAATTTTGGGAAAATGTTTGTGATGAAATTTGGGAAATGTCTGTTAACAAAATGCAAAACCATTTGCTGGTTTTTCTTTTGTTTTGTTTGTTTGTTTAGGGTTTTTTGCATGTATGGGTAGTTTGAGGTAAGGTTGTTTCTTTTCTTTATGTATTATAAATTAATGTGAAATACAAGAGCCTTAGAGCAACTGTGCAAATCAAAGAACTTGGATGTGTCCAACTTTGTGTTAAACAGGATAGAAATGCACAAAATTTCCTTGATTCTGAGAACAGATGCTAATATGGGTCATGGCAATAGTTTCAAAGGCAATTTTTAATATTTTAGTATCTATAATCCTCTGCAAGTGAGCCAAGGAATGCACTCAGGAGTGTCATCATTCTGCTTGAAGTCATCCTCAAGTTCCTACTACACTTGGTGAGCTTTTACCAATTTCTGGTGCTTCAGAAATTGTAAAATTTATATATAGTGTTGCGTTTTCAGAATGGATATCCAGCCCCTACTAATGTGCATTTTATTAATTTAGGACATCTATTTTAATAAGTCCCCAAATAAAGTTATTTCTCTCATTTGTTTTAGACACCTCTGAGCATTTCTTGGAAGAAATGAAATTATAAAGAGCAACTGCTGGAATTTAGGGATGCTAGAAAGGGGAAATATCTTACAGTCACATAATCCAAATATCTAAAAAGGAATTGCTTAAATCTATCTGCCATTGTTAAAATTCTGTGTTCCTTGTAAGTGCCTACTTGTTCAAGAAAGAGAAGTGTGTGCATTTGGTTTTGTCCATCAGAGAGCTCAGAGACAGAATAATGTTCTATCATGATGTTAATCCCAGCACAACAGTTTCTACTGAAGTGACTCTATAGAGGATTTATTCTCCCATCTATGCAGGTGAACAAAGAATTCTTTTAATGGGTGGTGCATATACTGTTGTAGAAGACTAGACCCCTTTGTATTAAAATTACATGCCTGGGATTTTAACATAAAAACTGAAAAATCCCACTGTGTAAAACTGACTTAAACTCAATTTCCCTCTCCTCCTTTTACAATGTCAAGATGCCTGAGTGCTCAAGTGACTGAATAAGTACTAAATATTTAATGCATGGAGGTTACATTAACTGAGTCTTTGATCTGAAACTTCTTAAAAACATCTTAAAAGCCCTTCAAAAACCGGTTAGTATTTCATTACAGTCACTTAAAATAGATTTATTTTATCAAAACATCCTGTCAGAAACCCCAAAGCTGTGATTAATAACCTGCAGCATTTTGACTAAAGCATCTCCTAATACTGGTTTCATAGTGTATCAACAGATTGCCTGTTGTGGGTAAGAAATCACCAGCCCGATTGCCTCTGTCAGGCACTTGCAGGTGTTCAGGGTGTCTGCTGAGTTTGAGCAGGTATGCACAATGGAATCCACGCTGGGATTCTGCATGCTTGCTGCTGCTCTAACAGAATGTCTCTCATGTAATTCTGAGATTAAATTAACTTTTTTTTTTTCTTCATGGAATAAATTTATTAGGGCAGTTTTGTACAGATGTTTTTGTATAGTAACATTTACAAGCATTTGGGCAACATGAGGAATGGGCTAGATCAATAATTTATATCATCCTGGGAAACTCCTGCATGTTTTTAATCTTTGAGGCATAATTTGAGAGCATCTCTGGCTGTGTGAAGGCTCTGCCCTTTACATTGTTTTTATTGTTCAGGGTAACAGACTGCAGTGTGAGACTGTGTGAGTGTCTGCTGGGTCTGTAGAAGATGGAAGCATGCACAGCAGCAGGTTTCTGTATAATTCATTTCTACTGTATCCAGCAGACCTTCTGTGCGAGAGCTTGTCCCACCCAAATCTATCCTTACCCTTTGCTGTAGATTTCCTTCTCACTGGCTTTGTGCACCTCCAGATCCCACTCTGAAATTCCCACTGTTGTTTTCGTAACACAAGATGTTGTGTCCTAACACAACATGAACACGGAACTTGGGATCTTAAATGATTAATCACAGACCACCTGGTCAGTCTGGTGCTGAATTTTGAAATGTTCTTCTACTTCAGAAGGTTTTAGCTTGTGCCCATCATTTCTACTTCGTAACTTTTACCTGCTTAACCAGTGGAAAGAAACTGAAACAATCAGTTTGGTAATTGCTCTGTTTCCTTCTCCTCAGTAATCAGTAGATTAAAGCAAACCATTAGGTGTATTCTAAGATAATAAAGGAAATTAAACACAAGGTTCTGAGCTCACTGTGTGTGCATATGGAGTCACTTGCCATTATTTTCTCAAAACAAGAGTTAAGGATTTATTCTTGAGTCTCCCAAAATACTAGCAAAAGGCACATGGCTGAACCCTCATGAGCCACTTTGAAAACACATTCCTTGTTTCTTTTGGGAAATGTGCTTTTGTGAGTGTATACCCTGTGTAGGAGATGTTTTGCATATAAAAACCACGTGGAGATTGAATCCTGTTATATAAAGCAAAGCTGCCTTTCTGTGGAGTTCTTTGTAGTACTAACATTAAAAGGGTTGTTATAAATAAGAGTGGAATATAATTATAAATGCCCTTCTGAGAAAAAAAAATATCCTTGATTACCTTTGAATTCTTTTGCCCTTTAAAAAGGTTATATTTAACTGGTTCAGTTTCTTACTTGATGTTTCAGTTTCCCAAGGGAAATCAACCTCCAGTAGGAACTGTTTCAATTGGGTTACATGACTTTACTTTGTGTCTTGCATTTGTTAACAGACAGATTATATAACACTGCAGGCTAAATATACATTGCTCTGTTTTCAGCTGCCTCTGGTACTCCTGTGTTCAGAGCGATGACCAGAGAAGTGGGAAGTGGCTTTCAAAAGTTCTGCTGGAATTAACCCCTCCAGCTAAGAGCATAAACTGCTTGGAGGGAGAGACTTCATGAGCAGTGTGAGGCTATAGAACTTAAAATATAAAATGATATTTAATATTTTAATGTGCTACCTATCATCTTCGAGGGGTTTTTTATGATCAAAAAGAAGTGGGTCAAATTCTGCCCCAATTCCCCATGGCATATAATCTGTGGGAGCACTATTGACTGGAACAGAATTTCCTTGAGTTACTGATGTTGTAACTGAGAAAGTAATTGGAGTGCATGTGTGCTGCTTCACTGAAGAGCAGGAGGCTCAATTCTAGGGGGATCTTTTCCATTTCTAGGTAGTTTGGTGTTGAACAGCTTTAGATTCATTATTCTTGTATTTCCATCAAGTAATGCTTTCCTGGTAGAGGAGGAGATGAAAGGATCTTTTAAAAAAATATCAATAACAAAAAGAAAGGAAAGAAAAAAGGGTTTCATCCTGGCTTTTTTTCTTCAGTCACTGATCAATAGCAGCACAAGAGAGCCATATTTAGAGAAGAAAGACAAGCAAGCAAGAATCTTAACTAACTAGTGAGAAGTTGATTGTAGCATGCTGGTGTTCAGGCAACTGATAAGAAGGGAGGAAACATTTATGCTGAGAATCAGCAAAAACAGGAACATGTTTTACCACATGCCCATTTCATTTCACAAGTCCAACATGCTGTACATAAGCTTTGGAGATAAATTTAGAATAGTTTTGTTAATTGCGTGCCATTAAATTTGGAATGAGATGAACAATGAGCTATGGCAACTTATACTTCGATTCATGGTACAACAGTGAGTTCGTATTTGAGATTTATGGCAGAAGTAAAGATCAATTAATGTATAGGTTGGCACCAGTCCCTGTGTCCCTGGTGGTGTAGAATGGCAACTGGGGGTGTCCGTCAGTCCTTGTCCTGGCAGCCAATTCCTTGCAATAGGAATGATGTATATGGTGTCATCATTTTTACCTACAGAAATTCAGACAGCTCAGTTAAAGCTCTCTGTGTTTCACTGTTGTGGTCCATATATGACTGAAAAAGGAGCTGGGCTAAGACAATCCTTGCATTTTAAAGCTAGAAAAAATTTTATGGCCTTTTTTTCTGTGTTATCGATTTTTTTTCCCCCTTTTGTTGGTATTTATTAAAAATTCATATTCTACCCTGAATGATTCCTAGAGTTTTTGGAGCACTGCTGAGTAAGCCAAACTAAATATATATTTCTTTAGAGGCATCACTGCTCCTGGCAGACACCATTCATTTTTGCAGTCACTCACTGATTGGATTTTTAAATAAAGCTTTTGTGTTCCTTTTAGTGTTAGGTTAAAAAAATATTAAAACAATTACTTTGAATTTCAATGTGTAATAAAAGAACATAATTTTTAAAAATATCTTTATGGAACACTCTTTTTCTGTCCTCCCCTCTCCAAGTTTATTCCTTTTATTAACTGTGAGCATGTCTTGCCTTGCCTTAAGTTTATTTAAAATTGTTTAAATGGCAGAAATAAATCCACCTCTACCTTCTCTGTTCTGTTTTCCTCTGTGCCTGAATTTATTCTATGTTCAGTGAAGTCAGACTTTTAAGAGAGTTGGGAATTTTGAATTATATTTGCAGTTCTGGAGTGGTTGTATGTATTTTTAGCAAAATGCTGGCATGCTATGTAGGATTTTTTCTTTTCCTGTGGTTCTGTTAATATTTGCACAGGAAGTTTGAATTAGAATGATGAAATATTCACTCTGATGCATAATGATTTGATCCCCTCCACTGCCACATTCTTCACAGCTGGGTTTTTTTGCTCACGCTATTTTGCATATGAACATTTATCATGCAATAAATTGATTTTCCTGTCTACTATTCTCATCTCCTTAAACCTGCACATTCCTGCAGTGTTGATTCTGCTGTTCCTTACTTGTCCTATGCATAATTTCTTAGTCACGACTAGCTTTAGTTATGACACATTTTGTAATTCTTACAAAATTATTGTAACAATTTAAAATGTGCTTGCTCTATGCCCCTTCAGATAAGCTGAAGATTAATTTTTTTTTATAATTGGGAAGTTATTTTAGCACTTTAGGTTTTTAGCAATTTATTTTTTATTCAACAAACTTTTGTAACAACTGGGGTCTTGCCCAATAAACATTTCAGTACTTGAAAGACTGACCTGTAATCTTTTATACAGGAAAAAAGATATACTGAAATATGGTAAGGCTGTTACCACAAAACCTAAGCTGTCAATTAATTTTCTTGGATGTACCACCTCTGTGTGGTTGATGCTCTGGTTTGCATTTGATCCTGTTTCCTTCTCAGCTGACGAGGGGCGAGTGGGAACCTGCCTTGACAAAAATGTTTCCCTGCCTCGCTTTTTGCATAGCTGTTATTATTCAAATCAATATCAGAGCAGTAAAGATCCAGGTAGAGCTGTTCTCTCTTTGCATGAGCCTCTGAAGACAATTACTTGTCTAAGTTCAGCAGGTGCCCTGAAGGTCTGCAGCAGCACTGTGTCTTTATTGCCTTTAGCTTCTCTCCCAGCTCTTCCTGCTGTGTCAGCCCAAGCGTTTACAGCTCACCCTCTCTGCTATTCAGCAGCACCCAAAATCAATCTTGGCCTCCTCTTCCCCACTTGGATTTGCTGTCTTAGCACATAGTGTACCCTGGTATGTAAATTGCTTCTTTAGTTTTCATCAGGCTTTTTGGTGTTTGAAAGCAAAATTCTGTAATTTATTTCAGAAGTAGCTAGTATGATTTTCTTTTGACTTTGCCTAAAATTATTGGATGTCACAAATAATTCAGGGCAATAACGTTGGAGCAGGAGCTCTTTACCATTTTTGTTCTTCATCATCATTAATATTACTCTAACATTCAACCTGCAGCCACAGCAATAGCATGTATACTCTGTGGTTTTAGTGCACTTGGCATCAGTGTTATCTCTGCGTGTGTGCAGAAGAGATCCCCTAAACCTCCTAATGCAAAATAATTCTATTTGAGGGCATATGGGACTTAAACTTTCTTTCCCTTACAATTTTCATTAGACAGAGGCTTACTGGTACCATGACAGAATGCTCAAATAAGCATTTTAATGTTGAATAAAGGTCAACACACTGGAATTTGAAACCATTAATCCTTTTGCTCTTAAAGCAGGCAGAACTTTTACAGACTAAATAAGGCATTAAATAGTAGACTCTTAAAGTTCTGAAAGGGAGAAACATATCTTCAAATTACCCATTTAGATTTCTAGAATTTTTCATTTTCTGTTTGAGCAAAATATGTTTTGAGGGTTTGGAGGACACAAGTTTTTTTAATATAATTTATTAATTTCCCAGATTTGTGTTGAGGAAATATATTTTTGAGTTTGTAGAGCTGTGGAAAAGAACCCCAGTGTATGAAAACACCAAACCACAGTGGACACAGTGCCATTTCAGGTGCAATACCAATCTGTGGGTGTAGGGACCTTTCTGTTCAGATGAAAATAAGTTCAGGCTCACTTTAAATTAATTCCTGGACTTTGAACAATTATGGGATCCCTTTAGGACATCACAGATTGTTAAATTAAACCTGTATTGCCTTGGGTTGAACTTTTAACCTATGTATGACTGAAGTTTGTCTTTTGGGAAAACATCCAGTGTTGATTTCAAGGGATCAGGAAGCAGAGTATCTACTGCTTCCTTTGGTAATTTGTTCCAGTCTCTGATTACTCTCACTGTTAAAAACATAAATCTAATTTTTGAGTTGAATTAATCTTAGATTATATAATTTTTTTTTTCCTCTGGTAATTTTTTCCTCAGCTAATTTTTTACTACAAGATTAAGAAATCATTTGCTTCGATTGGGGAATAGAAATGGGGATTTAATGGTAATGGCAATGTAACATGTTTTAGTACTTGAGTCTCATGTCACGATATTATATTCAGCCCTTAAATATTTTCTGTGGCTTTTTGCTATGTCTGTTTCAGTTTCTCAACATTGTCTTTTTAAAAAATATAGGTGCTAAATTTCCATCCTTTTGTTCAGCTTTATCAAGTACTTTATCTGGAAAAATAGATATTAAATTCTGCTCACTGCTCTCAAACATCATGTGCAAGGATCTAATTTCTGGGACATTTCAGCAGGTCTCGTGGAATCACATGGGTGGGAAGGACCTTTGGGTAATCTGGATCGCCCTTTTAGTGTGGCAAGATCCACATTTATTTTGGACAGATTTCTGTGTTATTTCTGACAGCTTTTTCCAGGAGTATTCCAGAACCTCTACAGGCAATCTGTCTTCTCTACTGTTTATTGCTTCTTAGCGCTTGACAGTTTTTTTTTCCTAAAATCTAGCCTCAGTCTCCCTGGCTGCTCTTTAAGTCATTTATGCTTTGCCCTATCTAACATCAGCACAAAGAGCCATTTATCTGTTTTGTGGTTTGGGGCTTTTTCCTTTCTTCCCCCCACCCCCCTCCATTTTTGTTTGTTTGTTTTAGAATTTTATGTGTATCTGTACTTGTTTTTTGGTGTTGTTTTGGTTTTTTTTTTTTTTTTAAACAACCTCAGTTCTTACTTGTGTTTTCTAAATCATTAATTTCTTCTGGGTTATCCCAAGTTGGTCCTCACTTTTCTGAGGTGCAGTTCTTCAGATTGGATCAAATAATGCAGCTACAACTTTCCTGGTGCTGAGTAGAAAGATTCTTCTGTGTCAGGCAAAGTAGAACTAATTTATCCATTGCAGTAGGACATTCATCTTTACTGCAGCAGCATGATATTGTTGATGGATTATCCAGCTTGTGATCCACAGTAAGCTTTAATTTTCTACAGAATGGCTACCAATGTCAGTGGTTCTCCATCCCAAGTAGTTAATTTTTCTTGGTTCAGTAAAGTACTTTGCATTTACCCCTACTGAACAAGCATTGTGTCTTCCAAATCTGATCTATAAATTCATCAAGTTTTCTCTGAATCCTGGTCATTATAAATTCAGTGCATTTATAATGCCTCTGAGGAGGATATTGTCACAGCAAGGGTACATGTGATGCTATTTTCCAGGTCATTAATCAAAATCTTAAATGCTACCAGACATAGGAGGGCCTCATTCAGGTTGTCACTTGAGGTAATTTTCACGTCAATAGGAACATTGCTGATCGCTCCCCAAGTATGCTTTTCTGAATCAGGGTTGCAGACACTCTCTACTATTTTCATCTGAATCATGCTTCCATGGTTTGCTTAGAAGATTGATACGTGGAAGAGGATCAAAAGAGTCCAAAGTACAAATGACATCTGATGCTTTTCCTCTGTCCACAAGGCCTGTTACCTTATCAGGGAAGAAAATTAGATTGCTCTGACGTGATTGTTCTTGACAAATCCATGTTGGATGTTATACATGTTCTCATTACCTTCCAGGCGCTTACAAAGAGTTGGGCTATTTGTTTCAGTATTTTTCCATGAATTTAAGATAAGCTGATTGGCTTAAAATTGTCAGGCTTGCCTTTTCCTTTAAAATACTTTTTAAAGGTAGACATTACACTGGCCTTTTTCTAGGACTTCCAGTTTATCCAGTGTCCTTTTTATGTTCTCAGACACAAGCCCTGATGACTTTGAGGTTCCCATTTAGCTCTGTAAGTACTGGTGGATGAACTTCATTAGACTCAGCCTGTTTTAAAAATCCACCTTATCTGAATATCGTACCTTTTTTATTTGAGGCTCAAATAAGGACAAATCACTGGCCCTTTGTCAGTGATATTAATTGTGATAGATACATGATTGCAATTGACCTTATAGTAAAGACTGAGGTGAAAAAAGTAGATATTCATTAGTCTTTTGGTATCATCCATCATATTTCACTTCTTCCTTAAAGAGTATGGTAGCATTTTCTTTGATATCCCTCTTACTGGAGTATCTCTATAAAGTGTTTTTTTTACCCTTGAGGTCTCTTCATGTGTGTGTCTCATCTACACATATTGGATTTTTTACTTTTGTCCCTACCAGACTGGGACAAATCCTTTCCAAAGTTCCAAAATCCAAAAGTTCCTTTCCATTGCTATACCAAATCCAAAAGTTCCTTTCCATTGCTATACCAATCCTTGCTCTGTAGGCATTTTTATTTAAAAATTTATACTCCCTTGTTTCCTTGTCTCTGGACCACAGGGTTGGAAGTGGTCCAAATAAGACCGTGACCAATTTTCTATGATTAACCTGCTCCTCATCATCTGTCATGTCTCCAGCTCTCTGTTGGCCACAGATGACAGCGGTAGTACATCCACCTTTTCTTTTAGATCCTCAATTCAAAGATTGGACAGTGTTGGGTAATACCTATTTTTTGAGATTTCCATCAAAAACATCTGCATTGCATGTTAATTCTTTAATCAATACTTCTAGGGAATTTTCTTGAATTAGCACTTCATGCACCAAACACATACTTTATTGAATCAATGGAATTATCCATTTTAAAATCCTAGTGATAAATGGAAAAAATTCAAAAGCTTCATGAAATTATTACTGCAGACAGCAGTGTAGTTACTATCAGTTACGTTTCTTTCTACTGAGATTTTTAATTTTATAGAAATGCAAGTCACCTTTCCAGAAGTAGAAGTTGGGAAAAGCAAAGGTTGGATGGAAAGGGCAGATTAGGATGAGCAAATGGCTAATATAGAGATACACAAAATCATCCATCTTATCCATAACAAACAGATTACAGAACTTTATTTGTAACATGGGGGAAATCCAAAGACAGGGCAAGAACCATCTCTGTGCAGCTTCCTTCCAGCCGTAAAACCCCTTAGTGTCTGCTCTGCTGGTTTTCCTGTTCCTCTGAGCTGCTCTGATACCGGGGGAAATTTCCACCAAATTAATATTTTTGCACTTCTTCCCACAGTTTGCCACAGGGAAACCCCCTGGGCTCGTTCCTACCCTTGGATCTGCTCAGTGCTTTGGAAGGAGGCTCCGCTGCCTCGGTGATCACCCTTCATAACGCAGTGCTATTGCTGCTGACGTTTATATTGACTGAAGGGCAGCCTCACCCAGGTCTGGGATTGCTCATAGATCAAAGACAGATTTGCCAGCTGTCACCAGCCCTGCCCAATGTAATGAGATGCATTGACAATTATGATACTAAATGCACCGTGATTGTTTATAGATCATTTTTTGATTTAACCAATTGAAGAAGCTATAATATCGCTGTGGTACAGCAAATATAAAGAGGGAATGAAAGATTTGATTATTATTGTGAACTAATGAGATAGGCTATTTGCTCACAAGGAAGCCTGAAGGTTAGTTTTTCATACTCCAACAAAAATCAGACCTTGTGAGATCATATTATAGTTAATTGAAGAAGTCAAATTCTAAGGATGATGCCATGTGCAGCCTTGTTTATTATATGAGTGGAGCTAATTTGGCAGTTTGGATTTCCTCATGTAGAAATGTATTTCTCTCCATATTTGGAGGATGGCAGAGAATGTGGCTCTGTCACATTTCATTACTTTAGACTTTACTCTGTTTCATTTCAGTCTGCAGCAGAACTGCTTCTGAAATGGGATTATTGACCCCTGCCATTGATCATGCTGCCCCAGTGTGTGCCTGTGTATGTGCACAGTTAGCACTGCCATCAAAATATGTGCATCTGAAGGTAAAAATAATACATGATCTGCAGGGTAAACAATATCTGTGGATCTTCCCATTCTCCTTCTTTTTTACACCCCCCCACCCCAACATCCCCTCCTTTTTTCTGGGCTAGCTTAGTCCATCAGTAGGATGAAAGGAAAAATTGCTACACTTGTGTTAAATTTCCCCAGGGAAAGTAAATTATGGACAAGCCTCCAAGGACAACCCAGAAAGAAAGGGATAAGATATTGATGCACACTGTACCTCTCACTCTTTCTTCCTTGTCCCACAATTGAGCACTCCTTCAATGAAAAGTTACGAGTTCCTTGTTAAATTGAATTTCTCTTCTCCTTGTCTCACAATTTATTGTGACGCTGAAAATTTTATAACTTGGTGAGAACTGGCAGCAGCCCCATTTTCCCCCACAAAAGGCTATCCAGGTTTGAATAGGTTTTGAAACAGAGCTATGAATGCTCACACTTAAAGATGGATAGTCATGCCAGTTCCCAGCTTATTATAGGAACTTTTTAGTTACTGTATTTTTTCATCCAGTTTAAGCCTTATATTTTTGGGGGTGCACAAGGAAAGGAGGGAGGGGGATGGATAGAATATAAGCATGGAAGAGGAAAATTTAGAATGGTGAGTGAGTATCCTTGTGCCAGTATCACTGCAAGCATCACCTGCTGATTTCTTTAAAGAAGTACTGATAATCTTTGTCTCCTAAATTTCATGCTGTTACATTTTTGTGGTCACCAAAACCTCAGGGGTCGGTTTGAAAGTGAGACTTCAAAGATTCATTTCTAAGCCTGTTCATGGATGCTTTGGATTTGATTCCTAGGTTGATAAGAATTCTGCTTGTTTTTACTTCACCAAATAAAATCTGTGTCTTTCTCAATATGCATTTTAACAGAGGACAGGAGATAGGGTACTTTAGATTTAAACTTTGTTGGATTTGATCATGATATCTCTTTTCCTGGGTATACAATATAAGGCACCTTCTGTAACAAATCTAAATGTTGCAAAGAAATTGCCTTTTCTTTTCCCCCAGTAGTTTTTTCTGCAGTCATGCAGGGTGCTTAATTCTGGTGAAAGGGAAAGCAGGAAGACTGACATGCTACATGACATTCCAGTTATGGAAGAAAAAAAACATTTAGCAGATTGACAGTCCAATAAAAATACACAGAAGGTTTTTCTCCTTTCCAAGGATGCATGTGTGGGAATGTGAGAGAGGAAAATGCTGGGGAGAGTGAAATGTAATTACAAATAGACACGCACATATAAGCCTATATGCACAGGCAAACATTAATTCAACAGGTAATGATGTATGTTCAAAACACCTTTTGTCTTAGTCTTGGCCAAAATGGTGCAATTTTCAGAGCTCATCATCATACCTTAAACTGAGCCTGCCATTGTTGTGACAAATTGGGCAGAACTTCTGTGTGAGTTGCTGCAAAGCAGTTAAATGATGGAATATTTGCATTGGATTTTGGGTTTGATGTGTTGGTTTGAGCTTATCACATGAAGAACGTGGGGGTGGTTTGGATGAGTTGATGTTCCTGAGGATGACTGCTGGTCTGAAAGGACAGCGAATTAAGAAAATTATGCCAGTCTCAAGTCAAACTGTGGCTTCCTTTCCTGTGGGAGAAGATTAAGGATTGGGTTATTTTTCTCCCACAAATGTATTTCCTCCATTTTCAAAATCCTGAAGGCCCATTTGATATTTTTCTAAGAACACTATGTAGTCTGGCCTATAACAAACTACTTCTGCATGTACTGTTCGTGTGTACAAATCAGCCAGTTTAGGTATTTCTGATAGCCCTTTTTTGTGACTTTCCTTAAGCAGGTGGTTTTCTAAACAGAAAAAAAGAATGAGGAGGAATCCCATAAACTCTTTGGTATAAACAGCAAGAGAAGGCAGATCTTCCTTTAGTATGTAGCATGATTTACAACTTTACCACAAGTCAGTCATTTGCACAGGGTCCCTTGTGCCATGTAATACACAGAATGGAGGCACCAAGGGAAATGCCACCCCAGTGCTGTAAATCCCCTCCCTCCCATTCACTCTTTTACATCCCCTTCTCCTCCTCAGAAGAATGCCTGCTGCCTGTTCTTGTGGTTTAACCCCAACCAGTAGAGAAGCATCATATGTTTAGTCTCCCTCTCACACAGTGGCATGGGGAAAGAGAATAGAGAGAGTGAGAAAATAGAGATAAAGACAGTTTAATAGGTAAAACCAAAACCACACACACAAGCAAAGCAAAACAAGGACTTTACTCCTCACTTCCCTCAGGCAGAAGGATGCTCAGCTATCCACAGGGAAGCAGGGCTCCATCACATCTCATGATTACTGGGAAAAATATACTCTATCACTCTGAAAATCCCTCCCTCCCTCCTTCTTTTCCCAACTTTATATGATGAGCATGCTGCTGAATTGTCTGGAATATCCTGATGTCCCCCACCCTAATTCCTTTTGCACCCCCGGCCCACTCACCAGTGGTGGGGGTGAGCTGCAGAAAAGGCCTTGGCTCTATGTAACATCTGTCTAGCTATAGATTAAAAAATCTCTATTATAAACAGTGTTTCCAGCACAAATCCTAAACATAGCCCCCAACCAGCTACTATGAAGAAAATCAACTCTGCCCCAGCCCAACCCAACACCTGTAATCCTGGGAGTAATGTGATATTTACCTGTAGAAAATGGACAGAAGAGGAGCAGGGTGAATAGCAGAGTGCTGCTGTTGGCATTGAAGGTGCCAGAGGCATTTTTGAGACTAGCAGAAGTGGGATGAGTGGTGGGATAAGGATTGGACTAACGGGGTTTAAGAGAGGTTGCAAAATTTGTGTGCATTGTGAGAGAGATGAGGCACAACTGTTAGGAGAATTTTGAGAACAGTGCCCTAAATTATTAGAAATAGCACTTCTGCCTGGAGTCTGTAAATAATACCAGGACAATCTTTAAAATTGCTGAATACACTGTCCAAATATTCCTTCCAAACATGCTTGGAAATGTTGGACTGCCAATAACAAATAGTAAATAGCCCCAGTGATGCATTCCTTATGATTGCTTCTTCCAGTTAAAGAGTACATTCATCTTTACATGAAGATGATGAAAGTTTTAGCTATTGCAGTATAACACTATGTATTGCATATTTGATACATTAGACACTGACATTTTTAGCTTGTGTGTCTATATAAGTATTTTACACTGAATAAAGAGAAAAGAAGTATTTGAATTCTAGTGCCATATATTTAGGGTTTGTCTCTTTTTGTTGTGGTTTTTTTTGGGGTTTTTTTTTGGTTGGTTGGTTTTTGTTAGTTTTTTATTTGTTTGGTTTTTTCCTTTTTTGTTTTGTTTGGGGTTTTTTTTCTCATTTTATTTTATTGTTCAATTTGAAATACTTTAGTTCAATCTTTTACAACAACTGTTTTGTTGAAATGTTGGTAGTTTATCAAGGAACTCTTTGAAGATGAATTGAAGATGGTTTATTTTATGTTCATATGTACTTCTATGCAACAAAAACATGGGAACAAGCAATTCTTTCCCTGCTTAGAACCTGCAAAAGTCCCCATGACCACATGTTTAGAACCTGCAAAAGTCCCCTGAGTCTGCTACCACCTCAGTTTCTTACCCGAGCTTGGAAGAACTTCTCTTTACTCCTTCCTCTTTGCAACTTTTGGGAGAACAATTCCTCCTGGCTTTATTCAGCTTGTGTGGTTAGTCAAAGAGTGACATTTAGTCTATAGAACTGTTTAACATTCCCCGCAGCGTGAGGGATCTATGTGCAAAAGCCTAAAGGGGAAAGAATTCTAACAGTTCTTGCACAAACTGTGTTGTTCCCACCTGCCTTTTCAGCCCTTTTCCCTAGTGCCTCTCCCTTAGAAGGCTTGATGGATTTCCAGGGAGGTGAGGATGAGAGGAGATGATGCTGTACCATGTGCAATTTTCCTTTATAGTGATAGGACTTGCTTATTTTGAGGTATTTCTGAGCCTTGTCAAAGATCTTAGTGGCTGCATTTTAGGTTTTGCATGTGTGCACACTTCCAGAATTGTGCCTATCTGAATGCTATAACTCAGAGGGAAACCATTAAAGAACCTTTTTGTGTGTGCTCTCTTGCACTGTTAAAGTGAATACATTTCATCACTGACTTCAAAAGCATTTCCAGGTATCAGCTTCCAAATTTGCCTACAGATGATGACCATGTGATTTATTTTTCTTTACAGATACTGCTCTGTGACAAAGTTCTAAGGAAATACTTTTTTTTTTCTCTATATTATTCTGTTGGCACCGAGTATAAAATTCCAGTGAGAGTTTGTCAAATTGTCAGGCATTCTCAGTCCAACTGGACTTTCACAGGAATTGCAGGTGTTTAGCACCACCAGACCTGGAGACAATTGTCACCAGTGAGCTCCTCAAAGATGAGAAAATAGCGACAAAGTTGGAGTACCTTGTGATGACAGTTTTGGTCTTGGTTTCTGAGTTCCTATATCTGAAGAAAATATACGTGGGCACAAACAGAGAGTTAGATTTTGTGCACTGCACCAGTGTGTTGCAGGAAGTGGCTGAAGATTTATCATAGTACAGAGGGAATGTCATCCAGGGCTACTTGAGCAATAGAGTTAATGTGCTGTACCTCTGGGTGCACAGAAAAACCAAGCTCTTAAATGCAATGGTCAGGCCATTCTGTATCTTTGCTAATGATTAGAATTACTCTATTTCAGCAAATTGAAAAAATGCATTTAATTCTCCAAAAGACTGGGTTTTTTTTTGTCATCAGCAATGCCAAGTCTCCTTTTGCCTGGCTGGGTTAAGAGCCAAACTGCTCAGCTCTGTCAAAACTCAGGCAATTCTGAGTAGGTGCCAAAGCAGAACTTGCTAGTCTCTAGTCAGCTTTACAGCCACAAAATGCTGAATGAATGGGATACAAGTGGCAGCTGAGGTTCACAACTCAGGATCGCAGCTCTGGGTTTCTCGACCAAAATTCCTCCTGATTTCAATTTTATGCCTTCAAGTCCTTTTTTTAGACACAGTCCCAAGCAATGTAGCTGACATTCCTGTCAGAATATAAGCTCTATCGAGGCAAGATTGTTTCTTTCCTCACATAAAATGGCATACACATACATGACTGAAAAGTCTGAACAGATTCTTTCTGTGGGGGCATTCTTGAGGGCCAATATGATCATTCATTTTCTGAACAAAAACAGTGTGAATATTTATTCTCAATGGATTTCTTCACTGTACAGTAATCATGCAGTTCTGTTTCCTGATCAAATCTGAAGTAGGTATGCAATAAACTTCCATAATGTAATTTACATTCAGTATCCAACTGTGATCTTAGAGCCAACTTCTGAGCATCTCTGTGCTTCATGGTCCCATGGCACATACTCTCTGTGTCAAATCCTTTATTGGCTTGCACTCTCTTAGGCTGCACAATTTGGCAGCCTGGGCATGCACAGTAGGAGAGGAATATCTAGGTGACTTACCTAGTTTGTGTCTGTATTCCCTGCTGCAGAGTGTAGCTATACACTAAATATTTTCAATGCAGTGGCTTGAGAGTCTGCCAGAAGCTGAGCCAGACCTGTGGTGAATCCCAGGATTGTTGTCCTAAGAGTAGAGAACCCAGAAGGTGCTGCCCGCATCTCTCATTGTCAGGTGAATTGTATGTGCCACTATCAGCACCTCGAAAATATCCATTTACATCTTAGTTGCCAAATCAAGGGGATGTGGCTGTAATCAGCTCTGTGTTTACCCTAAACAATGTGTGTCCTTATTAGTGCCTTTTAAGTCCCCTCAGACGTGCTGATATTGATTGAATAAACACAGGCGATAATCTCGATTAGCAATAAGCCATGATATGCACATTACCTGTAACCTTGCTGCTACTGGGTAGAAACCTCACAGGGTGGTTTTCTCAATTTGTCTATACATCTCCATGAGTGCTGTGTGTGTTCTGATCTGCCTCCTCTGGGCTGGAGTCAGGGACCCGTCCTTTGTATTTCGGTTGTGATTTTCACAAAAATATCTCAAAGCGGAATTATCACAAACAGTAACCAAGACAGGAGCCATTTAGCCACACACAGCTTCCTGGTCAGGGAAGAGCAGACTGAATTCTATATCCAAATGAAATTGCAGGAGAAAGTTGAGATGGGGAAAGTACCAGACTGGGAATTTGGCTGGGACACATTCCATTACAACAGCCCTGAATTACTTCATCACAACAATAGTCAGGACAGTGATTCTTGCACTGTGGATGAAGGATCAGGTCTTGTACCTTCTAACACCATTCCACAGGCTAGTTCTGACTCACCTAGTGACTGGAAAATCATGACCTACTGAGTCATAAATGTATTAAAATAATGGTTTGTTTACTTGTATTTTCAGTTTCATGATGTTCACATTATTCTATCAGTAGACAGTGTGTGAACCAATAAGAAAATTTCAGGTTTGGCCAAAAGATATTGGAAATGGCTCAAATAAAATGCCACCATACTTCTTTTACTTTTTTTTTTCCTTCCTCTGGAATAGCGCACAAAATATCCACCCATCAAACTCTGAAGTGAGCATGTGAGCTCTGTTCACTTCTTTCTCATGTGGAAAGCACTCCCATCCATAAATGATTGGTTAGATGGCTAAGGCAGAATGACAGACCAAGCATGATCTGTTTTCTTTGACTTCACTGTTTGCTATCTGCCTGCCTTTCATGGTTTCTTCATGCCAGCAAAAATATTTTGTGAAGCATAAAGCCCTGTGGCAAATGCTAATCTAACCAACAATCAAGAGAATAATTGTTTTGCAGGGAATATTCTCATTCTGTAATAGAGAACAAAAGCCTTGCAATTAAGACAACAGAGCATTAATAACACACATTTATCATTTCTATATGAGCTTATTATTTCCAGTCCTTTACAAATAGTTCTAATTTATATACCATCCCTTACAAAGATGTGTGTTAATGTGATCTGCATTGCCGTGTTAGTATCTAGGAATTTTTTTAGCTTCTTGCCCTATAAACTTATCTGGATTCTTTGAAGGAGAGTGCACAACCTTGAAATTTATGAAATGTACCCTTAACTTAGCCTTTCTAGCCTAATACTCTCTACTACCATCTTCCTTGAGGTCTAAGAGCTGGATTATAGTTTCCTTCTAAACTAAACCAAATCCCTTCATTTTCAACTCGGTTTTATCTGGCTTCTTCCACCCACCCAGCTCGTTTTGCCCTTCATTCTCAGACATTTCTTGCTCTCAGCTGGTTGTTTATGCTTAGCTGTTCTGGCAGTCCCATGCTTCTACAGGAGAATCTGTGCCTTTTCCTTTACCACCCCATATGTCTGGGCTATTTTTCTTTTCTTGGTCAATCCAGATAAGTTTCCATAGCTGGTTCTCATGCATAATTCCAATGTTACATTCTCCTTTGCTCCCTGAGACAGATGAATTTAGTGGGAATGAAGCCATGGATTTATACTGGGGTCTGTCGGTTATAGAACCACTGGCTGAATTCAGAGGGCAGGATAATTTGCCTATGTTAAAATGCCATCACCACTAGTCTGCAGATGTGAGTACTTAATACAGAATTCCTACCAAAAAGTTCCATTTTAGCCACAGTCCATACGCTTTCCATATGCACCATTCCCCAATATGTGTTTTGTGTGTAGAAAGCTGAGTGGGGGTGAAATAGTTACACTACTCATAGAATTTAGTCTTAATACTCTCTTTAGCAATGTATAATTTTTGTTTTGTAAATACTGATGTGAGTGTTAAAAGAGTATTTAAAAATATTGTAAAATCATATAGATGAATATGGCTTACTTATAACTAATTTTCTGTGTTTCTGGGGCTGCTGCAGTCTAATGCAATTCTCTGGCTAAGATTAAGGGAGTGAGCATGTGAATAAATTAGTGATATTTAAACAGAGGTGTTGATTTGGAGCATGAGCTGCTCCATGGTAACTGCTTATGTGTGTGCTCTGACCTGGTGATAAATGGAAGATGCTGTCAGCTTACACCAGTGACAGTTAGTCCAAAGAGAACCACTTTTCTTCAGAATGACTTGTCTTTTCCCCTTAGAGGGTACTTTCAGAAACCTGATCATGAAGGAGTGCTGCTGCAGACAATGTAAAAGATAATCAAAGACAGAAAATGAAGTCAGAAGTGTGAGAAAAATATTTTCTTATTGGATCTAAAATAACATTCATCATAAATTGAGAGGATTTCCCCAGCATGCTTATTGGTTTTGCAGAGTGAAAAGTGTGTAACACCTTTGAGATCTTTATTTGATCTTCCTTCCACTTGCAGTTGGCATTGTTTGAGATAAGATTCAGTTGTTCAGAAATCTTTCTAGAACTGCTTTAGATACCCTTGAGTAGCTGAGGCATTTGTACTGGGATAGCAAATAGGGCAGAGCTCCCCAGGAGACCTACACCATTCCAAAATGGCAGAGGGAGGCTCTTGAAGTTAGACTAAGTAATATATGAAATATATGAGCTTGTATCAGAAAGTTCTTTTGGAATTTTTTAATTGCTAAGTTGATAGTTTTATTCAGTTTCAGAAGAATTCACTACTTTTCTTAACCAGTATTTGTCAGCCATCTGTGGACTGAAGATACAGGCAACCTTCTATTAGAAACAGTTATTAAAGTAGAAAGGACTTTTTAACAATCACTAATAAGTGTGTTTTAATTATTTAGTGCTCTTACTTGGATTCCCAGACCAGCTTTATCTAATTTCAGCCCCTGTGTAAACCCCTTTGTCTTTACTAGGGTGCAGGGTGAGCTACAGGTGGGTCATTAAACTTTCCTTCACAATTAGAATTATTGATGCAGCTGTCCTGTCCCGGTTTTCATCACTTATCACTAACCATGCACATATTCATTATTTCCTGCATTCCTATGGTAAAAGAATGTGGAGGTTAGATATAGTCCCACAACAGAAATTGCAAGGAATGAAGATATGCAAGGGAAAGTCAAAGACTTCAGAACATGATATTAAATTTTTATCAATATAACCACTTGGAGGAAAAAAATTAACTCAAAGAATAATGGGTTATGCCTCTAGAGACACAAGTTCTGTATCAATATAGAGAATGAAGGAGAAGGACAGAAGTAAGTGGTATATATGTTTTTGTTTCATTTATTGGGAGTTTTTTGTACCTTGGAAGACTGAGTTCAAGTTTGGGTTTGACTGAAATAAACATAGAATATTTTTGACTTTTCCTTTCCCAAACCAAAACAAATGTTTTGCTCCAGGGTATTTTTGGAATGTACAATAAATCAGCGGAAAAAGGAAAAAAAAAAATTAAATACTGTCAAAGTGTTCTTAAACATCCATTGCCAGAGAATAATGATATTCTAATGCTGCCACATAATGTAAAAGGAAAATAGGACACTTAGGGAAAGTAGATTTGGAGACAAATTTGACGTATTTATTTTGGAGGGAAGAGAGAGGATCATATGAGATTGTTTTATTTTATCGATTTGGATTTATGAGAGCTAGTAATTTCTGCATCATTA
>VWZN01002330.1:666434-691145 GCA_013396955.1 Regulus satrapa | reverse complement strand
AGTTATTTTTTGTGCCCCTCAGAAGCAGATGGTGAGACTCAGGTAGGGGCAGATCCTTCCTCCATTGAACCAGTGGCAGGGGGTTGCAAAGAAGAAGATGAGTTTTTGATCCCTTTTTTTGGTTGCTTCGTTTCTTGTTAAGTGCAGCTCCAAGAGCTCATTAGAAAACTCTGTGTCCTTTCATTGAGCTCCATGCTAATCTAACCAAAATGTGTGATAAAGGTTGTGTTGGAATGTGTATTTTTCCATTCATCTTTTATCTGAGGGATGACTTTTTTTTTACATTGCAGGCACATTGCTTTTTTGGTCTGTTGTTTCTGGTTAAAGAAAACAGAACAGGCTTCAGTAGAAGCTCTCACACTGTTGGGATCTGGAATCATTGCAAATTAAATGGTGTTATGTAAGTTTGCCCTTCAGAAATTTGCTTTGGGAATTTCTAAATCCAAATAAAAAAGTCCTTTGTTGCCAGTTAATGGAAAAGTTGCCACCAAATGATATAAAGTACATGCTGTTAGGTATTAGTGCACAGGCTCCACAATGTTACTAGGGGGCTAGAAAAGCTGGATTAGCTATCTTTTGGGAATTAATTTGTTTATATCACTAAGTACGTGGTCAGCCATACAGCAGTGTGATTAGCTGCCATGGATTTCTGTTGGCACAGGATCACTTTTACTCTGTCATGTAATTATTGTATTTTAGACAGGTTAGCAAAGGAGAATTCTTAGCCTGTAGGTACTTACTCTCCACTATCTTTTAGAGAAGAAAAAAAAGAAGTAATACCTCTTTCTACTTTTATAATCTCCCATTACAGCAAGTGTTCTCTATCTCAGAAAATATATAAAGACCAGATTTTGCCCTCTGGACGCCTGCAACTTAGTGGTCAATCTGTAAAGCTCCTGTTAAGTAGCAGAGTGAGTTCTCAGTATTTTTTTGTCCTTCATCTCTGTTCCATTTTAAGGATAAGGATCTAAGTATCTGAGTAGAAGCAAAATGAACTACAAAATGAGCCATAGCTGATACTTTTGTTCTCTGAAGTCTGGATTAGTATAACTTTGTTTGGTTTTCTCACGTATTATGGGCAATTTGTCAAGTAGATAACATTAGTAGAATTGTAGTTTTAAAAGACTTCTGATCACAATCTATTTGTCTGCAATAGGAATGTGAAAAAAGTTGTAAATTGGTTATTACCCTGAGTGCAATTTCAATATATAAAAAAAATTCATCTTAAAGTGAGATAGAAAAATGAGAACTTAAATCAATGAGAAGGTGTGTGCTGACTGTTACAAACATAAGGTCTTGTTGGTTTCCATGTTATTTCTGTGGAGGATAAGAAGGATCACAGCCCATTCTCTTGCTAAATAATAAGTCCTGAATTACTGAGCCTGCTCTGTCCCAGTGTATAAACTGCCTGCAGTAGCCTGGGGCTTGTTTCCTGCAGCAGGAGGAGGGAAAGCAAGGACAAAATTGTCATTGATGATTGGCCAAACTCTCATCCCTAACAACACAGTGTCAGGGACACCATGTTGGAGACTAAAGCTTTATATGTGTCTGATTTGGCCTTGCCATGTGTCGTGCACAAAACCAGGTCCTCTCGGGTATGAATTGTAATCCTCTTTAAAAGGACAAGGTGACGTCTGAAGAACAAAGATATGGATGTTAATGTAGGACCTACACATTGAATCATTTGTTTATTACTGAGCACAGTGGAGTATCCTAAATATACGGTGTCCAGGGCTGCCTGAATTCTATAGCATATTGTGTGTACAGTATTCTGCACAGCCTGGCAAATGTTAGTGAATTCAGTAGCACTTCTGTGGCAGTAATGACATGTAACCATCTGTGATTTCGCACCTGCAGAAGCCAGTGTCAGCTGTTGAAGTTCAGCAGCCCTGGCTTTGCATGAATTTATTGCCAAAAACCTCGCTCATTTACTAGCCATGGAACTCAGATAACCCTTTCAGTGAACTTAAAGCTCTTGCACATTATGTGGCAAAACAACAGTTCAGAGAGAAAATCTCTACCAGGGCGCCTTTCTCAGTGAATACTGTTTGTACACTGCAGGGTTTTTATAGAGTAAATAAGTTTACATAAAACTGATATCACTGCTGGTCCTGGGACACTGCTTAGTGCTCCCACTGGTACTGTGGCTTTTTCATGCAGGCACTGGATGAATGCACCCGGGGAGAAAAGCTCCCCTCTGAAATGTAGAAAGGGAAAAGGTAAACAGAGGCACAGAATGGTGAGCTGGCATTACAGGCTGTACTGCTGCACCATGGGGAATTCAAGATTAAAATCTCTCTCCATTTTCCCACCAGTGCCTTAAACACTGCTTTATACCATCTGTCATGAAAATGAACAGGATTGGCTGCTTTCTTCAGATTCTGCTAGCAGGCACTCACATGAAATGATTTTATTGCAGAATAAATAAAAACTTTGTTTATTCTACTAGCAAGAGTAGTTCTATTAAATGGGAACAGATATCAGCTGTTTCTTACCAGAATGTGTGCTGAGCTTGGTATTTCTCACATGACTACCCAGATTCATCACAGATGTCATTGTATTACTTTCTATATCCTTTCACAAAAGATTTTTGTGGAGATATGCAGACATTATTGCTGGCAAAAAACACCATCATCTTTTTCACTCGAGTCTTACTGCATAGGCAAAATATGCAATGAGGGGATGAACAGGACTGTGGGATGATGGAACATGACACATGACAGATCATTCAGTCTCTATGCCATACTTATGGGGCAAGTGCTTTAGATTTTAAGGTGGATAAAAAAAGAAAGCATATTTTAAAGTCTTGCTAACATTTCCCATCTTCAAAACCTGTTTGTTTTGTCTAGAAAAGTTTTTGCTGTGAGGAACACGAAGAGCTTTTTTTAAACCAAAATTTTCTCAAAATTTCATGTTTTTCCAACATGCTAATGAAATCACTGTAGATACAGTCTGAAGTATTCTTCTTTCCAGTGGGACAATTTAAAAGGTTCAAAGACAATTATAATTTTTGAGTAGTGAATGAATCAAAAAATATTAGTTGCAAAAATTGGCCTAATGTAGTGGCAGTTTCCTACATGATGACAAATGTAATAGCTTTGCCCAACTTACTGACATCAGATAAATGATAATTTTTCCTAATTCCTGCTATTATGTGATTTAAAGAAGAAACATAGATTTCCAAGATCACACAAAATGAATGAATAATTTTCTTTATCATGGAGACTGGGGGAAATCAATTTGTTTAATAATAGTTGGGTAAAAAATGATAATGGTTTAAATGATGTTAGTCACAGCCTTTGAAGCGGTGCTATTTTAGCTGCAGAACAGGAAATAATCTATGGCCTTTGGAGGAGCAGACAATGTAGAAGGGAAGAGCCAAGGGAAAGCCACATCATGCTGGGAAACTCCAGGAGAACTCACAGAAAGTTAATTATAAAGAATCCACAGTAACTTATTTAACTCTATATGTGTTCCTTTTAGCCCTAATTAGGTTGTTTGCAGTGCAAGATCTTACATGTAGAACTATTAAAAATATGAAGAGTTTTGTAAACCTGTCAAAAGGGGAACAGTCCCTTAGCTTTTAGAATTAGGAAAATAAATCCCTTGTCTTGTGTGCTAGAGTACCAGTGCATTTAGAGAGAGTATGCAAATAGACCATGAGCTGGGAAGCCTAATTAGTAGTTAACTCTGTTGATGAAAAGACTCATTCCTAACACCTAAGAACTGGATCCTATTGACAATTTGTTTCTAGTACCACAAGTTATATCTAAAACTTTTTTCTGTAGTTATTACAGAGCTTCTTCTTCCCTTCTTAAAGATCCTAATGGATATAATGAGTATTTATAGCTCAAACAATAACCGTGCATAACCTCTAGAATCACTGTAATTAAGGAAAACCAATAACAATAGCAAAATCTCAATGTGTCAGCATTTAACCAGGAGTTGGTAGAACCAGTGCCATGCAACACATCTCCAAATTGACTCGTTTCTGTGCTTATTGTACAGTGGCCATTGTTTTGCAAGTGGCTGTAGGGTAAAATGAAAACCATGCTATGGTGCTGTGAATGTATTTATTTGGCAGAAATAACAGTCTGACTTCTCATACTGCATTTGCTGTGTTAAAAGTGTGCAAGAGCCAAAGATCTCTGCTGGGGGAAGTCAAAGGACTATGTAGCTTGCATTCTGAGAACAACTTTCTTACAATGATTTTATCTTTTTAAGGAAGGCTGGAACAATATGGTTTTAAATACTTCAGCAATCGTAATGTTTGCTGCTAATTTTTCTTCTGTATGTCATAGTGAGCAGTTTTTCATGATCTAGTTGTACTGTCACTGAATTTAGAGAACATTCCTGTAGGAATTTTCTGGACCTGTTTGCTACATCTCCCTTTATGTCCTGGCCTTTTTGTTTCTTTCCATTCTCTGAAGCCTACTTCTTTTTTAATGTGTATTTTTCATGTTCTATGCTATTTCTTACTGTGTTTTAGGTTGCTGAAGAGCTTAGGATTTCCCCAAGTTTGTCTCTCATTAAAATGGGCAAACTTTATGCACGCTGCCATAAATTGCATTTGTGTCAGTATTTTTACACTTGCTCTATAACCTTCCAGCTCACTGAGGCTGGTCTCAGTGAAGCTTGGTCTTGGAAGTAGGTCTTGGTCTTTACTTGACTCTTCTCTGCCTTTTTCTTCTCAAAAGCTGTAATCTGATCAATGTGTTCTTTCACTGCCCTCTCCCTTTCCTGTAGGGTTTAATCAGACTCCAGACAACTTTCTACACATAATTTCTCCAAGTCTTACTGCTTAAGAAAGCTGTGGTGGCTTATTTCCTACAAGCCTTGAGTGAGCATATACATTCACCTCACACCTCCTGTTGTTTTTTGGCTTGGACCAATAATGAGATTCCTGGAAAGAAAGCCATCATCTGAGTGCTCAACTCCTTTCTGGTAGTTCCTAGAATTTAATGTCAATTTACATGATTACACAATTGGACAAGGCCAGGTAAAAAGGATAGATTTGAAAGTTATTATTTTTCATGACTAATATACACAATAATTGAAGTAACCTAATCGAGATGGATAAAAAAGAAATTACATGGCATTATTTTTTTTTAGAGGCAGAGAAAACCCCTTAGTTGCTTAGATGCCTGTGTAGGCACTGACTTTCAGAGTAGCAATGTCATCCCTTCTTCCTCCTGTGTCTTCTACAATGGCTTTTGTGTAACAAGATCAAGGGTTAAGTTGAATCAATTATCACCCACTTTTTTTCCTTTCCTTAAATACTTCTTAGTCACTTGCTCTAAAAAGGAAGTCAAGAGGCAAACAGCTGAATTTATTCCTAGGGCCCATGTAACAATTGGAGGGTAAATCCTTTCCTCATATTTTAAACTTTCTCCAGACCTTTATCAGAAGAGAGCATTGTGGTTGTTCTCTAAGTTACAGTTATTTGAGATGAATAGAGCTCAAACAGGATATAAAAAATAACACTCTGTGAGATAATGAGCTAATCAGAAAAAGTTAATGCAATGCCGTTGAAACAAGTGATCCAAAAAAATTGGACAAAATTGTTTCTTGATATAACTTGTATAACTTATCAGGCTGCTAAATACCCAGGTTTTCTTTTAAGCATCTTCAGTATTTACAGAAATAAAATTTTTATATTTTTAACTAACACATAGAGATCATTACTAAATAAAACAGATCTAGCATAATACACTCAGTGGGCCAATTGCAGGGCAGAATCACAAAGTACCTTGTATTTATTACCTGCACAGTTATTTAGCATATCTGCTAAGTAAGATTATCTCAAGTTTTCAACAAGAAGGTACAATGAGAGATACAACCCAGTAAAAGGCTTTCTTCATAACACTGTCAACATGCACTCCAAATGAACACCAAAATAAATAGTTTCATGAAACCTTTCAATTTTTTAATAAGTCAAAATACACTTTTCTGACAGTATAATTGCTTTTCATACCAGGCCTTAAATCTCCACTACTATAAAAGAATAATGCTACAGTAGATCATTTGTGAAAACTTAATGAAAACTGAGTTAGTGAACCTCGGAATCAGTAGACCTTGAAATTCACTTTCAAAAACTAATTTGCAATAAATGTATGAGAAACATATTTAGACATGATAAACTTTCAGTCCTCTGTTGGCTAGGTGTAGAAGTTTATCTTGATTAACTAATTTTTCTTTTAATTAATCATTCATGGAGGTAGCCAAAAGGTTGTGGGTTGATGTCCACTAGTGACATTCGTCCAACAAGAGCAAAATTATTGATTTTTCTTAGCTTCCATAAATGATACACCAAATTTTTGGTAGCCTTTGATTTCTGTACCTTATTGATTACTGAAAATCCATAGGGTATCTTGATTATAATTTCTACTTTTCTTCTTTCTTCTAAAGCCAAAAAAATAAACTGTGTTGGAAAACAGTAAGAAGTTAAAAGCTCTAAGCACTAATTTTATGTGAACATAAATGCTTATGTTCACATGTCTGTATATGAAATCGTAGCAAACACAGTCAAGAGTTCTTTCACATTCTTGCTTCAACATTCTGCCTCCTCTGGAGCACTTGTGTTGGAGGTAAATGAGATGGGAGCTGCACTGGTTTCCATGGGAGATCCATTGATAAAGGATAGCACATGATTTCAGTACACCAATCTATTTTCCATTAAACAAGAACAGGCTAGCTCAGAAATGTTTGTGCCCATGAGTTCTGCAGTAATGCACCCTAAATGAGCTTCCTTCCTCTGAAAGTGAACTGCACTCTATTTTTACAAAAATTATGAAATGTGCAATTTCAACTCTTATCTCAATTTTCTAGTGCTTAAGGTGAAATAGCTCTAGCTTGGAGATGTCTGACTCTCTGACTGGAAAGTGGGCACAAGTTTTCTGTGTTTCCTTCTATCTGCTAATTCCTCAGCTCCTTCCAGGACTTGCCTCAGCTGCCCCTGCAAATTGCAAAGCCTGGAGTCAAGGCTTTACTGGTGTCAGAGGGATTTATCTCTGGTTCACTGGGAATGGGTTGCAGATGGGTTATATGGGGTTTAGCATGATAAAGTTCCTGTTCTTGGAATAAAAATGATGCTTAGAAGATGCCACCATGATTGACTACTTATTTCAGCTTTCAAATCTCTTTTGTAGTATATGAGAAAAATTTAAGGTCAAAAGACCCTGGAACTCCAGGTTTACAGTCCAATAGGTTTCCATGGCAAACTTTCTGCACATTTGCTTTCTCAATAGCTTTTCTAAATGTAGGAGGATGCAATCATCGGATTACCAGAGGAAGAGAAGAAAAGCACAGATATCTTAGTTTTGTTACAAGAAAATCAAGTTCTGTTTAGCTTGGCTCACTGATAAACAGAAATGATTAGATTTTAGTGTCTGATCCATTGCAAAGCTTTAGTTCTGATAATGATATATAATGGTGAACAGTTCCACAGCCATTGCCATCAATAACTCAGCCCTGCCTAAAGATGAATAATATATATTTAGCCCGATTTTAAAGATGGAGTAAACAAGATGAATGCTTTTCCCATGGTCACAAAGGAAGATAGTATAAAGAGTAAGTTGTTTCTCAGACCCATTCCTCATCCACAAAGTCTTCATTAGTTTCTTGGTCAGAGCTGAAATATGCTCTAAGGGATTTTGGCCTATCCAGGTGGGATAGGTGATTTCTTGTTCTGCTGTAACTCCTTGCATCTGTTTCAGTTAACTTGAAATCCACTGGTAACACCTAACTTTTATAATCCTCTACTTAGTATCCTGGCTTAAATTTCTACTGAGAAATTTATTTTTGAATGACAGCTGGCCGCTCTTCTACTAGGAACACACTGATCAATGAGTGTTCCTGTTTCATTACAGTGCTGGGGTGGGAGGTTTGAATTCCAGTGGCCCATTGCTGTTCCAACTGAAGTAGGTGACAAAATTCCATTGTATTTCCATTGTACGTTCCATTGAGAGGCAGTAAGAGCTGACTCCTGGGTCCAGGCCAACAATATATGTGAATATGTTTTACTTTTAACATAAATTCCCTCCTCCCTACACCTGCATGCCTTTAAGGAGGTGAACAGAAGCTGGTTTAATTAAATGAAGTGGAACTATCCCTGAGTAAAGTGCTAAATATTTGCAACAATAAGGAATTGTGGGTCCAAGTCATTGCTTTGTAATAATAAAGGGAAAAAAGTGCACACAAATGCATTACTTGCCAAATCATCCAAGACTGGAGTGTTCCTTTCTCTCTCTTAATTGGATAGATAATACCCTAATCTGTTTGGTATTGTTTCACTTCTATCTATCAGTTGCTTAAAAATACTGAAACAAGGTTATCACAAAATTCCAGCTTTGCCCAGCTTTGTAGTCCAAATGGAAATAATTTACTGAGAATGCTTTTCCAATCGCTGTTCTTTAATTGGCTCAAGTGGAAAGAAATGACACAGATCAGTTGCAGCTTTTGTAAAACTTTCTAGTGTGAGATATGTCATGGTGATAAAGTGGGTATGATTTAAGAGGATATGTTTTAAATAAGGTATCAGCAGGATGCTGTGGTGGCCTCCCCTTCTCAGGCAGCCATGCAACTCTCCTGTCAGCCTTTGCCCACTGCTGCTCTCGATTACCAGTGTGAAACAAAATTGTTTGTCCTGTGAACTTCTTTGTGTGAACATTAAAATTTTCTTATTTTTATTTAGTGGTTTATAAAAATATCTGTAAAATAGGTATACTTTACTTTTGAAAAGTCTAATAATGGAAGAAGAACTTCTTTCTCACAAACCACAGCTAAGTTCTTGGAAAGAGAAAAAATGTAGCTAAGTTCCTTAGAGAAGACCGATTTATCTAAAAATAGTTTTCAAAGAATTCTTCCATTTTATAAACATTTTTCAAGTAAAAACAAAGGGGAGCCAGTCTGTCATTAATGAACTTTTATCTACTGATATTGAGACAGCACATCATAAATTTATGTATCAATCAGTCAAACATCTAGAATCATTTGGCTTTTATGAAGTTGAAGACATTCCAGTGGCTTTTTATTTCCCTTCACCTGCACTTGGATGGTTGCTGCTGTGCTCAGGAGGAATCCTGTGTCTCAGTCCAAGCAAATAACCAGGCTTTGATCTCATTGTTCTTGTTTTCTGGAAGTATGTGGAAGAAAGACCTCAGCATGCATGAGGTAAAACAAATTAAAACCACAGTGGGATTAAAGTAATGCCTCTTAATGATTTCACCTATTTAAGTACAGATCCAAAAAAAAAAACAAACTTCAATTATTTAGTCAACAATTCATCACAGCAGAGAAATGTGATTATATGCTTAGCCACAGAGATATTTACTGTCAAGAGTAGGTGTAAACTGCAAAAGGTGAGGTGAAGAATGAGGGGGTTTTCTATGGTGAATATTGTTTGGCACATTCCTTGGTGGCACAGGAGAGGGATAATGCAATATATATTGCTTTTTAATCTTTTCATTTCTAAAAGAGCAACAATCCTGGCATTTGTACAGCACCATTAAATTGCATTTTCAGAGCTTATCAAACAGTTGAATATGCAAAGCATCATTTTATGGTTACCTGCTTCTCCTGCTCTCGGGTTTAAAGTTATTGACAAGCCTCCTGACATCCAGGGCATTTCTCCTTGGTTCTTTGACACATGTAATACTGAGACATCCTGGAAATCCTTCCGGACAGCGTCAGCCATGACACACAAAGCTGCCCTTTAGCTGGTTTCTCTTGCTATTTGACCTGGGATTTAAAGCCTTTAAACGTGGCATATCTCAGATTTAGAATAAGAGACCAGGGTGGGACTCAACGTGACTGCCAATAGGGAGGAAAGCAGTGCCTGCACTTGGATCCAAACTGTGTCAGTGTGATTCTGGATACAGAAAACTTTCAGTCCTAACTTAAGCTGTCTGAATCATCCTTCCAGATCCAGGAGCACAGTTTGCAGGTGTGGAAATTAGGCAGCTTGGTTCTTAAAATAAGATGTGTGAATATGGCCTAAGTGCCTTAAAGGCAACTCATTTTTGCTCATCACTCCTAATTGCTAAGTGAATTTCAAGGTTCTTCATTGTGCTAATTACAGGATAGCAAGAAATCCCGGAATGAATCTCTGTGAATTCAGAGAGCATTGCTGTCACTGTACGCCTCAGTCTTTAATTATGATAAAATTACAATGGGATTGCCTAATTTTGAAAGTTCAGACTTTAAGGGGGAAAAAATTAGACCCAGTTCCTGTCTCTTATATAGCAGTAAGGAAAACTACTGTAGAGTGCCAGCCTTGTAGCAGGCTGACTCATCCTTCAGATGATCAGCTTCATTACAGATGAGGACAGATGAATCCATGTGGAGGTGGTGTTTGGCTCACATAAGAGTTCCACACCTCTGCAAATCTTCTCGTCTCAGTGGCCTACATCCACTGGTGTACATAAATAGATGGGTAACTCTTATTCCAGGATTAGTTCTACTGAAGTTGGGAAACACAAAACATTTCGTTTTCTCTGCTGTAAGAAGCACACACCAAAGAACAGTTTTGGAAAGCAACCTGCTTTGCATTAGAAAAGAGGGAATCATAAATTTTGATTGCTGTGGAGAAGACATTTCCAAGAATTCAAAGAAATGGTCTGTGGCCATCGCTTCCTGCAGGCACATGTGCAAACACAATTGAGTAAGGTAAATAAAATACTGACCACAGATATCATTGACATTACAAATTTTTTTCCAATTTTTTCAGGAACCTTTGATTTATAGGAAGTCTCAGCTACATTTCTCAGTAAGTCAGTAGCCTGTGGGTCAATTAAAGTTATGCCATTAGATTAATGTGGCAAAGAGAAAGAATCACTGAAAAAATAAAGTAGATTATAACATATTCTGTGATAATGAAGCCTGATCTATATTCCCTGTTTTGAGCAGCTGAGTAATAAACCTTGTTGAGACTTTGTTTGATTGATAGATGGCTTCTATCCAGTGACTCCAGATAAGACAGTAGGGAAAAAGCAGCACAAAAACAAAAGAGAAAAAAAAGAAAAAATCTGACCTCAGACTGCTATGGTCTGATGGCTCAACGTGCTGCTGGTGTCTGCCAGCATATTGATTCTTCACATTTGATAGCACTAAACTGGCACTTTTACCAGCTGAAAGGATGGGATCAGGAATGACAGAGAAGAGGGAGTCAGTGCCTAGTTTCTGTTGCTTCAGGGCAAACAAATTGCATGGCAATGATTTACTTTTGATAGGGATAAAGGAACCCAGTGAAGTCGACCGTTGGTTACTAACCTCGTGTTTTACAGGAAAAGCCTTGAATGATTTTCTGCTTTTTGTTACTCAGCTGTACAGAGATATTATAATTCAGAATGAACTCACAGGGTTCTCTGTGTGAGTGTTATCAACAAGTTTACCAGATATGTGTGCTCATGCAGTATCCCTTGGGCAGAGAAAAGTGTTGTAAATCAGTATTTTTGTATATAAGCGAAACACAGTCAGCAGTATATTCTACACAAAGTACTGTCTGTGTTTGAAGGAACTGTAAAACAAAAATGGTTAATGGTTTACCAAGCAGACCTCACAAATAATTTACAGGATGAATTTTTTTCAAATTTCTGCTGGATTAATTTGGATTCTCTCTCCCTATACATAGAAACTCCTCTTCATAGCATTGAGTGTCCTAAGCATGGAGAGAGGACAGAATATTGCTGAGAGTATCAGCTGCGTAAATGGCACATTGATTTATGTTCAGGACCTGTAGTAGATATGAATGAAACTCTTGAATTACATTAATTTGTTTTGGGGTTTTTTGGTATTATTTTACTTGGGTGAATGTTGCTTGAAAAATGTGTTTAGATATCTTATACTAGAAACTGTACCGTGTTATTTACAAGGGGTGGTTCCTGTTCCTGGATTTTAAAAGGAAATATCTTTGTCCTCCAGTTATACATCATGATTAACAGTCACACTGAAGATCTTTGAATTCTTCCCAGCTTTTCCCATGAATAGTTTCATTTGCTGCTTAGGAATGTATTATACTGTTGGATGTGTAGTTGAGGAAGATGTAATCAGGTCAGAGATATATACACATATCTGAAAAAAAGCCACTCAGACAACATTCCTCAGATGTTGCAAATAATCAGAATTTACTATAAATGAGCAGTATCTGGTGGTGTGCAGGGAGTAATGTGGGAATGTTACAGAAGGCTGTATTTCCTGTGTGTGGGTTAAAGATTTAATCCTTTATGTAAGATGAAAGACATGGTAGGTTTCTGAAAGGGTATATGCATTCACTGAGCCAGAGAATAATTATAGCACCGTGAGTTATAAAATTGATGTTTCTATGTTCAGTTTCATTGTCTTGTTGTAGGCTGTGTCTTAATGGAATAATTATCCCTCCATTAGTGTGTTTACTCTGGGAGGTGGAGTTGTACCTGCTTTCATTTATCTGACTTGTTTTTTTAATTCTTTTATGAAACTTGCTTTTTTAAAATAATTTGATTATGAAATTTTCATTTCCTTGATGAATAAAAGGTGAGGGGAACAAGGAATAAGTACTTCAGATTAGATTTGTATCTAGTTTTTACTGCATCTATTCAGGATTCATATTTTTTTAGTGTTGTCAATGTGGGTATTTAAAGGTAAAATTGTAATTTATAGCAGGGAAATTATATATTTAAATTGGTCTACATTTTGTTATAAACACTAGCTTGTTTGTCTTGCCACATCCATTCTCTCACTGACTCAGTCACCTAATGTTCCTTGACCAGGTGCTGGGTTTTGTGGAGTCAATCTCAGCAATTGGTATCTGATGTTTCAGTCTGCTTCTGCCTTGGAAACCTTTGAGGGCTTTGGACCCTGTTGAGATGATTTCTCTTTCCCATTTGTCCATCCTTCCAAGAGAAATAGCATCAGAGTGAGATTGTCAAAACACCTGCCTGGGTATCGATTCAGGAATAGAGGAAGGAATAGAGGCAAGGCTTTAAATGAGCTGTAAGAACAGCAGATCTAAAAGGCTGGAGCATTGGTCTGCTTATCCAGCAGCACCAGCTCCACTCTTTTTTATTTTTTATTTTTTTTTCTATAAGTATGCTTGATAAAAAGATGCAAAGAATTCTAACCTCATTCCAGCTTCTTACAGATTTCTTCCATTTCTTTGTACCTGCTCTTTCTGTTCCTTTTTTCTGGCTGCCGGTTATATTTAGTGTTGGTGTCACAGCCAGTCTGTGAATCCTACAGGAATGAAAATTTCCTTTCCTACATGGAATGAAATAAAGACTCTCAATAAGCTCATGCTGTACTAGTTCCTCTAAACTAACTCTGTTTGTTTTTTTTTTTTCTTTTTGCACACAGTTCTAACACACTGCACTGACAACTTTATTAATATTGACATTAATTTTGCAGATTTCAGTTGCGTGCTGAGGGGTTCGATGTGAGACTAGATCATGTGAGGGAAGATTACACAAGGGGAAACAGTGATTGCTTTTACAAGCATTCATTTCTGCCAGAGACTGAGGCTTTGGTACCTGCTATACATCAGAAGCAGCATTCCTTGCCCTGTCAATAGAAAATGTCCACAGCATGGTTCACTGTGGGACTGGAAGAGCATAGATGAGTGATGCCTCTCAGACTTTTCAAGGCACTCTTTGGAGGAGCACGCAGGTAAGCTGGGCTCCCTCCTGGGACTTTTCCCTTCTTTGCAGTCCACCATTTTGGAGATACAACAGTGCGCAGTGTGCAGGAGGCTTAAATTACAGTATTTGATTTAATTATATATCATTATACCTCCTTTAAAATAGGCAGGGTGTTGATAAAGAAAGAAGCATACATTCCATTATTTCTTTAAATAACAAGAATGAACTCTTCAGCACAAGTGAAAGCAGACCATATGCCTTCCCTTTGGGTATCCCTTGGCACTGAGGTTCTGGCATCACAGTCCTTCATGTAGAAGCCAGCAAAAGATGTTTAATGGCTTTCAGACTCTGAAATGAGTTCTGCGGCCATGTGTGTCCCTCTCCAGTTGTCTGAGGAGATGAGCTTGAATTACAGCTCAGCCACTGCTGCCAAGTACTTTCCATTATTCCAGCAGACCAGGTTGCCAAGCAGGATTTATGGTCCTTTTAGCTCAATATCAGGCGATGGAGCAGCATTGTGTGATACAGGCTGTATACCAGATATTCTTATCAATGGAACAGGACTCTCTAGAATCAGGGAGATAATCAAGTCTGTAACTCTCACACTGGTAATTGGCACCACTCAGAATACAGTTAAATACAAAAATACAAACTAGGAGCGCAGAAGAAATGACTTTGTTTTTGCTGTTGATTAAGTTACTATGCAGATCATACAAATTGCTTTCACATTAAGATTTTCTAACCTCCTTCTTGTCCTTTGTCCATGAAGTTTTGAATATGCCTGCAATACAGCAGCTCCTTTGATTGGGCACAATTTTGATAATTACAATTGAATATTATTTTTAATCAGTTGTGATCTGAGACAAAGCTGGTTTTTGTGTTGCTAATAGTGATGAAACTCTGAATATATTAAGCTTTTTTTTCACTCCTATGAATAAAGAGATAGTTACGATATAGAAGTAAACATTTACATTCAGATGTAAAAGAACAATTTTTTTTTCTGTGATATTCATAGTTTAAGACTCAGTTTTAGCATGAACCAGAAACCTATCTTTACAGTTATTTATAGCCAGGGGAAAAAAAAGGCAAATCATTTTAGAGTGGTCTACATATATTTTCAGAAAAGATAAGCTATATAACTGCCTGTGCTCTTATATTTCTACTAATTTGGATATAATGAGCAAACTTTCACCTCACAAAAATTGGGTCCTGGGGGTTAACATTTTAGCTTTTTATCTCCAGTGCTATAAAAAATGTCATTGCCTTGCAGCTAATTATATTAAATAGTTACAGATATAAAATACATTGAAATAGTAGTTTAATAAGCAGACAAGAATAAATGGCATTGCAGCTATAATTGTCTAGATTCTGTTTTTTCCAAGTATTACTGATTTATAAGATGTTTTGAACGTCCTTGACAGGGATACAAGTAGCCATACTGACCTTTAGTGTAAGTTTGAAAACACTGGCTGTAAACCACAGGTAAATTAGAACATGTTTTATGTCAGTGTGATTACAGTACCTCTGTATATCCAAATAAAAATAAGAAACAGTAAGACAAAGAGCAACATTGGCTCTTTTCTGTTCCCTGTGATGTATTCAAGTATTTGAACAAATTATTCTTCTGTCATGAGTAACTGCTGGTGGATTTTACTGGGCATTTGACTTGGTTTCCAAAAACAGTTTATGTAGTGAATCCCTTAAAAATCTATTTCTTCTCCTGTGTCTGTGCTAGACACAAGCTTCAATATCCTTTATGCTATATATAAACCTTCTCAGATTCCAAAAAATCCCTTTAATGGCATATCTGGTGCTCACTATCATGAATACATGTATGTTTTTCCTCTTCTATTTCATCTCATTGCTTGAGAAGAAAGGCATTGCATTTATGTAACAAGGCAATCTAACTAATGGCTAAATTAGTGGTATTCAGAGGATACCAACTAAAGCTAAATTTGTATTGATGTATACCGTTTCCATTATATTTCTGGATGACTAAAAAACCCCAATTATTATATTATTCTACCATCTGAGACTGCGCCAAGAGAAGCCATCTCAAGTTCTAAAAAAACCCCCAAAAGAACAAAACAAACAAACAAAAAACTAAAGAAAATACACTTCCAACTGTACTAAACTTTTAGATAAATAAAACATGACTTGAGCAAAACTATACTGGAAGCTCTACTGCTTTCTCACAGCGGTATTAGTCTTCATAGTGTGTTCATGGTTTGCTAGTAACTCCATTTTCAAATCTGTTTCTTTGATTAGCTTTAGCTGGGTTCAAACTTAAAGAAACCCTGAAAAAAACCCACAAAGAAAGACTGTTTCTTTTTCACTTTATTAGGAAGGGCCCCAGAGCTGCTGCTTTCCCTGCACTGGTGGTGAGCTGCATCTGTAAGGCTCCATTAGATGTTTGTCCCCATGGCTGTGGGGAGTGAATGCCTTGGACATTTTCTGTGGAGTGTCTTTGTCTGTCCTAAACTGCTTCCATTTGACTTATTTCCTGGTATTTTTATTTGAAGCAGTAGAAAGGATGAGGTTCTGGTAATGTACCTTTTCTGGGGCTGGAAAGGATAGTTTGCAGTGGAGAAGTCTTCTGGGGATTTTCCTATTTGGAGAAATTAGGATTTGTTTCTCTATGGCAGCACTCCACAGAAATGCAGGACTTAATTTCTCAGTTCCATGGAGCCATTTTGGTCTTTCATGTCCTCTTCACTTTCCCTTCCAGAGAAGTTTTAGGGGTTAAAGGATGTCCTATTAAAGGCGATCAGGTGGAGGTTACCTGCCTGTAGATTTTGGAAAGTGTTATGAATTTCTCCTGGTGGTCTTCTTCTCCATCCTCTGCCTTCCAGCACATGGATTGCAACTTCCAGGAGCACCTGGAGGACAGGCATTCAGTATTGGGCAGGGCAGGGATGGGATCATCTCCATCCTGGTGCTCATTTACAGGGAGAGATCCTTATGTGAGCAGATTCCCATCCCCACCCTGGGAAGGTCTGTGGGAAGACTGGGCCTGTGGAGGTCCCTGGCTTTGGGCACCCTATTCATTGTGCTCCTTTGGCACAAGGACTGCTTTGGTTTATGTAATTTTACAAGCTACTGAAGCAGGACCTATTGATATTTAAAAAATAATTAAAGCAGTCAGAGTATTGAGTATTAAAATGCTGCCTTTATGCAGTATCTACTTTTTATATTACAGCATAAGATTTTCACTCTACTTTTGCTATTATGAATCCATTACATGTAAATGAATGAATACTATTGTTAATAACCATTTACAGCATACAGTGTTAAAGCTCCAAAGGAGCTATTAGAGTTTACTGTATGCTGTGAATATATATGAAGAACAATACACAGACCTCAACTAAACCATAATGAGTGCATTGACATAACATCAGCTCTGAAAAGAATCTAAGACTCAATAGCATGTGAATGGCAAAACAAAGAAATTCAAGGTCCAGGGTCCTGTTCTTTGAATCACTCAGCTCCAGTGTTGTGTGATGGGTATCATTACTGGTAGCAGTTGTGCTGGTAATGGAGTGTGCCCTAATTATCTCTTGTAGTGTTTAGTTCCCTGTGTCACCTCCTGTGGTGCTGGGATGGCCCCCACATTTGGGGTATCCTGCATATCAACATGCAGAGGGTACAGGGACAGTCATAGCTTGTCTGGTTTGGAATATTCTGGGTAGAACACAGCCTAGGTTTCGTGTGCATAGGTGTGTTTTTGTCACAAGAGTGTGATGTATCTGTAGCAAACTTGGAGATTTGGTAACACTTTCAGTATGGATGCAAATTTAAATAAGTCCGAACACGCAATAGGCTTACTTCCAACCACTGCAACAGGAATTCCTTCTGCTTCTAAGACAAACCTGTAGACAATTTCTTCAGAGGTGAGATGTCTTTTGACTCTTTGTTGGTTTGTTCTAACACTCTAGTCACAAACTTTATGATACTTTCTCATTACCAGAGTGGTAGGGAGCAACCCAGAGGGAGCAACAAGAGCTCACAAATTGTTTTAGTTCTTACATCCATTAGCCTGACCAAGGACTTCCAGTTCCTACTTTTGCAATTTTATTTGGTGTTTTAGTTTATTGCTTTTGATTGCAGCATTAATCTGCTCTGGAGGAAATGTACTTAAATTCTTCGTGTTCATCGACCACACTTAGGAATTACTGGAGATGGAAACTTAAATGTCCGTCCAAATTTGGTGCTAATTTCAATACCCTTGGCTTTTTACATTCATTAAGAAAAACTTTTCTCCTTGGTGATGTTTTACTGACTTCCCAAAATATGAGACAGATTATTGCTAGCTGGCACAGACTTTCATGATGAAGGTCACTAAGGTCATCCTTTAATTTTAGATTCCTCTGAGCCAGTTGAAGCTTCTGAAAGTTTCCTGAGAGCCAGGAGCACTATCTAACAAGCAATCCTTGTGAAGTTAGAATTCTTGCTTTTCTGAAATGCAGGTGGAAGGGAAGCAGAAAGCAAAGTTTTGATCTTTGGAATCCAGACACAATTCTCAAAACATAGATAGCTCCAGCAGGTAATGTTCCCTACAATTTTCTGACTGTCCACAGCTGTGTCCTGCAGAACTCAGTCCTGAGCTCCATCCAGTGACTTGATAAAGGCAAGGGGGACATTATATTTGAAGTTTTAAGAACTGATTTTCTGTCACGTGGAAAACGTGGAATTCTTCCTGTCATGATGTCAGAACATGAATTAAACTGGTTAAGCCAAAGAAAGGATAATAAAATGCCCATATGAATTTAAAAAGAACCAAAACAAACAAAAAAAAACCCAAAAAAACAAACAAACAACAACAAAAAAAAAAACCCAAAAAAAAATCAAAAACAAAACAAAAGGAATACCCATCTGATGTCAGGTATAAAATTCCTCAGGCCAGAACATGAATGAAATAGAGTGGCCCTGCAGCAAAGCTACTCTTTTTTTGAGCATTAGTTGAAATGCAAAGTTAACAAATATAGAGACAGAGACTTGCCATATTGGCCATTTATATATAGTCAACAAAACATCTAAATAGTAAATTCATGGTAAGTCTGTTCTGTGCATTTTCCCTCAGCTATATTGAAGGCAATCAATTACAACTTTTCCTCTCTGTAGTGTTTTTTGCAGGTTGAGCAGGGTGTGCTCTATGAAGAGTTTGTAAAGCAAACCTTTCTGAAACACACAGAGCCATTGAGGACAGTGTTAAGAGACCAGCCACACTACCAGCTCTGTGCTGGGCTGGTACCCACAGAGCTCCAACAAGTTCTGCCTGACAACCTCAAAAAATAAGCACCCTAAAACTCATACTCTCTCTTCATAGCTCGTCTTTAGTCCAAAAGTAGTCGCTTGTCATTTTGGTATCTGTTTTCTAAGCACGTCTCCTTTAATTAGGTCCTGTGCTCCTCTCAGATTTGTTTCTTTGCCAATATTAAACAGTTTTCTGTATAGCGAGCAGATTCCAAGGCAGATGTCCAATCTTTTTGGATTTTGCTCACTGATTGTAATAAATTTATTACTTCTTCCATGCAAACATAGAGCTCAATTCTTTTGTTGAGCAACAGACCTACACTGAGTATCTGTAAAACCACATCAACACAGCAGGAGCTCGGAAGCATTAGTGGTAATAACTTCCACTGTGGCACTTCCATGTATTTTACATCAGGTTTTTGGGTTTTTTATTTCTTCTGTTTCTTTGGCCCAGAATTTGGCTCAAGCTTAAACTTTGTGTTATATGCACTCCATTCAAAAAGGTTCAAGGAAACTTGTTCAGGAGAGTCCTCAAAAATCTCGATACCCAAGCTATTCACAGTTTAGAGTGTAAATGAAGTATATATCAATAAAAAAGTTAGAACAAGTGAAGGGAAGACTTAATTGGATTGTCTGGTCTATTAGAATGTAGTCTTTCCACAGATTTACTATTAGATAGACACAGAACCACATCTTGTTTGTTTTAGATTCCGAAAAACTCAAACATGCTCAGGAAAAGATCAAAATGAGGTTAGGCAGGACAGATCAGGCTCTTAACTGTTATTTTGCTCTCTTTAAGAGCTTTGAAAAGGAATAAGCCGAGAATAAGTGCCTGCTGGTATTTGAAGTCGGTGTCATCTGAAGAGGTGTGTTCCCAAAGGGGCAGGCTGCACATTTGTACCTTGAAGGAGCCCCTGCACACACATCAGCCAATGCTGTACCTGTCAGCTCTCCGTATTGTACCTGGTTTGTACAAATTATAAAGCCAGATTCTATATAAAAGACATGTGAAAAAAAAAATGCTGAACTATTATTGGAGGAGTCTGTTTTTCTAAATAGATAGAACCATTATTAAAATCAGCTTCAATTTATGCCCTATTTATGCAGCATAAATTATTTCTTATGCATCATGAGCCTATACTGAGCTGAGTCTGCCAGGCCTACTGGCCATCCATAGGATCATTCCCAATGTATGTGCAGTAGTTTTACTGGCTTTTTTTCCAGACTGGAGAGGCTTTGGAGCATTCCCAGGGCCACCACTCTCCTGAGGACTGACCATGTTCAAAGGGTCCATTGTGCAAACCCACAAATTCAATGAGCCTGCCTGAATGGATAAAGTCATACATGGAGTGAGCATTCAGGACCCTACTGAGCCCAACCAGGTTGTGGGGCTGTCAGGCAATTAACTTCCCAAAAGAAAGAAAATTGAAATGTGTCATTTAGGCCATTCTGTGCGTTACTTGTACATACTGGAAAGGAGAACAAAGTACATGCTCTAAACAACTAACAGGAAGAGTATTTGTTTGTTTTCTCTTTGTCCCTGTTAAGGCACTCTCAACATGCCAGAGCTGAGAACCTTTAATTTATCACCTTCCTGTGCCTGGGGCTTTATTGCACTCATTGTTTAAGCTAATGCAGGTGGTCCTGCCCTGCTTTGCAGCTGCTTTTGCTGTTTCTTATGGTTGCAGTTCAGGGGTTTTTACTCTGCTCCTGTTTCTTAGACATAGAAATTGATGCTTCAGTTTATTCCATTTACATTAATCAGTCTTTTATCATTTTATTGCCACTTCTCTGCTGTGACTCTAAAGGAGGAACAATGTTTTTTTCCCCTCTGCCCAACAAGGTTTAACACTGTTTCTCTGTGCTACAATTGTTCTTTGTTTCTTTATAATGCAGCTTCATCTATTGTTTACAGTGTATTTTTTTAGCAGCAGAGGCTTGATGTCTTTTAGAACAAAGCACCTTCATTCTTTCTAAACCTCTCCTTGTGTTTTTGTAAAGCACTAAGTATCCTGGTGGTGTTCAAAACAGGGTGATGATTTTCAGCACAACAGAGAGGAAGAAAATGATCAGTCTAAAAATGGTTCCTCTTACTCGGCAAATCCCCCCTCTCTGGATTCTGAGCTGTTGGATGGAAGTGACACAGAAAGCTTCTGGTAATCTTTATTGCACCTGTTCACACTGCAAAGTCAATATAACTCTGAGGGCTTAGGCTGGATTGCACTTTGATCACACGTGTTGGTATCTATAGCTCCGATCTGGAAAGGAACTGCTGCGTGTAGAGTACAATATTAATTGTCATTTAAGTGATCTAGGGGCTCAATTCTATTTTCAGACATTATTTAGTTACCTCAGGAACCAAAATCTCTTGGCGTTTTCACATCAATGGGATTTTACAGAGATTTTTTTTTGAAGGCAGTGATTGAAGTCATGTGGTAAAAGCATCTTGTTTACAAATAACTCATACAGGGTTGGGGCTGGGTACCTCCATAAGAGAAATTGTGTAGCAGTCATTACCAGGGAGGACTATGGTTATATTTATGTTAAATTACACTGAAGAAAGTAATACCAAATTCCAGCTATTCCAATGCAAATAGATGAAGGGTGAAATTAAAATTTTGCTGAAAATAATATGCTAATATGGAAATTAAGGTCATTAAATGAAAGGAAGTATGAAGAAACAAAACAATCAACTTGATAGTAATTTTTTTAATACTAAAAGTTACAGCTTGAACACTCAAAGGGCTTTTCAGACATGGAATATGAACTGCTTGCATTTTCATGAGGCCAACTTTAAAATAATGTCCTTCCTGATTAGCACAGTGAGCATCATTGCATTTAATTGGGTAATGACCTCTGCTTAGTGAATGTTATGAACTAGAGTGAAATTTGAAAAGAGGTACAATAGCAAGCTGCAGTAATCATGTTTCTATTGGTATTGCCAATTGAAGATCATGAATGATAAACATTAAACCCAAACATGTAAACAGTTTTTTCCCTGCAGAATTTAGGCTCAGACTGATCACTTGTCTCTCTTAATATGATTTGTCCTGGCTATTGAAAACAAGGACTCCTCCCTCCCCCGATATCTCTTCTAATGTAATTAGCATCTAGTCAATAATGTTCAGCATTTCATTTTACCGCTTTAATTAACAAATTCAATTTGTTCAAACCGCTGTGAAAACAAATTAAAAGCCCAGTGAATAAAAACCTTAGTGCCAGAGATGTGTCTAAGGTGTTCACCAACCCTTCCTCTGCTAAAAGATCATCTTCTGTTGTTTCTTTCCCCTGTGAAGATGATGGGGATTTTCAAGACTTTGTCTGAATTTTTTCCACTGGAGCAAGTTCAGATTCACAGTTGTGGGGTTTATCTGGATTTTTAATTCTGATAGAGATGGCTTCACACCAAATGGCAAGTCCAAGGAACTCCACAGTGCTGTCCAGTCATGGTGCAGACACTGTAATCGTAGAACATTTAAGCATTTACAAAGGTTCCTCAGTTTGGCTCTTGCTGCACCTCTCCCACCAACAAGTACAAGACAGATTTTTGGTGCAAAGGCAGCAGAGTCTGTACAGCCACGGCTGCCTCCATAGCAGCTTGTGTGTGGTCAGGACAGAGCTCCTGCCTTCTGCTTTAGCTTTGAGGAAGTGCAGTCTCCTGAGGCTGCAGCGCTGCCTACTCATGTTGGTCTCAGTCTCTCCCGTCACCACTGGGAAGCCACCAAGGCTGTGAAAGCTTCTCTGTCCCATATCATCATGCTTTCCTTTTAGTTTCTCCCCCCCAGCTTCTTTCGTAGATGACAGCATTTATTGCACAAACATTGTCAGAGCTCTGGAAAGGTTGAAACAATACAGATTGAGTTTAATAACTATGGTAAATGTCCCACAAACTTGGTCAACAGACCAGCGTGCCTTTCTATGCACGATAAACACAAACACAGGCAGCCCCCATAAGGCTGTTTGGAGGTCGGCCTTCCCTTCCCAAAGAAGGTCACTGGCAACTGTGGGCTTTCTGCCAACATGCAGCATTTAGCTTTGCAATATTCATGCGAAGGCTTTTTAATATTTACAGCTTTAGATTTGACACAGCTCTCCTTACGTATTTTGATTGCTTTGGCTTTTTCCAAGACCTTCCCGAGGTGGCTGTTTGAGAAACACGTTTAAGAGTGTAAATGTTAGCTACTGAGTGGTGCTGGGGTTGGAAATTGAGGCTGCTGAGGTAAGTGTTGCACCTCCACCAGCCAGAGGGGCTCAGGAATATTTGTTGGTTCGATTTATTTTGCAGATCAACATGGAAGCAGTGTACAGGGCACACAGGCTCCCTGTGGAGCTTTGTATGGCAGCTGTGATGTGTAACTCTCCATGAAGTTTAGGCTGTCACTTTTTCCTCAGCTTTGGATCTATTTTGAGTGTCTCTCATTTATTTACCCCTGTATAGCCTGTCTAGCTGCAGTATCATAGAATCAAAGTCACAGGGTGGTTTGGGTTTGAAGTGATCTCAGAGATCACCTTGTTCCACACCCTGCTATGGACAGGGGCACATTCCACCAGAGCAGTTTCTTCAAAGCTCCATCCAACCTGGTCTTGGACATTTCCAGGCATGCAGCATCCCTAGTTTTACTGGGCAACCTATTCCTGTGTTTAAAGCACTGAATATCCATATAGCAGTCAGATATCTTTGAGAGATATAGTGAAAATTGGCTAGTGGGTGCAGTGATGGTAGAAAAGACTGACAGATTAATTGGGATTTTTACATAAACTTAATTCTTCAGGGAGCCAGGCTAAAAAAGACTTTCAGTTTGCTGTGTTTCCCTTTGCAGTGCCCTGTAGATGATTTGTTATTTCTCAGTGTGGGGATGTGTAGCATTTACTACTCCATTGAGCTTATCTCCATTTTTACGTGCTCTGAAAGTTCATTACACTACAATTGAACATCATATTTAAATTTTTTTTTTTAATATGATCACTCCTAAAATTGATCTAGGACTAACTAGAACTTTAACTGTTTGTTGCTGTAAAAGAAAAATTGGCATATTTGCTGCAAGCTGAAATTTGCAGGAAGAGAGCCACTGAAACCTGACACCTTGTGATGAGCAGGAATCTGAAGTTAAAAGCATGATCATGTATTAATGTAAACAAATGGATGCAAGAGCTTTCTGAGATCTTCAGATGGGGGTGTTTAGAAAATAAATGTTCATATTGTCTCCACTCTAATTTCTCCTTGGTGGAGTCACCAATCCCTATCTTTCATTTTAAATTGCCATTATAATATTTAGCGACATATACTGGTGGTGTTGCCAGAGCAAATCTGTGTCTAGTGGTTGCTTCTCTGCTTAGTTATGTATAGCTCATGCCTCTCTGTCTCTCTCGGTTTCCTTTATTTTCTCTTCTCTCTCTTTTTTNTTTCCTTTTTTTTTTTTTTCCTTTCTTTTTTTTTTTTTTTTTTTTTTTTTTTCAAATGTAACCTTATGCCAAATGGTATAAATTATCCAACCATCTGTCCCCCTTCTTCAAAACCCTGAGGGAAAATAGATCTGAAGTGTAGCTCATTTTCGCCAAAAATGCCAGTTGTAATAGATCCTGACTTTTGTGTCCACTCATCTTGTAACTGGTGGGAAACCCCATAGCCTTGAATTTTTTGGTAGCTATGTCAGAGTGTATAATTAGCAGGTGGCCAGTATTGCCCCAGCTCAGTGATGGCAGCAGCTCCTTGACCTTCTGGTTTTAATGTCACCTGTGACCAGTAGAGGAGCTCTCCTTCCTGTTACTTCTACAGTATTTTTTAGTAGATGAACCATTCACATTTTCTAGATATTTCGTGAGGTTTAAATAATTTTATGTAGGTATA
>VWZN01002330.1:636514-666370 GCA_013396955.1 Regulus satrapa | reverse complement strand
AAATAATAATAGGGAAACTGATTTTGCTGCTTGAGTCAATTTGAAAATCAAGCAGCCTTTATGTTATTTCCCTGTCTGCTGAGTTTCTGTGCCATGTTTCACTGTCTCGTGTTCAACTTTCCCCTACTCTGTCTTTCTGACTTGTCAGCTGAAGCTGAAATGCTAATTGAAATCGAATGGGCCTGTCAACTGTGCTGCTCTCCCCCGGTGTGCTGACCTGCTCTGTTCGTTTACTGGGAGGTTCCAAAGCTCAGGGAAGATGCTCTTCTTCCCCACAGCATCACATCGTGCAATGAGCCAAGGCTGTGGTCCTGCGTAGACTTCCTGAACTGGAGACATCCTCCAAAGCCATGTCTGTAAAACAATCTTCCACTTAACTGCTTCCAAAATGAGCATGAGTGAAGGCAGCTGACCTTGGGGCAGTTCTGAAGTCCTGGAAATTTCTTCTTTTTAGCCTGAGTTGTTGCTAAATGGGAAACTCATCAGTTATGCCTCCACCTTGCTCTCTAATATATTGCCTCGTGTTCTGATTGAAGAGATAAAGAGAATCAGATCTGAGATTAGAAGAGCTTCAAATGTAGAGATCCTTCAAAGATACCTAGCCCTGGTGGCACGATGATTTATATATTATCACTAGAGCTCTGCAGCTGAGGTGAACTGAACTACGTGGTCTTCCAAACCTTATACAGAAATACCTTTTATCTTTCAAAGAGATCCATGTGACTCTTACACCAGTCTTCAAAATCTATACAAGGTGTAAAGGAGCCCATGTCACATTGGAAAATTTGAAGGAAGAGGTAAAGCACATAATTTATTTTTCCTCATTAATAATTGGCCTCATATTAGGTGAGAGCTTTGTTACTGGGATTGTAGCCAATATATCCTCTCTGTTGTGTTAATTTCATGCAGCTCTACATGAATAATACAACATCAACAATTCTCCTAAATTTGCTGTGGTCAGTAAGATCTGTCCTGGCTGAACCCAAGGGTCTTAATAACAAACCACAAAATTCTGGCCTGCCCCCAGGGTATGCATTTCAAAACCAGTTTTCATCAATTTGAATCTCACCTATTTACACTGCTGTGCCAATGCATTTATGCCTTCAGTCATCCAGTGAAATATTATTGCAGTGGTTCACATATACTTAGATAGTTTTTGACTTTACTTCTGACTTTACTGTGATAGGTGCCCAGTCATGATAAACACAAGTATAGAAGCAAGCACAGAGAAATTCATATGCGTTTTGGTATGTGAACCTCTGGTATCCTTTGAAAATATTTCCTTTGACTCTATGGAAAGTAGGTTAGCTGGAACTGTTTACCTTGCTACAGAAAGAATTTCCAGATAGCATTTTTTAGTAAAACAAATTTTTAGTCCATGAGCTTATCTCAGTGTGACAGCTCTTCCATTTCAGACAGATTAAGATCTTTTCCAAAGTACTCTGGATTGGTGGCTATTCAGGCATATGTCATTAGGCAAAAATGAAAGATAGATATTGAAAGATGTGTTTTAGCACTCAGGTGTTCGATGTTTTTAATTTTTTTTTTCTAAAGAGGTTTGTGAAGGAAATGTTTTGTTTTAACTAAGCACACGTAGTTATTCTTTTAGCAGAACTGTTTAATCCTGGTATCCCACAGGTCCCTTTACTGTTTCCCCTAGCCCCACCATAACCTTACCTCTTCCCCTTTTCACAAGATGTACTCCAGGAGATCCTCTGGGTGGAAGAAAACAAACCATGGCTTATCTTGAGTTTTATGTTCATGTTGGCTATCAGGTATTGTTGCCAAGTAAAAGGTCTGGAAAATGTAGACCTTGATGCCAGAAGGACAATATGTTGGATCGTTGCCTTTGCTCGCCTCCAGACTTCAGGAGGAAATTACCAATTATTGAGATTTCAGTTCTTTCAAATGTCACTGATCATCAGGTTCAAAAGCAATTTTGTATGATCTGGATTATACCAACAGATGAACTGATAATTCTGCCTTGTTTCCACAGAAGGCCAGAATTTTCTGCAAAGGTTGTATTTAATGCTTACTCCAAGTGTTAATCTAGGAAGATGTGTAGAATCTGATTGCCTTTAGTTTCATATCTGAAAAACAAAGATAATGGTGCACCTCAAAGGTGAATTGTCAAGGTTAATTCATTAATTTTTATAAAGTTACTTTCAGCTTCTGAGATAGAAGCTAAAACAATGCAAAGTATTATTCATACTATTATTATTTTATGAGTCATAAAAAGACATTTCTTCCTCTTCATAAGAATTCCAATAAGATCTCATTTCTTTATCAAACTGAGATGATGTTTTAAATTCTCCTATTTCCTCAGCAACAAACTACGGTTGCTGGAGTTGTCAGTACATTTTTAAGAAAATGGCTCAATGTCCAATTCCTTTTTTGTTCTTAATTGTATTGATTTATAACCCAAATCTGACAGATGCCCAAAGATTGATACCTTCCAATTACCTGTGGTATGTAATGCCAACTTAATAATCTTGCAATTTCTACAAGCTCAGATTGCTAACCACCACGCTGAAGCAGGATAATTTGTTGATTTTTTGCTCTTCCAGCTTTGAATAGATCCATAAAAATGCATTAAAAAAAAAAAAAGATAATAAAAAAGAGAGAGCGAGAACTGATTACATCTAATTGATCTTTTATGAAGGTATCTGTTCTAATAATTTCAACCTGGGTAGGAAACAACACAAGTGCGTTAAATGCATTAAAAAGTACAGATGCGGAGTTCCACACGCAAGATGATAATTCCAAATCAAATGCATTAGCATAAATGCAGAAATCTTAACTTGCTGCTTGCCTAGCCAGTGCCAGATTGGAGTGACTTATAGCTATCACTCAGAGGCAGAGGAAGGTGTTAAGAACATGTTTAAATGAGAAGATGATGGCAGCTCTACAAATTTTGACAGTCAGTTTATCTGAGGCACAAGTTCCTTGCTCTTTGTTCCTCACCAGTTCCCCAGGGGCTTGATTTTGAGAAGTGCTGAGCACTTGCAGCTTCTATTGACTTCAAGTGGAGTTTTAAGTGTTCTGCACTTGTGAAAATCATGCCCAACTGGATTAACACAAAGAGGTTTTTCTTTCAACGTCGGCCAGAAATCTCTTTTCTTACTACCTGACGTTTTCAGCAAAACACCGTTACCATTTCCTAGCAGGCAAAATTGTGCTATTTTATAATGTATTTCAGTTCCTCAGTGTCTTAGTGAATATGTGTTAGACTTTATTATGCATTTGTGCCATTTCTCACAGAGTCAAAGAAATAAGAGATGGAAAAGACCTACTAGGTCAGCTGCTCCATGTCTGCAGTAGTACAGCATTGTTCCTTTCAATAAGTTTTCTTGTGTTTTGTCCTTTCTAAATACAGAACACATCTTTGGGGTTTTTTTTACAGTGACAAAGGCTTCACAAGAGTTTATTTTTCCTTCAAAAATAATACCTATACTTGTACAGAAAAGAAAGAAGAGTATTTTTAATCTTCCCAGCAAATTGAGAAAGGTATTTATTTTGATTTGACAGGCAGAGGCAGTTGCTGTCATTATAAATAGGGGTGTAAATGCAGGATGCCTTGCAGGTTATATTGTGATTAAAAAAACCCCAAACCATGACTGCATAACAAGGGAGATCTTTGTTTCCCTTAATTTCTGCTCTTTTGCTGCTTCATGGCCTCTCTCTTTCATAGATTTCTGGATGTTTCTCCACTTTGTCTTGTGACCAGAGAGGCAAAATACCCCAAAGAATACATTCAAAAGTGTGCTTTATTTCCACATTCAAATATATATCTTTGGCCACCCTCTTCTGGAGAAGTCATTGCAATAAACATAATGGGCCATAATTCTGCCATTAAACCCTGCCTGATGATAGGAAGAAGTGTAGTCATTCCAGTAATAAAACTGACTGCCCAGTACAATATGGACTTTCTCCCTCCCCATCTGCATTAAATATAATTATTGGAAGAACCATCTCTGGATACATTTCAATAAAATACTTTCTCATGGTACTGTTTTCTAGGGCAAAATAATTTGTTGTCTGTGCTAAGCGCCCTTATGAGAGAAGCTGTCATGTGAAATTTTTATTTAGGGGATGAATCTCTCTAAAGTTTTCTGATATGAGGATAATATTCACGTTCTTAAAATTTTCATTGTTATATCTATTAAGATGTAGTACCTGCAGATTTCTGCTTTTATTATTATTATTAAAATGACTGACTAAAAACTGAAGGAGGAAGATAACCTTTAATTTATACTCCTCAAGAAGACATCTTTTTATAGTTACATTCAGGTCATTTTTTTTTTTCCTGTGGATCATCTATACTACTAAATAGGGTTTTATTCCAATTCAGGAGACACTTCATCTTTAAACCTGTACTTACATTAACTTTTGTACATGGTTGCCCAGGCAACAATGTAATTGCATGAAACAATGGCATTCTCCTATGTACCATTTATGGCAAGTTTGCATTTGAAAAAACTTCTTGTCTTATCATCAAAGCAGAATTTCTAACCTTCTGACAGCTGAAGGAATGTTCTGGGGTCTTGATTCATATTCATTTTCCCTTGTAGTTTTAATGGGTACCATCACCTTTCGTTTTCAGGGTGTTTCTTTCTTTCCCCCCTATGATAGTCAGTGTTTTAAATGAAAATTCTAGAGCAAGCAAAACAGATTGGTTAAAAAATAGCTCCCAGAAAAGGCTGCAGGTACCATTCCTCCAGCCTGTAGCCTGTGAAATTGCCACTGTTTAATTGATCTTCTATAAGCTTATCTTTCTAGTGAGATGTACCATTATTGTGCATTAATCAGTGCCTCCAGACATTATCACTGAGGTAACCAAGAGCTAATCAAGCAAGAGTGGAGCTGGCAGACGCCAGGATGTCACGGGTGCCTTGCTGTGTACGAAGTCTGTCAGAGTTGCAGCTTCCAGTGGAACCTTTTTTCGCAGAGCTACAGACTTTGTGTAACCTTGTCATAGAATGGGAGAAGGGGCAAAGCATCCTGAATATCAAATAGTTGGGCCATGCAGGGAGCCAGAGCCCCTGGAATCCTCTGGATGGCAAAAAACAAAGTTACTCTCCACTAAAAATAACAACAACAACAACAACGATACTACTTAACAATAAACAAAATGTTGACAAGTTGATTCATTTTAAAATAGTTTCCTAGGGAAGAGAATTAAGCCAAGCAGATTTATGGTGGAAAAATATCCAAAATATATTAATCAGTCATTGCAAAATGCCACTAGAAATTACATTCCTGCTTTTTAATTGATTTTATTTTATACTTGCTCATCTAGAAAAAAAGACCCAAAACAACCACAAGCCTCTGAATTTTCCTGATCATAATTCCTGACAGCTAAATACCATATTATGAAAAAAACAGAGCAGAAAAACAATGTAGAAGTGTACCAGATTCATTTAATCAATTTCAAACTATGCTCATTTTCGCTGAAATATCTGTGCAAGGTTTTTTTGTCAGTCGACAAAATCTGAGGTTTGGGATAGAATGGAGACTAAATTGCATAGGGAGGCAGCTGAATCTTTGTGGCATAGGTTCTGTCATGTGAGACATGTTCCAACTGGAGTCATGTCAGCGCTGCTTCTTTCTTGCTGGCACATCGATGCCTCGGTGGCATCCTTCAAAAATTCCCTCCTTCCTTCTTGCTGGGGGCAGTAGAGGAACCACTCCAGAGCTGGCATCGGTACTGGCGCAGGGCTGACATTCATTTGTGGGATTTACCCCAAAGACACCCAAGGACTTGGGACCAACAGGAGCACCATGATTGTATCCCTTCCCAGATTCACTAGAAACCAGCAAATAGAGGGAGAACAAGGCTTTTCCCTTAAACAGAGTAAAAGAGCCAGAGCCTGGGGTTGGTTGCCCGGAATTTCCAAGGCTGGTGTTTCTGATCCCTTTTTCGACAGCCTGAAGCAGCAGCCAGGTTTTCTCCCCACATGTTTGTAACTCGTTGATTTTCATGTGACTTCCAGTTCCACTGGAGGAAGAGAACTATTTTTGGCAGACATAGCAAACAAAGTCATTGCCATACAGTTTGACTTCTGCCGCTTCTTTCCTTCAGATTTTGATAAATCACTATATTTTGCATGCTCTATTTTCTTCCCTGTTCCTAAGAAATTTTAAATTAAAGAAATACAGTGTGAAAGCATTAATAAGCAGATTTTGCATAGTTTTCACTTTGTAATTCCACTGACTTTTGTTAATGTGTTCCAAATATAAACAGGTAACAGATCAAAATTTGCCCACTGAATACACACACAGTAAATGTAAAACACTGAACCAAATTGCCTGCTGGCGTGCATCCATTGACAAAGAGGAGATTTGCCAGAAGGTAGTTTGGCTCATTATAGCTAGTAATTTGAGTATTAATAAGTGGAAAAATATTACTAATCATTGCTAAGCTTTATTGATGACATTCTCAAAACTCTATTACTTCCCTAAGGTGAGCCTGTCAGTGCTGCCTTCCACCTCTCTTGGATTTCATTGAGGATTGTATGTTGTTGATGGTTTGCAAGGCCAAGGTCATTAATGAAGATGTTTTCTGTTGGGTTGGAGGGAAGGACTGGTTTTGTTTAATTAAAAAACCCCATGAAATAGAAATACTGCAGAGGGATAAATGTTTCCCTTTCTGAATATAAACATCTTGGCATCACCTCACTGTTTATTTTCAAAAACTGCCTAAGTTTTGCTTCCATATTTATCTAACAGCAGGGGATCATTATCCTGTGACAAAGTTCTATTCCACTGACATTATCTCTTAATTAGAATTCATCCTTTTCTAGTTCTACGTAGTCAGCCGGTAGTTCCCACAAGTCCCATAAAGCAGTGTACATTTTTGGAGGCAGAGGGAAGAGGGAAGGTCTCACAGACCATTAAGAGCTGTTTAATAAGCAGCCTGGTGTGGAGAAGGCTGCTTTTATTCTACATGGGCTACATTCTATGCAGGGCTGCTGCTGAGGGCCAGTCTCTGCCCACCCTTCCATCACACCAAGTGCCTCGGGGTGATGTGCCAGGCCAGGAAGGAGGGCACTGCTACAGAGGAGAAAATAAATTGCTTTTTTTTCCTTAGGAGACAAGGGGAGGAATCGTCTCAGGGCTGTAATCACACTGCTCTTGGAAGGTTGTGGTGCTGATGGAGGTAAAGAGCAGTGCTGTAAGGTGCTTCGGGTTTGTAGTCATGAACAGCATCATTCCTATTGCCAGGGAAGGTCACTCTGCTGTCCCACAACTCCTTTTAGAGAGATGAAGCATGTGCAGATCCTAAGGCATCTTTCCCTTCTCCCAGGAAGCATGAGCAGCATTATTCTGTGAGTCCCTTCGCAAGAGCAGATAAGCAACCTGATGACAGAGCTATGTGTTTGGGTGTGTAAAACAAAGAAAAAAAAAGAGAAAATACTAATGTAGAGGTGTTCAGGCCCTTGCTCTTGCATCGTGACTGGTGGTAATCTATTGCAGTTACTTACAGCATCACTAAAACCATTTTCATGTTTGAGCAGGAAGCACTGAGTGAGAATACTAAAGCAGAAATCACAAATAGAAATTCACAGCTCTATTTCCATGTCCTCTGTTTCAGTGGGTGGAGATGTGAGTAGTCCTTCCTACTGGTGTGTGGACACACTGCATCTCCTGAACTAATTAGCATCTCATATCCTGGGTGTGCCTATATGAGTGAGTGCTGTAAAGCTTGGCAAAGGTGATGGAACACTCAGCAGCTGCTATACTGCGTCTTTACCCAGTGTACTGCAACAAAAATCACAGCAAACAGACAAAAATCTACGAAAAACAGTGGTTATCCACAGGGTGGCACAAATAGTGCCTGCTACTGGAGCAGTACCATGAAAAAAGTCCACGGTGGAACTGTTAGACACCAGGTGTAACAGAGACCAAAAATATAGAAACATTCCCCTAAGATCAGCTCCTTGAATGATTATAAAGAAAAGCTAGAGTTCTAATTGCCTAACAAGTTTCACATAATATTAAAGCATATGCTTCAGCATTAAATTATTTCATTTTAGCAATTGTGAGGAGACCAAAGGGAGTAACCTTACAGCTGTGTGCAGCAAGGCTGTGGGGCTTTTTCACATTTTCTTCCAAAATGTAAGCTATTAGACATTGTTAAGGAAAGAACAATGGGGAAGATCGGTCCATGAGATTCATTAATTGTGGCAATTCCTAAGCTGGCATGATTTTTTGAAATGGTTTCCTGATAATGTTTTGCTATGAAGTAGCTCAGGAGGATAAAAGAAATTTCCCTTTAGAGTCCCTAGTCTGTAAATTAGCCGATGTACAATTTCACTTAATGTTTTAAAGTGATTTTCCCAGTTCTGCTTTTCACATTATTGTCATCTTCACTTAGACCTGGTAAACTTGTTCAGATGTTCAAACCCCCTCTCAGTCCAGAGATGCAAAAAAGAAAAACCACAAAAGAGACAAAAGCAAACTCTCCACAAGTTTATTAAATCAAGGACATGACATCTAATTGAAAAGTTTGCTAAATTTATTTAATGATGTGGTGCTACTGAGATCTGTTATAGCTTCATTTCATTGAATTTTGCAATATGATACTCCATTGTCAAATATTTCCTTTATCCTCATTAAGGCTATGATTCATGATAACATTACATCATTTAGACATGTTCCTGAAGCAGTGTTTTATTATTATTTGTTAATTTATGAAGCATAGTTTCACTTCATCATCATCCTTTATAACAATAAGGAAGGATAGAATATTAAACAACAAAATGCATCAGATACTTAGAGGGAAGTCAGTTTGTAGGAGACAGCATGTGTGAGGAGACAAAAGAGATGGATTACATGCCGTTCAGGAACATCTGACAGTTTTCCGAAATGGAGTCTCTCCTTTTTCATGGGCTCACATTCCTTTCAGCTCTTTGTCAGTGTGTTGCTAGGTATTCAACGCGAGGGTTTGCATTTCTTGCAGAATCCTTTGATTCTGCAAACTTCAAGGAATCTTCAGCCATCCTGGCTCGTTTCTGTGGCTTATAGAATCACAGAATAAGGGAATGGTTTGGGTAGGAAAAGCACTTAAAAGCTCAGCTGGTCCCAAGCCCCCTGCCATAGGCAGGGGTGGCACTCACTGGATCAGGATTTTAGGGTCTGATCCCACCTGGCCTTGAACACAACTTCTGCTCACCAGAGGATCTCTGCTGGACCATCCAAATTAACCCAGCTGTGGATGTGGCCAGGGCATTTCTCTGTTTGCAGAATGGGAATGGCAGTGCAGGACAGGCCTGGCCCCTGTTTGGCAGGGTGAAAATGTAGGATGGGGAGAGGAAGATCAGAGAGATCTGTGGCAGAGGAACGTGCTGCTCTTCCTCTGGTGTGGCTGATATGACTGGGAAGGGCAAGGCCCTCCAAGTTCCTGCTGGACACACTCTTGTGGAGCCTAAAGCTCCTCTGGCATTTCTCTGTTTTGGGATGAGGAAGTGGGAATATGGAGTGCAAAACTATTTAGTTAAAGTTTGGTGCTTTTCCTGTGATTCCTGAAGAAAGGTATGTATTTCCTGACTGCAAATAGAGAAGTCACTTGCCCTCCTCTGCATGTGTCTTTCTCTATTTTCTAACTGAATTTAAATCAAGATATGTTTTTGAAGAAACATGATTACAGAACCATGTGCAACTTTTATTTTTAAATAAAAATAAAAATCTTACAAGTAGAAGGAACTGGCTGATTTGAACCTAAACAGCTCAGTATCATAGAAATCTTCATACTAAATTCACAAATTGAATATATTTATTCAAATAATATATCAAATAGCACAAAAATCATTCTCACATATAGAAACTTAATGGATCTTCCAAGAAAAGAGCTGTACTGGCTTCGATCTTGTATGATATATTTTGCTTTTATTTAAGGGAGGGAAATCTAAGTTTCTCAGCAAGTATCGAGGTCTGTGACTGTGTATTCATCACACAATGCCAAACAGCAAAGTGCTTACAAAAAGTATTGCGCTGAACATAGTGATATTTGTCTCCTTTCAAACACTGGCTGCCCCTTAGTTTTTCCAATTTCTTTTGTTATGAAAGAGAAGTATTAAAAGCCCAGATTTTGGTTTTTTTTTCTGTTTTCAAGTTCCCCATTAATGGTCATTATTTTCCTGCTTTTGTCCTTTTTTTCCCCCTTGCAATTTTGCTGTGAGTGATTCTCTCTGTCATCTTGCCGTAAATTGATTAATACTGCCCACTGATGCAGTGCACCACATGGCTAATATATCAGTTAAATGGAAACAGCAAACACCACCTGCTCCTTCAGGCAAATGGCACTTTGGAAAATGGAATGTGTAATCAATAGAATTAAACCTTAAGCAAAGCACTGCAAACAAATCCAGGGGCAAGGTCTTCGTAACTATGGTATGAAAGGTTTCTTTTTTCTTTTTTTTTTTTTCTTTTTTAAAAATTATCTCTTTGGCTTCTCTTCAGTTTATCAATTATTCTCTATGTGATATACAGTATTATCACTATTACTATTATACAGTTTGATACTTCTTGGATCAAAGGTGATTTTTCTTATACGAGAAGTTTTAGATGAGTCTGCTTCCTATTGTATGCTGGAGATGCACAGCACCTATTCTTGTTAATGGCAGTGATAGGTAATAGGATAAATCCTTCCCGTTGATGGTGAGATAAATGCTGCTTGAATTTAACTTTCAAATCTGCTAGGGACTGCTTAGCATTAAGGCATTTTCCTTGTTGTGAGCACTTTAAAGATTAAGGATTTGAAGAGCCGATAGAAAAGACACACAGAAGCTTTCAGTTGATGTTAGAATGATCTTCTCCTTATAAATATTTTTTAGAGACAGCAGCACTGCTCAGCTTTACTTCCCCAATGGAAGAGTGAAATTTTGAGATGGGTTTTTACAGGGATAGGTAATAAATAAATAATATAGAGGACAAAATAAGAACTTGTGCAATTTGCCCACAAGGAGAGAAAAGGATAATCTGTGCCTGAGATCATTTGAAAATAACATTCATTTCCTTCAGAAAGGCAAATCATCACTTGGGAGACTTTAGACTGCCTAACAGAGTCTAATAAGTGTTTTAGTTCAGCAAAGAAATAAGGAAAACGAACTCTGCCCTGATAGGTAGCCTCCCACATATCAGAGAAGGCTCCCAGCACACCTTCCACATGCAAGTTGTGCCAAATGGCTGCGGACACTTCATAAATCTGCAGATGAAAGCTCACGCAAAGCTCCTCTCACACCATATTCCACACCTGTAAATCGCTCCCCTTGACGGAGCCGTGTTTGTTCAGGGATGGATTTTTGTCTCAGATGGAGCCCGTCAGAAGCGCGCATCGGGCCGATCACCGCCTGACAAACAGGGAGCCGGCTCCAGTCGCATGAAAATAGCCCAGGTCCATCTCACGCCTGCCTCTAACAACTCACAGCAGACTCCATTCTCTGTTTGTGGTGGAGCAGTAATTACGTTCTCGCTGGCAGCGTGTCGGGTTCGGTTGCCAGGGCCCGAGCGCCGTGTAGCAAGTGTTTTGGTAATGAATAAAGACGGCAATCAGCAGCAACCTGAGAGCTCGCTGAATGAGACAATCTGGCGGGCACCGAGGGGGTCCTGCTGGCCTGCTCAGATGGGCAGCAGGCAGGGATGAGATAATTGATAGGAAAGGGTAATGAAAGGAAAGGAAGTGGGGGGCGGGGGGAGAGGAGAGAACAGATTTAGAAAATAGACAAAGACTTTGACCTTAAAGCTAATAGGCTACTTAGGATATTATTTTATAAAGACCAGGATAAAATGAGCTGGCAGCTGAATGTCAGCATAAAATAATCCTTTGTGTGTGTGCTCGCGTGTGAGTGTGCGCACACGTGCACATGCGGCGGGCTGGGGGGGCAGGAATCCCCATGTGCACATCTCACACGACTTCTAGGAAACAACAGAAGGGACAGGAATGGCTATCCATGGGATCCATAGGATTGCAATGGATTCTTACCTACACAGCCCTGCCAGGACAGTTTGAAGCCAGGGAAAAATTCAAGGCAAGGGAGAGATATGACCTAGACAAATGCATGTAATTATGGAAGGGTTTCATGTATCAGAAAATCGAGTCCTAATTTGAGGTGTATTGCTTTCAATAATAGGATTTCACAGATTTTTAAAGACCTCAAACTGCTTTTACTTTGAAAAATGCTGTGAATATTTGTCTTGCCATCATCAAAATTATGAAAGCCATATTAAAAAATTCAGCACATCTTCAATTGTATGACCTGGAACAGAGAGATTTTAAGATTAACAAATGAAGTTGTATATACCTTTCTTTGCAAACAAATACTTTTCTTAGGCTGAACTCTTGCAATACAATTATTCATTTAGCCTTCACAGGCATAGGAAAAAAAATAATAATACCTGAAAAAAATCCATAGTCACAGAAATCAAACTCCTCCCAAGGCACAGAAGACAGATTTGGTTTTTGAGAGCTCTTTCCCTGTATTTTTGCATCTTTTTGACACCAGGCATGCTTCCTCTTAGCCTTGTGGGCATAAAAAAAAAATTACATTTTTGCATTGTTTTTATACGATAGATAGATGATAGATAGATAGATAGATAGATAGATAGATAGATAGATAGATAGATAGATATTTTAAGAATGAGCACAAGAGTTCAAGGAAGACAAGGTAAGAAGATGGCAGTCTGAACCAAGTGAAAATATTCTGTATTTGGTAATAGGCCTTTTTTTTCATCCTCTCCTTACTCCAGGCACTTTTTTTGTTTAATATTGACAACCCTGTTGGATCCAGGCCCTTGAATATTTCCTCTTCAGCAATCTATCTATTCTTTGTGGGGGTTTTTTTTGTTGTTTAAACACATTATGGGTTTTAACATAAGACACATTTCCTAGATATTCAGGTAAGATTCCAGGAAGGTTTTTGATAGTTTACTGCCTGTTAATAACATAGGAGTATGGGACTTGCTATGTCACATAGGATGGAATCTCTTCAGTTCTGATTATTCAGATCATCTTGATCTGAGGTAAAGCTTTGATAGGAAACCTCGCTATTGGACCTGGATTTCGAAGGGCATATTCCTGGTGATTCCGTAACTAATGCTTCTCTTCTGAACTTACTCTAAAAAAGTTGTTACAAAGTGCACAGCTGTGCTGGATGTTCTTGGCTTTGGACAGAAGGAAGCAGCACTTCAGGATGTTTGCTATTGAAAATGTACTATGCTAGTGAGAACTTACCCCCAGACGCAGATTTCCCTGCCCAAATTTCAAACAGAAATGGTATTCTTCACTTTCTGGCATTCTGAAAAATGTCATGCTGTGCTGCTGTGTAGAGTTCACCAGTGCACTGCTTTCTCAGAAATATGGGAACATGTTAGTGATAAAAGAAATTACTCCATGTAGAGTTTTACAAAGTGCTCTGGGATCCTTTTGATAAAAGATATTATATCAGACATTATGATAGGTAGTACTTATTAATACCTGTCATATTGTGACTTTCTCAATCACTTTTGTTCTGCTCAGAGCAGTCTCAGGAAACTGTGTTTTACCCAATTTGCAATAATTGTGATGTGACCCATATTGTACCCTTCTCCTTCCCGAGACCTTTGGCAATATATTATAGATGCTCTCCATGACCTTTCCTAAAAGCTTTTTAATTGAAATGTTGTCATGCAGCTTCCATATTTAAGGTAATTTCATATTTTGATGGCCTTCAAGCACAAGCTGAAAGAATATTGCAAAGAGGGAGGAGGGTAATGGAGCTGGTTTTCCTGTGTGCCCCATTTAGGGCTTTCCTGATCCTGCCAGAATGCTGCATGGTCTAAGACATGTGCCAGATTCATCTCCAGCTTTTAGTTTTACCAAATAAATACTGATGTGCAAAGGCTTCCTGCAAACCCAAATTATGCACAGAGAGATGACTTGTTGCAATACAGTATCATAAAGTGTATTTGCTTTTACTGCTCCATCTTTTGCTCTCTGGAGTGTGGGAGAGGCTGTGACAAGACTTCTGTATTATTATTTTTATTACTCTCACCTTGGTTGTCATTTGTGCAGTGCTTAGCTTAAAATAGTCCTGTTTTCTTGTTAGGACATTTATGGTACTATAAATAATTATTGTTAAGAACTATAATATTTGTGGCTTGGAAAAATGAGTTCTATGACTTGGTTAAAGCTACTGTCCAGATATTTATATCTGGTTGACTGAATGTCTGTGTGGAGTCTTTTGATTTCTACAAACACTTATGTTACAGATTTATAATCTGTAAGGTAGTTCAAATATATTTTCTTAGGAATGTGGATTTAGGGCTCTAGATTGGGTAAGTCATATTCAAACAAAAGGAGAGAAAGCTTCATATTTAGCAGTGGCTTCATTTCAAAATAAACATTTGAGCCTATTTCCTTTTGTACATAATACAGAGGACTATAAAAATCAGCACAATAAGTAGGCAAAAGAGAACCTCCCCCCTTTCCTGTAGGCAGGGGTTTGTTAAATAGTATATTATGTTATTGTTCTATCACAAGAAAAGTCAGACCATCACAAAATTCAGAAAAGAATGTTATTTATTTTAGTAGGGCAAAATGTAGTTATGCAGCCCAGAACTGAATTTATTCATGGTAGAGCCTGTGTTGTATTGGGGTTTCCAGCAGTTTCATCTTATGACCTTCCACAGGTGAAAAACCACAGAATATGCAGAAAAGATCAGTCACGGCAAATAAAAAATTCTGCAGCGTTGCTTGGACTAAAGAATTATTCATTGGGCCAAATTCTCTGTTGTGTAGTTTTCCTTAGCTGTATTGAGTTCATTGACTGATTTTTATTGACCTTATTTCTTTGACTTCATTGTGGATGTTCTGATTTACATCAGCTCAGGATCTGGCTCTCGGTACTTAATTTGCACAGTAAATTTCAGAAAGTCTTTTGAAATGGAATCTGCAGTGTAGTTAATGAGAGCTGATGCTTAACATTGGACCATTTCCCAATAGCCTGTTATGTGGCACTAAACATTATGGCCCAAGTACTGATTTCATATTTTTACACCAGGTCCTATTGACCCCAACAGGAGTTTCATGTGAGAAATGATAGCAGGATATATCCTATTATTTCCTGAGAAGGTCAGCATTCTGATAAAAGTGGATGAAGCTGTCTCTTTCATAGCTGTCAAGCAACTTGGCTTAATGTAGTGATGGAATCTCACCATGATAATAGGAAGCTGGCATGCCTGCCTTGGTGCACCACATTGTAGCTGACCGTGAGTCCTTGTCCTTGCTTTGTGGGATGGCTGAAATTCAGACCTTCTGAATGAGGTATTAGTTACTGGAATGTGAGCAGCTCCAGCCAGAGGAAAATGTATGCCTCTCACACTGATGTTTGTTAACCAGTTATAGCTGTATTCTTTGCTGTGTTTTTACACCCGTGTTTCCTGTTCCGTGCATGATGAAGGAAACCCTTGAGTAGGTTTTTGTATCTCGAGTAATAGTAGCATAATAATTACAATTCAGACACTGAACATTCAGTATCAGCATTAGCTGACAGAGAAAAATCAATCCATTGCTGGTCACTCAATGTTTGATCTACCTCTGGCAAAGAATAAACAAAATATCCTCTGAATTTTCTATAGCTATTTATCATATATAATGTATCATTAGAGTTATTTATCATATTACAGTTCTGTGGCACCTCCAGTTTCAGTCTGTGAGTTTTTCTGACTCCTGATCTCCCAATTTTCTTTAAGTGTGCTTGAATGACAAACTCAAAGCAATGCTGTTTTGACTGTCTTGTGTTACCATGCAAGGAGAACTGCTTGTCCACATAAACCACCAGAGGAGGGTAGAAGAGTATAAAACCAGGGCCATTAAAAGCTTTCATGCCACTTTCTCCTGTGCAGGGTGGCTCAGTGTGCTGCTCCAACCTGGAAGACCATTCCCCCTATCACTCCAGCTATATTCTTCTCTAAGAACTGAAGCTTGAACTCTTTGGCTGTCTCTCTCCTTCCTTCCCTCCCAGGTTTCTCATTTTCTCTACCAGCTGCCAGGCCCTCAGCCCCTGGGCCTGCTCTCATTGCTCCTTCTCCCTTCTGCTGGGGTCTGCAGCTTGGCCCCTTGCCAAGGCCCAGGCACGTTTGTCCCCATTTGGTTTCTTTTTGGCCCAGTCTTTATCATGACTGTGTAAGAGCCTGGTTGTTTTTCCAAACCACTTTTTCGAGCCACTTTTTCAAGGATTTTGAAAGGGGCAGAGGTTCAGATGTTTTTGTCCTGGTGGCTCTTGGTCTCCTTTACTGTGTATTTCAGTTTCTAAAATTTTGTGTCAAGAGAACCCTTCACATGAGATCTTAGAAGAATGACAAATGTGTGGGGAAAATGCTGTGCATTGCCTTCAGTGGCATTTATAATTATTTCCTTTCCTTAGTAAAACTCTAAAGTAGCTTACTGGACTGTATCTTGTTACCCATAAAGACATGAAAAGTCATTAACTTTTATTTAACTTTTTTTAAAGTATGTATTTTGGGATGCCACATATTACTTCTTGACAAAAATATCATTAGTCATGGTACTTCAGTTTGGGAACTGAAGAAGTGATGGCCAGTTCTGTATGAAAACTGAACTGAAGAGAACAGACACTTGTTTGCAATTTTGTGTGTGAACAGCTGGCACAAGCTACGAGCACAACTTCCTTAATATAGGTGGTGGATGAGGAGCACCATCCTCATCATCATGGCCTTGGATCAGGCTCACCTTCTCCACTTCACCAACACTATAGTGAGGCCAGAACACTGTGTGATATTTTTCCCAATTTACAAGTATAAATATAAATGTATATGTGTGTTTGTGACTAGAACATGTATGAATAGAAATGGCTAAAGGGGAACCTTCTCCTCGTGCCACTGGGGAATGGAAGAAGGCAGGTGAGTTTAGGTCACTTTTTTATCTCTCATTTTCACTGATGATCCAAAGTCCTTTGCATGCTTTGGCTTTCTTTACAAAATAAGGAATTTTCTTTAGAGAACACTGGTGTGAGATGGGAGCAGATATTGTTAGTGAGCTGTGATAGCTACTGGCTGTCTGGTTTGGATTAAGGTATTGGCCTGTCTTTGCAGATGTCTACAACCCTAACTGATCCTTTTTTTAGCATTTTGCTGAGATTTGCTCTAAGCTGGGAGCTTGATCTGGGGTTTTCTTGGTAATCAGTGAAGAAAAAGGCACTTCCATAGTAAATTTGATCTTAGCTTGGCTCAAATACTTTCTGGAGGTGTCTGTCTTTCTCCCTTAGCTGTTTAGGTTGCTTAGGGTGACTTAACTCCTAAATAAGGTGTATCAATTCAGTTACAAAGGAGCGTGACCTCCTTAACCTAATCCAGGGATGAATGGATAGGAAGCAGTGTAGAAGAGAGGGTGCCAGGTTTTCTTTCCTGGAAAGGAACCCTGATTTTGGGAAGTACTTCTGAAGTACTCTGGGTTGCATTTTTTCCCATTTGAGATGTGTGCTCTAAGGCTGTAGAGTGTCCCCAGGCATTCTTAGGAAGAAGGGAATGGCAGGGATATTTGAGGAGTGATCCTGTTTGGGTAGGACTCGATTTCTGGCAAGCCTTGTATTGCTTTATTATTTTAAAAGAAGGCTGGTGAAGTGAATAGCACAGAGGCTTCTGTATCAGCTTCCTTTCTGGGAAACAATGATCCCATCAGATTGCCAGTATGACTCATGCTGGGTGTTTGAATCATTTTTATTGCACTGCTGATGATGGCTTGGAAAAGTCAAGTTTTGGTCATCAATTCATTCTACATCTTTTATATTGACTGACTCTTGTATATCAGAAACATGGTCAGTTAGACACTTTTATGAGTCCAAGGAAAGATGTTCTGTGTAAATAACATAGAGTCAAGGATAAAAAAGTCCAATGTGCACATAAGACCTGATAATGGGAAAGTATGAAGGCTTTAAAGCTGTATTTTGTTTGTAGTATACTAAATCAGAGAACTGGATAAAGAGATTGCTCAGCTGACAGAAATAAACATTGTGTTAAAGGATTGAAAAGTTTGAATATTACACAGAGCTGCCTAGGTTCTGAAACAACTGAGAACAGACCATTTTAGAGGAAAGAAGTATTAAAATCTCACAAAAATACCACCCCAAACCTAAGTACTAAACCTCTTATTTCCCCTTCTTTTTTTATTTTCTGTCCTGAATTGTTTTCCATATATTTCCATCTGGGTTGTACAGAAGGTTGGAGTAGAGAGGTAAGGAATCAATTATGTTATCTTAAAGTAGGTTTTTATTGGCCTGGCAATGGTTATACTGCTTAGACAGCAGCATAGGTTTGCTGTAGTTTTTTCACAGTATTTATTTTCACTTTATAGCTCTTTTTGCCCATATTGTAAGTATTTAACACCTCTCTCTACAAGTCTCCCACCTTATTTCTTTTATAAGTCTCAGCTACTCTTTACAACCTAAATTTTCTTTACCTTGAAGCCTTTGCTGAGAAGGTTTGAGAATATCAGGTAAATATGGGGTTGGGAACTGAGAGAAAACAAAAAGAGGGATTTACTCCCACAAGTTTTGCATCTGCTGTCAGGGATAGAGGGCAAAGGGACCTCTGTGTGGGGTGAGCACCAGAAGAGCTAATGGGGGAACTGATAAAGTGTCCTTTTTCCCATCACCACTCTGTTTTACAGCTAATTCTGTTTAGAAACAGAAAGTAGTTTAAATTGTGCATTTAGACCTAAAAGATCACATGGCTTCTTTTGCAAAAGGAAGCTAAAATATATTCTATTTAAACACCTCAAATGCCTATATTTGAGGCCATTTATCTCAACATAAGTTAAATATCAGAATGCTTGCACTTTCCAATGAAGATTTTTTTTCACTTTGGCAGTACTTTAACATTAGGCTGTGTTTTAAAATCTCAGTAACAAGCCTCAAGAAATGCTCCAGGAAAACCCTGCAGTAGAGTCTGAGTGTGTTTATCTCATTTCACATTAGTTAAGGGTAAGGCTTGATGTAGTCCCATTATAATCAGTGGGACTACTCCCATTAGTATGGCAAGAAGGATTTGGCCCTTTGTTTGTGATTACACATTCTCTGCCTGGTCTGTTAGACTGAAGGGTATAATAAAATTAAACTATTGGATTAGAATGGTAATTTCAAAACACAAATCAGCAAGGGAACATGATTACATTTGCTTTTGGAGGATAAAGGGAAACATTCCTATTTCTCTCTTGCTGTATCTAGGCTGCCTAATGGAAGTAATTGTGTGTATCCAGAACAAAAATGTGAAAAACTGCAGAAATATGGAGAGAGAAATGTGCTCTTAAAAAGAAGCAGGAAAAAACCCACAAATTCTTCTGACTCTTCTTGATGTGTAGATCGGCAAACATTTCTAAAAGCTACCAAAATCATTAAGGGCTGCTCCAGAGCAGATTTTACCTGTACAGAACTAAGAATAGTTCTTCAGTTTAAATATACCTCTTCATCAAAAAAAAAAATAAAAATAAAGTCACCTTTTTGTTTTCTTGATGATCTAGGATGGTGACTAAAACATGATGTGTTCTGGAAGGGTAAATTCCTTCCAGTTTCATTTGGTGTTTGGAACTTAAAAGTTAATCCATCCCTGTTTTCCTCCAGAAGAGGATGAGAGCATGGTTTGCAGAACAAATGCCCTCATTGAGCAGTTTGCTGTTAAACCTGGTGTGCAGTGCTTAAGAGCTGGCTTCCACAGGGCATCTTGGAAATTATTGAAAATTGCCTTATTGAATTATGCACATTTTGGATCCATCTCCAAGCAATTTGCATTTCAGCTTCTACAAAATTCTTTGAAACATAACAAATTAAGCTGCTGTGTTTTCTGTCAGGATAAATAGCATAAACCTCATTTAACAGACAAGCAGAACTAAGGCCACAAATGATTCATGCTCTTCCATCTGCACTTGGGTATCCAGCACCCTTTCAGCCCTAAAATATTATTTCCCCACTGCATTTCTGGTCTCCATTCCTCTCACCACTGCTCCCTGACTCTTCAGGTTATTTTGCACTATAATAGACTCCAGCATCTTTCTCTGTAACCCCCTAAAATATTATGTCTCATATTACATTTTTTGCTCAACTTATCTCTTTTTATTTTTAAATCTCTCATGTAAAGGTGCAATCTGCACATCTTTCAGAGAACATTCACTTTTGCAGAGCAATATAGAAACATCAGAAAGGCCCTGCTGAGGCAGGCAGGGGTCTGTATAACTCGGGGCACTGTTTCCCACAGTGGCAGCAAGAGATGCTCAATAAAGAGAGTAGATCAGGCCGGTCACTGCCTGCAGTCCCTTCCCTTCTCAACCTCTCAGCAGCCACTGGTATTGGATTAGGGATATGAAAAAATACATCCTCACCTATTCGCTTTAGGATCTGTTTGTGGACTTGATGTCCCTGGAGTTCTTTTAAAACTTGCCAGTGCTATCTGTCTGCATGGCCTCCTATGGCTACAAATTCCAGAAGTTCAGTCCCTGCTATTGCAACACTATCATTTTGTCTGGATTAACCCTGTTTCACTAGTTTCAGTAAGAATAATGGCACTTGGTTTTAATTGGGAGATTTGGCAAAGAACAGCTTTCTGATTCCATATTATCTGCAAGCTCTCTAGGACTTTGTAACTCTCTATCCCATCTTACAGACTTCTCTACAAACTGAAAAAAAAAAAATCATTTTCAAAATCTCCTCACTGGGCAGCTTCTTCATCATCTTACTCATTGTAACCCTTCTCTTTGCCCTCTCTCCTTCTGCTATGTCTTAGATTCATAAAAATGTAGAATCACAGAATAATTTGGGTTGGAAAGGACCTTTAAAGGCCATTAGTCCAAACCCCTGTAAGGAACAGGGAGATCTTCAACTAGATCAGGCTGTTTGGATCTGTTCTGTCCAACCTCACCCTGATTGTTTCCAGGGATGGAGCATACATCCTCCTTGGGCAACTTGTGCCATTGTTTTACCGCCCTCACTGTAAAAAACCTTATCCTTGTACCTAGTTTGAATTGGTTCCTTTTTAGTTAGTCTTTTCCTTTTTGGTTTCCCCTTTGTCCTACTCTTACAGGCCCCGCCAAAAACTCTATCCCCATCTTGCTTACAGGACCCCAGTAAATACTGAAAGCACAAGAGCTTTCCCTTCTCCAGGCTGACCAGCATCAGCTCCCTCAGCCTTTCCTCACAGGAGAGGTGATCCATTCTCCTGATCATCTTGGTGCTCTTCTCAGACCGGTCCACACCCTCCTGATGTCCCAAAGCTGGGTGCAGTACTCCCACATGTCCTTCCTAGAATGCAGGAACCAAAAACATCATCCAAAACATTAATGTTCACAAGGGTGTGTATGGCAGCAAAATCATTCTGGCTTGTATGCAACAGCTTTCCTGGTGGTTCCCAACACCCTGTCAGGGATTTTTTGGCTGCCATTGTAGCAAATACAAGTGGGCAGTGAATATTTGACATGTTTTTTCTTAACACACAGGGGGAGGAATGGAAAGAAGTAGTTTACTTAAGCTTTAAATTTTTCAGGATGGAGTCTTTAAATAATAATTTGAACACAAGCTACAAACTGAGACATTTGACATTTTTCTATTTTTTTTACAGGTCAGGGATTTTCTTTGCTCACAGTTTAAGAAAGTGACAGAAATGTAGTTCCAATGGTGATTAGGATGGTTTATGGTTAATGCCAGAGGTTTATGGATAGGAATGTCCAATACAGTAGGTTATCTTTAGTCTGCCTAAAACAGCTTCTGTGTGGTTTATTCTTGTTGTTTTTCAAATTAACTGGTACTGAAATGGGATGAAGATTTAATAAAGTCAGCAGAGAACAGCTACAAAACGTGTGCTACATTAAAATGATACTCAAATATTTTAAAGGCTCTGTCACTCTAGTGGCCTATAGAAGGCATATCAAACTCTTTGCAGGCCAAATAAAATGATAAATATCTTCCCTTTGCCCAATCTTCTTACAGCTGTTGCAGCCTTTTGGTGTGATTTACTCTCAACACAAGGCATTTTGTTAAGGCAGAGAGACAGAGTAAGGACTGTAGGATTAACCAGAGATGTGGGTGGAGCAAAGGAGACCCTGCACCAGCCCTTTCCCAGACCCAGAGTGTTCAGGATGGGGCCCTGGGACTTGCCTGGAGAGGCAAAAACAGATCTGAGCTTCTTTGCAGAGAGCTGGCCTTCCCACAGCAAATTAAAATTGTGTTTTGCCTCACTCTGCTGGGAGCCCTGAATAATTTGCTTGTGGTTTTTGCCTGACCTAAGCAAGCAGAACTAGTTGCGGGGCAAACATGGACCAAAAAGAGAAAATGTTGTCTTTCAGTAGTTTACAGGACATGTTAAATGGGATGACCATATTTTTCAGCCTCTCAGATGACCAAAATTGGAAATGGCCAGAGATCTTCATTCTACCCTAATGGAACTGTACATAAACTAAGGAGGACGGGGAGTTGGGTAGAAAAGAATATTCCAATCTCTGTTCACAACTGAGTGAAGTAAATTTTATGAAAATTTTCAATATAAAGAATTCTGAAATTATTTTAATATTCTAATATGTTGCTGAGAAAATAAAAGAGGACTATTCAAAAATATATTTGTTTTCATGACAACCCCTTTGAGATTGTCAAGTGTCCTCAGATGAGGCTGTATAACAAAGACATAGAATTGTCTCCCCTGCTTGCTAATGCCTCCCAGTGATATCCATCCTTCAATTTCTTTGTCACCAAGAGAAGTAGGCAGTTGGTAATTAAACACATTGAAAAAAGAAGATGAACAGAAAATATTAATTAAGGACTAGGTACAGCTTGCTTAACTGAACACGTGCAAACACTGTAGGAAGGAAAAATGGAGTTGCTATACAGAAAACAACCTACAGAGTCTGCTCTGTTAAAGACTCATGAGGAATCATGAAGGAAATGAAGACAGCCTTTAGAAACTGGTGGGGATTGTTCCATTAGGTCTCTGGAATTTATAGTAATATCTTTTTAAATACAAAATGGTGAAACTTACATTTCCATGCGCAGTGTTGGATTGGAAAGATATATCATTATTTTCAGAAAATGGAAGAGAAAGCTTGAAAGTATTTTAAAACCATATTGGGACAACATTTTGATGTTGTATGAAACAGCAATTCAAGCAAAGGCAACTGATTCAAACAAGATATAAACCAATCTTACCTTGCTATAACCCACAGCATTCCTTAAGTCCTTCTGGAAAGAGAGCCAATAGTAAAGGAAATAATTTTCTTTTTATGATACCTGATATAGACAAATTTAGAAAGCTAAAAGCCTATCTGAAAGATCCTCAAATATTATGAACTTTCAAGGAAGACAATTCCCTCTGAGCCAAGAGTGGATGGTTAGTGGCAGGATGAAGCAGTACCTTATGCTCATCTACAAAAAACCAGTAATTGCTCAGCTCTATCTGACAAACAGGTCTGAATATGAAAACTGCCATGGTACTTCAGTCCAGCAAGGCACCAGTGGAGTTAATGCATTTCAGCTGCATAAACTGCAAATATATATAACATGGCATGTATAGAAAGGCCACTGAATCTTTAAAGGGAAACAGGCAGAGCTAATAGGTTTCTTTGAATATAAACATCAGTATATATTTTCGTGACTCAACTCAGCATATTCTATATGGGTTGTAATTTTAAAATTAGTGGTTGAAGGGAAAGATAAGCACCATCAATAAATTAAACTGTAACCCAGCGGTTTAGTCATGAAAGGTTAAAATAAACTTGCTTGATTGATTATGAATTTTAAACAGTTTTTCTTCAATGTAATCAGTGCTCTACCAATGTCATTGCTCATTAAAGAAAAGATTTTCATTCCAACATTTGATTGAGGATGTTTTTTCTCATTTGCATTTTGCTTTCTACCGAGTAAGCATCTTGCCTTCAGAATTATTAGATTTTTTCCCCCCTTGTCTGTCCATAAAAGCCGTAAAGTGGGATGGAGCAGTGATTTAGAGGGATACTACATAAAGATTGAATGAAGATATTGACTACAGGCCCTAATGCAAACAGGACTGTCTGATGGACTGCCTTTGACAGGATGATGGAAGGGAGCCTTGTGGCCTACTTAGCTGCCCTTCTAATTGGCCTTTATGAATATTTAATGAAATCAAGATGAAATTCAATCAGAGCTTTTACCTGCTGAATCTTAGGGAAAAAAAGCGGGATATTATTAGATTTTCCTAGCCCTTGTATACAATAAAACTGTACTGAAATGTCTGTGTGTTAGTCAGGTGGCTGAGATATGCTTTTTATCCAGGGACTTGGTTTCTTCCAAAGGAATTAACCTTTTTACCACAAAAAGCAGGATGATTTTCCATTTGCATGCATCACTGGTATTTTATTACTGGCATAGTATAATGTTTAAGCCATGAACAAGCAACAGCTATTCCCTTTGAAAACATACCCTTAGCAAATTCTTCGTCGAGGCCAATTTGAAGCCTTTTAGGGAACTTTGAGGTCATATAATAGTTTCAGAACTACATAATTCTGTAGCCTAATATTTTGTGCCACGTTGGTTGATTTATGAGAGAGAATTTGCACGATCTCATTTCTCAAACATAATCTAGGTTGCATCAATAACATTAAATTATAGCAATGAGGTATAAAACAGTCTGACAGGCTCCTGCTGTAGTACACTCTTACATTCATTTAAATGTAGATTTTGTTTTTCTGAGTAGAATGCCAGAAAAGCTTTTCATAGAAGCACAATGGACAGATTAATCTATAAATGGTAAATTCAACAGTGAAGGAGGTTTTCCCCATTTTTAGTTTTGTGCGTTTTATCTTTCTCCCGCAAGATAAGCTGTTTATTCACAGTATGTTGCTTTTATGCATTTTCAGTATCATTTTTTGGACAGAAAGGAGTTTGGTACTTAGAGATAAACACAGCATGGTAATACTAAGCAATGCATGAGTAAAACCTTACAGATGTGACTAAATAAGAGCATTTCAGTATCGTTATTTAAAGGCTTGCTTCCTCTAAATAAGTTTTGTGGGCATCAGGAATGGTCCCTCAGGTCACTAATGCTGATGTCACCATGAATAGAACACATACTTGAAAACCAGGCAGGTGCAGGTACATGGATGAATGGATAGCTGGCTTCCCTCAGTTTGTGGGTATTTGTAACTCTCCCTGAAGACATATACAAATGTTAAAGTTTTAGGATTATTTTTACAGGGTTGTGCGTGAGGACAGCGTGGTAAGCTGACAGGTTCTGTGAGGAGCTTCTAGCACGGCGCTTTTACATCCATGTGACAGGGCAAATATAAGGTTTAACAGTAAATCATGAAATAACATTCATTCTGGGGGAAACCACAGGCCTGTGCATTCCAGCTTCTTGCTCCAGCAGTGGCCAGTGGCAGATTGTCAGGGGAAAGTTACCAGAGTGGATCCCTGATCCTACTGAACTTCTGCGCTGATCAGTGTTCCAGTGTGCCCCATGGGGCAGGGCTTCTTGGGGGCTCTCACAGGGACTCTGCAGGCTGCTGCGGGAGCTAGAAATAGTCAGAACATTAGAAAAATAAAAAAGAAAAAAGAGGGTGATGAATGTGACAAGGAAATGGAACAGAGGGGCAGCACTGGTGTTTCTATTGGTATCTCCCTGGCTTTACTCTGATGACCTGGGCTGACACGAAATGTGCCTGGCCACAAGGAAGCAGCTACAAAAGCATGAGGTTAAAAGAGATGTGCCAGCATTTTCCTGTTCTGCTCTCACACTGATGCGTACTTTATCTTCTAATTACATTTTTTCCTCTCCCCTTCAGTGGTGCATGAGCTGTGGATCTTGGAGATTTATAAGCAGGAACTGAATTCACAGGAAAAAAATCAGTTCTCCCCAAAGCCCCATTCCTTCAGGTAGCTCTTTACCCAGGGGATAATCATCTAGTGTAAACAGCAGCCTACGCCCCGATGACTAAAACCATCTCAGAAGCAAACTAAATGAAGTTAAATCAGCGTATTTTGCTTTCTGAGTCTTCTTAGTGTATATAAAAAACTGAAGGATGGATAAGAGAGTGAATGCTTATGTGTGTATCTGCATGCATGGATGCTGAGCTAAGGAAAATAAACTTGACAGTCGTTCAGAGGCTAAAGACTTTGCATAAAGACAAGTACAGAGCTGGCAATCAGAGCAGAAGGCTCTCCACATCAGCCTTTATTTGGATATATGTCAGCTGTACGCATGGATGAGATATTTCAGCCCACTGCTAAGAGTAGTGTGTTCTTTGCATCTTATTGTCCAAAGCCTTTTTTTAATCTCTCCATATAGAAGGTGTAGGCAGCAATTATCTTTTCAAACATCTGAGAAGTGAGAATTCACTGGACACAGTATCTTCTGCAGTGTTTCTCAGTAGCCACTCAAAATATCTTGTGCAGCTTTGTTTAAATGGACTGTGAATATTCATGTCACAGATTTGCTTTCAGTAGGTTGAACACATCAGTTTGTCTTCAGATCAAACAGATATGCAGTGGATTTCCACAGAGAGGCTGGATTGCTTTTTTAAACACAAGTTTTAGTGGTGATAATTGAAGAGAAAATAGGGTTTTGCACAAAGATGGTCAAAACAAAGTAAATTTTGATGCATACACAGAGCACTGCTTAGAAAAAGAGCTACTTGCTTGCTCAGAAACAAGATATCAGTAGCCTTTGGACCATGCAAGCCATGACAATAAATGATCAATTTTTAAATGATTTAGAGCTGCCTCTGTAAAATTCAAAATGCACATCCCTTTGTAACATCTCACTAGTCTGCAGTTGATGTCTTGGTCTTTCATCCAACTTTCACTCTTTTTTGATACCCTGGCAGCGACCTCAGCAGGACTAAGGCAGGATATAATTTACCAAGTGAATTATATGGTCTGAGGCTGATAATTAAGTTTATGTTCAAGTCAGATTTAACTCTTCACAGGGGATGCACTGCTTCCTGATGTTGATCAGAAATTAAACCAGATGCTTTAGATTTGGGGAGATTTTCTGGCAGTAGTGGAAGTGACATGAAGGTGCTAAAGCACTTCAGTACATCCCAAAAAGTCTGAGATAAGGGAAGTGCGCCCTGCTTTAGGCTTTACGGAGATGAAATAGAAAATGAATTTGTGATGTATCTCTATGTATTTCTGTTCTCATTTCTTCCTGGGAGAAACTTCAGTTACTTGAGAAACCACTGATATCTAGATGTATTTGATCAGAATATTTTCACCCAGAAGTTCAAATTGCTAATTATTTTGTGGCTAGTTATCAGTGTGTGAACAGGCCATAGAAATCAGAAGGGGCATTTCTTGTTGTATTAGAAAAAAATATTATTTGCTAACACTTCTGAAATCCTACAGATTTAAAAATAAATTGGTACTACTTGCCATTAAAACATTATATTTTTAAAAATTGGAATTCAGCTATAGATTTAGAGGCTGAGTAGCATTGGGGAGTTACTTTAGAGACCTTGGCAAGACTAGGGCTGGATCTGGGGCAAGAAGCAGGGGCTTGGAACTGCAGCATCCTTATGGTCTCTTCCAACCCAAACCATTCTATGATTCTGTGGTTGTCCTCCTTCTCTCTGCCCATCATGGGCTTGGGGAAAGATGTTTTAGGGGTCAGGCAGGGTGCAGGTGTAGTCACAGGCAGCCAAGAGCTGTTCCCAGGATTGGCACTCCCCAATGCATTTCCCAGGAGAGGAAGCAGCAGCAGCAGTGCAGAGGTTGCAGAAGGCACATTTCAGTACCCACCACAGGAACCAGGTGTGCTTTAATGTCTTCTTCTACTGAATGAGCCTAAACCAATTCCAGCACTGCTTCATCTGTCTCAGTGTTCAAAATATGATAAATTTAGGTACTGTATGTGCATACAGATAATAAATGCCTCATCCTTCCAAAGTTAAGGCACCTTTTTTCTCTGTTGAAGAGGTGTTTGTTTACAAAACTGAAAAGTGAGTAATGTCAACTTCATAGCTATTGGAGCTGAGATACAGCCTCCAGGGATCTGCTCCCAGTTGTGTCACTGATTCTCTCTGTCACCTCAGGTAAATCACTCTTACCTCATCCCAACCACTTGTGAAAGAGTTACCACACCAAATCAGATCGAAGAGCTACTTCACCCTGTAACCAGTAATGAGCGGTAACAAACACATCATTGAGAGTTCCTAAAGTGGGCAGCCATGGAATTGCATATTAGGGCCTTATTTCTTCTGAAAATACCAGAAAATGGTTAAAGTCTTACTCTAAGCAAAGAGCTAATTCCTTTACTTCTTTCTACCCAAAAAGTACCCCTGAATTTTCTCATCAGATGTATAGAAATCAAATAATTCTTGAATCATACTAAATCTTTCTTTACTGGTTTTGTGCTAGAGTGTTTCAGAGATTAGCTATGTATATTGTAAGAATTATTCATATAATGTTTCAAGTGTTCAGCCCTTCTATTTCATTGGACTGTCCCTGTCTCCTGTCACTAATAGTGGCAAATTTCAGCCAGATTAATTCTTTTACCCCATTATTTACTGTCTGTCCTTTTTTTCCCCCTAATGAGGAGGCCCAAGCCTTTGCTGTATGCTCAACAACATTTGTTTCATCTGTTTCACAGAGCTAACACTCTTTGAGATACAGTGGCCAGGATTTAGTGCAGCATGTAAAGAAATATTTGTAAGGTCTGGGGTACTAATGCTGCCTGATAATCAACTCCAATCTCTGTGCTTTACTGAACTGCTGTGCAGTTCACTCCGTGTAATACATTTTCAGATCATTTGAGGATAGATACTACCCAGAAGCAAAGGACTGTGAGAGTATTATCTGGTGCTTTCTATGTCCAAGAAGTAAATTCCATTTCCTGGATAAGACAGAAATGAAACCAATATCCAAGCCACTGTATTATCTATATACAAATTCAGACTGCTCTGATCTCTCACCCTAAGAACATGACATGAGATCTTTCCTTAACTGTTGTGGTATTAAGTTGATTAAAGATATTTTATCTAAGACTATCTCTGGACTCCAAAGAACAGCAGTTAGAGCTTTTGCCCAATTTCATTTACTTTAATCCTGCTGTTCCAATAGAACTTCAGCAGAGGGTCTTCTCTTTCTCACATTTTGTAAAAAATAGAGCTGAGCTGTAAAACAGCATTTTATCCCAGCAATTCAACCCCAATCCAATTTGTTTGATTCCAGTCAGAATTGCATTGAACAGGGACCAGCAAACATTTCTAAAAACCAAGCAGCAAATACAGCATGAAGGCAATAAAGAGGATGTTTTCCCTGTGCATTGGACCAGAGACTTCTACAAAATTTAACTTTGTGGGTAGGTTCTTCACCTACACCTTTCTTCACATACACCTTTCTTCAGCAAACAAGGAGTGAAAGAGAGGGTATGACAACAGCACAAATAGAGCTGATCAAGTTGAAGAATTATCACAGCAGTCTGAGAACTGAAGTGAAACACAATTTGAAATGAGGTATGAGACCTTCAGCTAGTATAAATCAGCTAATGCTATAACACCTGAAGAGTTGGCCAAATATCCTTGGACTAGGATAGAGTAAAAAATTTTGTTCAGAATTTCCAGAAAAGTTGATTTTTTTCACAGAAGCCATTACTATGAAAAGGACAATTAAAGGAGAGGAGCGGCATATTAATATTGATAATGTAATATAATAAAATAAATATAAATTAGTCCCAGAACATAGGCTATAAATGTTTCATTGCCATGAATCTAAGAAGCAGGATGCATTTCAACTAGAATGCATAGGAAAAACAATTACACAGATGCATGTACATTCTTGCATTGCAGGCAGTAAATGAAAACATTAAATTGTTACTAAATAGCTACAATTTCTTCTCTCCCTCCCCCCCCCTTTT
>VWZN01002330.1:619965-636444 GCA_013396955.1 Regulus satrapa | reverse complement strand
TTTTTTTTTTTTGTCAGGAATAATGACTATGTTTATGTCCCAAAGGAAGGAAAATATGTGTTAGTCAGACTGCTGGTTCAGGACTGAAACCTATGACAGTATTTTTAATAAAATACAGAGTATATAATATCCGCTTTTTTGTGTCTGCACAGCTTATAATTATTGCCAGCAGGCAAAAAAAAGAACAGTAGGGGAAAAGAAAACAGTGAAAAAATCTTTCCTGATCACTAAAAAATGATATGAAAAGGTAGGCAGGACATGTTAGAGACAGTGTTTGCATGCAAGTGACTGGAGTGAATTGCATATGCACTGTGAGACAGTTAAACCTTGAAAGAGTCTTACAAAACCAGCCTTACCTCACAGGAGATGGAGCATTTGTAAGATCTAAAACCAAAACCAGTTTCAGCCTGCAGGCCCCTTTGGAGCCTGCACTGTGCAATTACAGGTACTGCAGATGGTGGAAAGCTGAAGGCACTATTTATTTTTTGGTGGCGGACCAAAAGCACTCACATGGATTTAAAAAAAAAAAAAAAAAAAATAAAAAACCCCCACAAAACCAAAAAAAAGCACTTCTTATTTGCTTTCGTCTCTGTGTGCCCTCCACAGCACATTCTGTGGTTGCTTGGAAATGGACAGGTTTTCAGAAAACTGACTCCAAGTTCAAGGGCCAAATTCTCTGTTGGCACAACTCCACCTACACTAATGGTGTTAAGCCAGCAGGAAATCTGGCTCCAAATGCTGTCTGATCAACTGGTCTGTCCTTAGACTCCAAGAAGCCCAGAAATTTCAGCAGGGTTTAACTCAGGGTAGCTAGAATGGAGTATGGGCTGTGGTTTCCATTGTATAATCAAGTTTAGAAATGCTGCAGGGTATGGAGTAGAAACACATTTATCCGTGTTACTAACCATTCCCTGTTGGAGAACTTGGCTCAAATTTGGAGGAGCTATGGAGGCAGGAGTTTAGTAGCCAAATGTTATTTCTATTCCCTTAAAACAGACCCCAGAAAATCCCAGTCCCAGGAGTGCCTTATTGCACTGTGGAAGTCTCTTCACATGACATTCCCAGATAGTCAAAACCAAAGGAACACTGGGAGCTGAGGTAGGGTGGGCAATATGTAGGAGTGTCCTTTCCATTTCAGGAAAGGATTTCAGGAATCCATTTATATTTCCAGGCTAATTTATTTCAGAAATACTGCTTCACTTTTCTCAGGTCTTCTAAGGAAAATGCTTGTTGGCTCTCAGTACCAATAGATGATTCAACAATTGGTATTTGTCACCTCACTGTGCATTTTGTTTCATTTCGGATAGGTTTAATGAGATGGGTTAGCTTCTGTTTTAATTTGATGATCATAAAATGTACTTCTTGCATAATTAAAATAAGAATTGACAAATATATTAAAAAATGACCATTTACAGATTTATGGACAGTAACTGGAATGAGTTTGATTGGCTGGCAGTGCCTGTTTTAGTTTGCTGGATACAAATGGATGTGAACCTCCTTAATATAGAGTAAACAAGTCCTCCAATATAACTGACATTGGATATTTACTTGGAGAGACATTCTGATTTCAAAATTATTCTCAACAAATACAGTTGTTTCCAGATAATTGAGACTGCAAGTTGCCACCCATACTGTTTATTTTGTTCTGCCTGCAAGTTCCTCATTAAAGAATGTTGCCTATCTAAATTGATAACCTTTTCCTAGACCTTTTAGAGAAATCCTATTTCCTTTCCTGGCTTCAGTGCTGTTCAGCTTTTCAGTTCTATCTACCATTTCTATGAAATCTCTGAGCTCAGTTTTCAAAGAAGCAGAATAATTTTTTTTTGCAGTTTAGGTTGATTTTTTTAGTTTTTGGGGTTTTTTTTTTTATTGCTACAGCCACAGGCTAAGAACATAATTTATGGAAGCATTGGTAGCCCTCTCTCCAGCTAAAAGCAGGCACTGCTTCCCTCACAGTGTTCATACCGATGTGGGCATAAACTCCAAAGGCCTCTTTACTAGAAGGACTGATGTGAGAAAAGAAAACTCAGTGGTTTTCACAAGCAAGCCAGAGCTGGCATGCTCCCAACAAATGCTTTCACTGGCACTGGTGCCCCATAAACACTGAATTCGTTTTCTCATACCAGGCTATTTATGATTCTCATGTGAGGCATGACAGCCATTCATCTTTCTCACAGGACAAGCAAACAGGGCAAGACCAGTACTAACACTGAGCATGTTGTTACCATTACTCAGAAGTAGATTTATTGGCATTGTATCTTTCAAAGTAACAGGAGGTAGCTCAAAGCCTTCCTCCACAGCAGCTGTTTAATAAAACTACTCTGCTCTAGCTGCTTTCATATTTTAATCCCAAAACAACCATAGTAGGGTGAAAGAGGAGAAACAGCACTACAGGGAGTACAGAGTTGCATGGATGGCAGTGAGATGGAGAGCCGATTTCATACCTTTCAGCTACAGCCAATTTTGTTGGCACTCTTGTCTAGCGCTGTAGGGATCCAATTCTGCATTCCCTCCTTCAGCCAAGGCTGCTCTTTATTTCTGAAACATATCTGTGACTCCAGGAGACCATGCTAATGTGTTGTCTTACTGGAGAGAATTATTCTTGTCTGACCTTATCAATTAGAATTGGATTTCTTCAGGAATAGGTAAAGACAAAAAACCCCCACATCTACAGGCTCCCTCTACTGAGCTTGTTGTTTACAGCAAATGAGACTAACAGTCCTTTGGAAGGGCCTGTTTCTCTTATTTTAAGAAAATCCCAGTTGGCCACTTTAGCTTTTATGCATGTCCTGTAAAGATGAGTGAGATGGATCCCACATATATGTGAATTAATATTCTTCATATACAGGTCCAAGCATAACTAACATCAGGTGCACCTAATTCTACTGGCTGAGTCATGGTCTGGTTTTTACCAGTTTCTGGAAGCTGGATATGTACCTGTGTGTATGTATTTGTTTGGTTTGATGGTGTACCTCTCTCCTGGATCCATCCTGATTGCTCAGTGTGATGGAGCTGTTTTCTTTTATGTTCTTTGCACTTGTTCTTGTGAAAGCAGAGCAATGTGTGAGGCTCACGTTGGGCGTGCATGGGCCTGATGACTGGGAGGTTATAGCTCATCCTGTCAGAGTTTACTCCTCTCTCTTGTTTTCCACTGTGCCTGAGTGTTTTTCCCTCAAAGATGAAGAAGCATCATGACAGATCCACCTTCATACATCTTTATCAAAAGTTTTTCTAGTTACTGAGCTTACAAACTTATGTTTGTAGTACACCTATATTCCAGTACGCTAGCTTGGGTTTTTCCTTTCTTTTGGGGGAGATTTTTTTTTTATTTTTAATGGCTATCAAATTGTTTGTGCAAGATTTACTTATGCATCTAAACTTTTCTTCTTGCCTGTGCATCCAAGGAGCACAAATGAGCCCCTAACCCCAGTGCTGAGCAGGTGCCACACAGCAATTCTTAGATGCCGGTGCTAATGAATACAGGTATCTGGCACAGGCTGCAGCGCTGGATTTCAAGCTGCTGGAGGTGATGACTTTAGAGGCACAGAAAGAAGATCAGAAATTACAAAAATACCTCCATTCCGGACTGTTGGGAAGGGCTCTTGTTTCTTTCATGCCTAATTCAAAGAATTATCCTGTTGGATGTGTGGCAATGTTTGTATCAAGAGTTCTTCCTGTTCCTTCAGGACTCTCAATACCTTACATTTCTTCAGATGTGTTCTTCAAGCTTTGTCTTCTCAAATACCTGAAGTTAATTGGATTTCAGAGAATAAACAGAACAAAATGTTCAACCCTTAACCTCCTTTCGTTTTGTTATCTCTCACAGAAGTTATGTCCATTAATGCTAACTGGTTTTTTGATTCAGAAAATCACCCTTCTAGAATGGTATTATTTACAAGATTATATTTAGTACCATTTGAAATTCATCTGACTTGTTTTGCTTGTTAGTTCTGCTTATGTAATGTGATTTAAGTATTTCAAAACTCCTTTCTCTATTTTTAGATTTTTCTTATTCTATAGCATCTCTTGCTAAAGGGACTTAAACTAGAAATGGAAGTTTCTGCCTCCTTTTTGTACTGTTATGTTGAGAATCTTCCTACAAAGATTAAGTTTAAAATACCTAATCCAGAAAGAAGCATCAGCAGCTGGATGGCTCAGGGAAGTAGCTGTCCTCATGTGCCTTCCAGTCTTTTCAAATTTCAGGGTGAAATTAATTTCATCTGATGACAAATCTTAGTTAAGACCTTGTTTGAGCTGCCAATTTGGGCTCTTTCTAAATTGCTGGTGTGTGCAAGGAAACTCTAAAAGATGATTCACTCTCCCCCAGGACACTTATCCAAGGGAGTAAAAAGACTCATCCCATAGAAGGGATTTTATCTGTCCATTGATATTAAAGAGAGACAAAATAACTAACTTACACTAGATGCTTAGTTTCTAAATATCCAAGGCTGCGAACTTCAGTCAGTCCTATGACACACGGAACATTCACATACAATATTGCAAAAGTTGCTCACAATGCAAATGTGTGCACCATTATGCAAATCAGTGCACCAAATTGTTTTTGAGCAAGAAATACAGCTAAGCTTCACTTGGGCTGCCTCCATAACACTGAGTGGCTTTGGAACAGCAACAACTTTTGAGGGAGAAGTTCAAGATGTATCCCAATCTCAGGAGCTTTGGTCTCCAGTGGACATTTATCACTTTATCGCTACCATAGTTTTCCACATGTGTAGAATTCCCTGTAAAGATGAGCAGGAAAAAAAAAAAAAGAAGTACTGATTTCTGAACAATGGTGAAAAATCCTGGCACTTAATGTGTCTGGCCTGACTGTGGTGCTTGGGCATCTTGAGAGGCTGATCACCTCAGGATGGTTGCAGGTGCTGAGGGTGGCCCAGGGGTCTCACGTGTTCCTGGATTGTCTTTCCTGGCACTACTGACAGTGGGGCAAAAAGAGAGCCCCTAAAGCCAGATGCTGCCAGTGCAGCGGCACAGCTGGGCTCCCGTTCCAGAAGTGATCAGCCATCATTTTGTGTTTCCATTCTGAAATTGCTTGTAGTGTACCATCCAGGGGTACAAATTTTGAGACTTTGTGGGTCTTGCTTCAAGAGGCTTTCTGAAGATGCAGGTCTAGAATAATTTACGTCGAGTATTTCTCCTGCAGTCTTTAAAGAAGTATAAGGACAATTTAGAAAATGTTTATTAAAAGTAGGTGCTTTTTTTTTTCCTTTTCATGCCCAAGGAAATTCTTATTGTTCAATCTCTTTGAGTAAGTATTTAAAAATAGCCTGGTTGTAATATATTCTATGTGTACTTGGGATCAAATGCAATTTCTTCTTGGAGATTTATATGTAATTATTTTATCCAGGCTCCTTCCCCCTTTAGCAATCTTAACGGTGCCCAAGGTTACTTTAGACCAACATTGATAAAATTCATTCTCTGATTAAAAAATAGTCTGATATCAAAACTCTATGTACACTGTAGACTTCCATTGTCATAGAGTCTTTATTGTCCTGGGTTCATAGGCTGCAGTCTTTGGAATATTGTATTTCTATACAGCTTTCTGTATTCTCTTTCCCTCTCTGCATTTTAAATAGTGTTCATAAACCATCATTTTATTGATGCCATTTGAATACCAAAAACTTTGCAAATTCATTTGGAAGCAGTGGATACCAGGAATACAGGATACAGGAATTTTGCTCAAAGACTTCTATTAGGGTTCCCTGGTTGTTAGCAAAGAAAAAAAACAAACCAAAAACCCCCAAAAAACCCCAAACAAACAAACAAAAACCAACCAAACAAAAAACCCAAACCTCAAACAAACAAAGCCAAACCCCTAGAATTTTAGAATTGTCTCTCCTTTAAAACACTTAAAAATATCCTCCTATCTGTTATTGTCATTATATTTATTAAGAAAACCAATTAATGTCTAGAACAGGTAGAGCACAGTGTGAGGTTAATTGCTTTAGATGGTAAACTAGTAACCTGCTGAAGATTACACAAGAAGTTTATGGCAAACCCAATAACACATAACTGATATTTTAGACATGGTATCATCTACTGCTGATATAATGAGCCCAAAGTGTCCTGTGAGAGAGGAAAGAAAAAGCAAGAACTGTTTCTGTTATTTTCTGTCACTAAATCAGGATTCTATTTAAGCTGCATTGTTATTAAATTTGAATGAAACTAATTATTAAAACCAGCAAGAATTTTTATTCTCGGAATTTAATGAATCATCACTTAGCCAGCCCAACCCACAAAAGAACAACCACTGTTTTAACAACATTGGGAAGGAACCAGTCAAATGGTATTACAGATTTAAAGCAAAGGATTGAAATTTCAGGTCTGAAATTTTAGCAGACTTTAACACCACTAATAAATTTACTGGGATTTAATGTGTGAGAGAGACTGGAGACAGAATGAGCAAAAGAATAATTCTGTCCCAGGGAAAAAGACCAAACAAAAATTATCAAAAAGTTGTTTAATTTCTTAAATGGTCAGTGTGTGCTGAGCTCCCTGCTGAATGGATGAAGAAGGTCGTAAAAAATGGAAACTTGCATCAAAGTGTTTTGTTTCCACTGAGTGGACCCATGGAGGGGGAATTAAACGTTGAATGCATTGAGCAAGGGACTGGGTGCTCCCATAGCAGTGCAGTGCTGCCAGCTGAGCCAACCACAGAATCTCTGGCTGTGCAGCAGGGTGTCCCCAAGCCCTGTGGACCAAAGCCCTTTCCAGGAAAGGAGAAGGATGGCAGGAAGAAGGGAGTGCTGGGAAAACACTGAAAGCAATTTCTAGCAGGCAGAAGGGCTGAGGAAAGCAAGCAGCTATTGTTAGAGGAAGGAGCAGCAACAGTCAGCAGGAGCCAGAGAAGCACTAATCACTGCTAAATCACTGGAAGATGTCCCCACTAAGCAGAATTGCCACCCCTGCTAACCAGAAGCCATTGACATTAAATATTGTGGAGCTGAGCTCGGCTCTCTCAGAGGCATGCTGATTAAAAATGCCCTGATGAAATGGTGTGTACAGTAAGAAGTGGTACTTAGTATTTTGTCTTCATAATGTTTTAAATTGCTCTGTATCCCCACTAGGTATTTTGCCATTCTCCATTAAAAATGGGCAACCGTGTTTCAGAAGCACAGAGCTACTGCAGGGCTCCACTGGCATTGGAGGATGGATTTGAGGATGCTCAGATAATTTTTGGAAGGGCCTGGGTTTACACTGTTTGATAGGTAGCAGCGAATTCTTTTTCTTTATCATACCTGTTTTTTAAACTCTGTCAGTGTCTCTAAGTTAGTCTTAATACTTCTTGCTTAACATAGACTGGAAGTTATATAAACGACCAGAAACTGTTCCTCCCACATCAGTGCTAAATATCATGGTTCATTGTTTTGCCCATGCTGATTTATGATTTCACAGCAGTAGCTCCATAAAGCTCTAGAATGGATTTTCACATCATAAAAGCACACTGTTTTGAAATTCTTTGTCTTTTAGGACAATTTAATGAAGTAGTTAAAAATTATTCTGGACTGAAAATGTTTTCTGCAATCAAGAAATAACAAATCTGGTACAATATAAGAAAGCAATTAAAACAAACAAACAAAGAAACAACAACAACAACAACAAAAAGCCCATCTCACTCCTGATCATAGAATGATGCTTCTGAAAAAGAGGAGCTCAGTGGGAGAGTTTTCCTTTTTCTTTCCTACTCTCACAGATGCTTGTGGTGTACCCTGCAGTAATGCCATTTTCTTTGTACATTGAGGAACGTTTAGGGGAAATTGAAAAATAAATAAATAATGCTCTTTTTATTACTGAAGAAGGTCACATTTTGATTTTGCCAGGAAAATATTTTAATATAGCGTGGGCCAGGGACAGTCCTTTATCCCAGATATTTCAGGCTTTTATCTAACATTGCAGTATCCAGAAATCTTTCATGTGAAGTGAATGTCTGCAGCAATAGCCATAACTTATTTGAGAGAAGTGGAAATTTTCCCTTTCAAGCAACAAGAAGTCTGCCTGGGCTAAGATGCCGGGGAATGGTCTTGTTTGTTTGTTCCTTGCATTTTTATTAACATCTTGGATTTGGAGAAGCCTGTGGAGTCTGTATGGTGAAGGGGACATCCAGAGCCTGGTACAAAACTTTTCCTTCGAATGGTCCAAGAAAAACCCCGCCGACCCAAAGCAGTCCTAAGAAGGAGCTGTCTCTCTTTAATGCCACACGTGTTTTGTTTCTCTTGAATCTGTAGAGAGCTCCCTGAGGCTTCAAAAGAGAGACAGGGCAGGGGAAAACATCCCTCATCCTCCCCATCACTTGATTCCTCACAATGTTACAGAGAAGCTGCCTCGGGAAGAGCAGTGCTGGAAATCAATATTTGATCAGATCTGCTTGTGTTTATTGACATAAAAGAATATTTCATAGAATCCTTAAGGTTGGAAGAGACCTTGGGAAATCATCTAATGGATGCTTAATGTCAGTAAGTGTTTTCTAATCTGATTGGTCCTTCTCCATATACAGGAAGGGTAACTGTGGCTGCAGGCAGTGACAGGGCTGCTGAGGAGCCTGTGACATCTGCTCCCAGTGCTGCTGGCAGAGAAGCACTGGTTGGCAAGCTCAGCTCCCACACTGCCACTGGAATAACTGGGTTTAGAGCTCAGCTTCCCGGATTTTGAATGATATTCACACGAGGTACACAACAAAATATTTCTGCCCCAGTAGTGAGGTTTGTCCTAATGGTTGGCAGTGCAGAGAAAAAAATCCATGGGATGGATCGAGGCAAAACACCACATTGTAGCCGTGATGAGTGAAATCTTGGTAGAATGGGCATTAACCTTCAAGGTGGTTCTATCATATTACCTTAGTAAGGCAACTCTCCAGCTCTGGAATCCTTGTGCAGCTGTTGTCAAATATCACAGCTTACAAACACCCAGTTCAGTACCTGGACATTTGAAAGACATATTTTACTCTTGCATAAAACCCTCTTTTCGTTATTAATTTATTATTACTAACTGGAGATCCTGCTCCAAGAAAGAGATTCATATGCCCACCCCCCACCACGATTTTGCTATTTTGAGAGCTTGTTGATATGCAGTTTGCAGGTGGCTCAGAAGGTGACTCATGTAGAGTGTTTCTTCTATGTCTGTTAAAGGCCAGTGGCTTCTAACAAGGTTTTGGCTGCATCCCTCACACAGCTGCTCAACCCCATTGCTGCTGGAGTATGACCCTAAGTCCAGAGTAACCATTTTATTTATTTTTGTCTTGCAAACCCAGTTATTACTACTGTGCTTCTACTTGGAGCAGTGCTCTGTATTTTGAGACAATACTTGAGACCATTTGTAGGCAGTGAAGATGCACAATCAGGTGGTTTTTTGGTTTTGTTTTTTCTTTTTTTAGTGATTCATAGTGTTTCTTGTGACTGTGTTTATATTTGCTTACAAGTAATAATTATAGTAGATCGTAATAGTGCTCCTGTAGTACTTAGTCATATTCTAGGTATATTTCTATAAGTACATTACACATTATTGTCTGAATATATCTTTTCTGCAGTCAAAGCTGCATTGCCAACTTGGGTAGAAATATCCAGTCTGGCTTCAAACTTTCTTAAATGTGTTGGGAGAGTAGCTGGAGCAGAATGGATCTCAGAATGGGCTGGAAAACTCTCTAATATCAGGATAGCATTTCCTCCAACAGGTTACAAATTATACTGCTCTGATGTTGTTGAGAATGGGGAATAATTCATCTCTCAGAGCTATCACTGCATATTTGTTATCATGTATTGCTATAGATAGGTGATTTCCATAACCCTATTCATACCCCATGGAGTGGAAACGAGTTTATCAAGGCATCTGTAATGAATATGTGAATGCTGAGGGGAGGGGCGAGACAGGACAGTGCTGAAAACAAAGGGAAAAAAGACAAATACTCTAAGCTTTGGATGGTAAAATGCCAAATGATAACAGAATATTGCATGTTTTGTTACCTGAGGTTTTCTATGAGTTGCTTAATATTGGGGAAGGGAATAGATAAGCACATGAGAGGGAGCGAGGATGATGAGAAATAAAGCAGAAAATAAAAAAGAAAAGGTTTGAAGAAGCATAAAGTTGTTTGAAAACTGATTTTGTAAAACATGTATAGACACCTTAACAGATCAAAATGGCTGTTGAAAGTGAAGCTGCAAATAGGAACCTTTCAGGGAGGTTTGCTGCCTGCCCAGGTTTTCGTGGCTGTTTTCTCATTCCTGTGCCATGGCTTGGGAAGAGGCTGCTGGGTGTCCGGACACTCAGACAGGGCTGCTGTGCTGCACAGTAAATCCAAAATGTCTGACGTGCACTGCTCCCACTGCAGGGAAATAACTGTACATTACAGGCTGCTTTGGAGGATGGGATTGCTTTTTTTCCAATTCATTGAACAAATGTGTTAAAAGAGCTAAAATGTGATGCTTTTGTGTTTTACCAAAACTGCAGGGAAATTGCATCTTTTTTCCCCCTTTCTTGTCATCAACATATTTTCTTTATTCATGTAACAGTAGGTGTCATTTTTCTTTAATTATGCCCAGCTATCATATGTTGCTTTTATTTGTTGAGGATGTTAGTTTCAGGGAAAATAATTTAGACAGTTCTATTTTTCAGGCAACAATACACTAAATCCTGTGCTTACAAATTGCAATTAGATAAGAATTCTTCTTTCCACAATCAAATGTGGCAGTTTCTTACTGGAAAGTAATGATGAATCAAACTTATAGCGTAAAATGGGAAGATCAAAGCATTCAACGAAAATGTAATGAAGAAAATACACTTTTATGGCTTGGCATTTTAAATGTCCTCTGTTATATATCACCGTGGCAGCATACAATGGTATAAGTCTCTCTTTAGGAATGAATACAGATTAACACAGCCCCATTTTTTCTGCCAGAATTTCCTTCCTCTGATGATATTTCTCTTCCCCCCACCTCCCCCTGCATACATACACCTCACTTCCCACCCTCTGACCTAAAAGTATTTTAAACATGTTTAGCCTGTCAACAAGCCTTGGCTAAAGGTTTTTGTAGCCTTTGGTAATGACTTCTAATTTACGTGACTAATTATCCCGGGATAAATAGAGATGAGGTGCTTTAGGATAAGGCTAGTCTGCATGTCTGCTGGAAGCTCAAATGGTGCATTTTATAAAGATACAAAACTCAGCAACTCAATGAAATTAAGGTTGTGACAAAAGGCAGGCAAATTCAAAAGGAAGGCAAACACTTCTCTTCCTGAGCTGCTGCAGTTGGTTGCAAGAAAGGAACTGATGGCATGAAATGAAAAGAAGCATTGCTCCAGATTCTGGAGGTTATTCAGGTCCACACTGAAGTCTGGACAGATTTTGCCTATACTGTTTGTACAGACATATTTTCATACAGAATTGCAGCATCATTTGCCTGTCTTCACCATCCACCTTAGTGCATTTGTGTTGCCTTTATTCTTTAAATCCTCGTGGTAATCCCTCTGCGCCCCCTCACTCCGGTTCATACCACAGGCAGTGGTGGATGCAATTGAGCACACACATACAGCAAAGGACAATCTGCACAAGAAACTTAGCCCAACACCTGAACACTGCATGATGTTCTCCCAGATAGAGCAAACCTATGCTGGCAAAAGAGGGAAGGAACAAAAGAAAGGAAATACAGCAGCCTTTTTGCTGAGCTGAGCAGTTCGGTTTTTTCGAAGAGCTCTTGAGTTTAGAACTTAACCTCCACAACACTATGTAGAGTAATGCATAAGTACTTTAGGTAGTTTAGTCTCATTTTCAGAAGTGATTTGAGGTGTCAGACCTCTCAGGATGCTTTTGAAAGCAGTTGCAGACAGCTCTAGTGCTGCTCTAAGGCACAGGGGCTGGGTGCAGACCTGCTGTGCACCTTTCAGAGCTCTCAGCAGCTCCTGCCCAGCCTCACGTTTTACAGCCATGCTCAGTTCTGCCAGCTTAGAGATGGGCATGCTTGATTGTCTCAGATAATGTGGCCGTGCTTTCCATCCTTACTGGCCGCCTTGTTGAGCTCCTGGAATCTTCTTAGTGCAGGATGTTAGCAAAGGCCACAATTCCAGGATGTACGAAATGTAAAAAGTAAGGTTTTATTTAGGGATGTACCCAAAATGCTGCCCGACTTGCTGAAATTGATTTTGGAAACGTGATGTCTAAGTCTTTCATGAACCCACAATGCAGTGCTTAAAACATCCAGAGCTAAGTTGCCCAGAGCAGGGAGAATGACAGATTACTCAATTCCCTTTTCAATTACTTAACCACAGGATCATCATTCTACTTCACTCAAATTGTGGTATATTGATTTCTGTTGTGACTCAAAAGATTTTAATTTTTAATAAAAAGTTAGCATGATATTCTCTTTATGTGTATAAATCCAGAATAATCTGCCTTTTGCAGACAGGGTATTTAAATTGAAAGACCCCATAATATCTGTCATGTTTATAAGGAGCTCTCCCTGAGTTCACATAACCAGAACCCCCTTGCTCAATTCCCCACAGGACAGCAGTAGCACAAAAGCTTTTGAGGCCTAGATGAGACAATTAAAGCATAATGAACTATTAAATTTCAATAACCCTTAAAAGTTGCTAAAAAGCTCCCAATGAAGAAAATCGGTTTCAGGATAGCAGCTGACATAAATTACAGAGAAGAAAAAGGAGAAAGTTATCCAAAGCCTTTCCTATCTTTTATTAAATTATATATATATATGCCTATAAAGCCTTATTAATACAAATGGGTCTGGGGTATTAGTAGAATACTGAAGAACTTGTTTTAAATTGCCTATAGGTTGTGCATACTGACCCCAAACTCCATTTTACTGAGAAATGTGAACAGATTTTCCTTCCTTGGACATCCTAGTCCCCAGGTAACAGCAAATTCAGGTGTAGCACCTTGCCAGTGCAGCACACACTCAGGGCAGGGTCCCTTCCCAGGCCACCAGCAGCTCTTAAAAACCCTGTGTCCAGGAAAAAAGCCTTCTATACCAGCAATCCCAATAGTGATAAAAAATTTCTAGATGCTTTTCCATTTGACAGCTTCTGTGGAAAAGCTGCACAGTGAAACTTGGCCTGAGGAAATTTCTTGGGGACCTTCTGTACTTTCTGGCACACTTCCCAGGAAGGGACTAATCAGAAAAAGCCATTTTTCACACTTGTTCTTTGGCCTGTCCTCTGTGACCTATTTTCTTGACTAATCCTGTGATTTTTATCCCAGCCAATGCCAAGTTGCTTTTGTTTCTGCCTGCTCCTGACCAGTCCTATAACCCTTAGCTTCCAGCAAGGTTTTGCTCCCAGCAAAATGTGGAAATCTGAGTGGTTCCTCTTGCTCCAAGTACTCTTCAGAATCAAGGGACGGTATAAGTAACTCCAAAATTCAAGAGCAGCAGCGCTTTTTGTATTGCTAAATGAAGACTTCTGGGCAGCCGAGGTGTTCCCTAGAAGATAAAATACAGTCAGGCCAGGCCACATGTGATGCGAGGTTTGCACTGAAAGCAAAGAACCCCTTGTGAAAAGCTTTTTATGGTGATCTGCAAAGCTTTTATTTTGTTGCCAAAAGAGGGAGCCCTCACAGAATTCTCTCCGCTTTAAGCAATAGTTTGGCTTTTGGGATCTGTTCTTTTAAAAAGCTCTGAATTTTGTTTTTCTTACTAAATTTGAGGCCTTTTAGGTTTAGAGTAAGTTTATGGCACAGATAGTGTGAGCTCTGAGTTTTGCCCTCTTAGGTTTCAACGACCTCAGGGCACAAAGAGAGAAAATAAGCTTTTTGTTTTCAGAATTATTCAGCTGGCTATCATTAAGTACACAATGCAGCTGCATTAAACACCATATTTTAGCATGCCAGTGTTAGAAATAATAATCCTGCTAAACTGGACAATGCATGCTAGACACAGCACTTGTTTTAAATGGTATATGATTTTGTGTCTTGCAGTTTGGGTTCCACTTTGCCTCCTGTTTATGTGAGCCGGAATTGTCAAAACGGGTACCCAATTCACCTCTTGGCCACCCCAGAGTGATATTTTTACTGTGAAATACTGAACTAATTCTGAAATTCTGAATGTTTGGGATGGGTGAGAAGGACCTCTCCAGTTTGCCTGAAGATATAAAGTGTAAATTTATGCTGGGTTTATTTGTAATCACTTGAAGAACAGAATCCAATATATTTTGGAAGGGTTTTAAGAATTGTAGCCAACTTGCTACTGATTTTTACCCATGGATTAGGTTCAAAGCAGAAAGAGAAGATACAGGCACTTTTATTAGTGTTTATCTGCAGAGGGAAAGCTTTTTTCTTGAATTCTGTGAGAGACTGCAACAACAAATAATAAGTTTACCAGAGAGACTCAGTCAGTGTTGATTCATGGTTTACCCTTACATCTTTCTGAGCTTGAACTGGTTAAAAGAAACTCTGGCATGAGAAATTGCAAGTATTTTAGCTGATCTCTGCCATCTTTTTTGAACCTCTACTGGTCCCTAGACTAGTTCCCATTTGAAGAATTTATTTTCAGTGTAATCATTCCTATGGCTCTGTGGCTCCAATGCCTCATTTGGCATTTTCTGTTTTGCACAGCAGCTCTCTCTTCCTTTGGGATGCAGTCTGAGTGGACATGACAGTCCAGCCTTTCTTATCTCCCCCAAATCAAATCCAAACTTGCAAAGAAAAGTGAATAATTGGCCAGTAGGAATTTTTAAAAATACTTTTATTTGATGATTTGAGATGTTTTGCCTTGCTTTTTNTCCATGAGATTTGACGCTTAGAATCATTCTCCAAATTATATTACTGCCTAAAAACCATTTGTGTGTCTAATTCACTCTGAGGTCAGTAGTTGAAAAATGTCGCATCCTTTCTCTTGGCAAGATGTGGGGCGTGATATAGCAGGATTGTTAAATCAGAGCAAAGTCCCATTTTAAATGCTTATTTCTGATTTGTTGTTAGTCAATATTGTGTTAGGGTTGCTGTGGGATTATTGTACCCTAATGGGGGTGAGATTCAGAGTAAGTGCAAGGAGTAGATTGGCTGAGATAGGAAGGATCACATTTAGATGATCACTTCTTTTTCTCTTTTCCATTATGTTTTTGTTGTTTTGAACACTATTAGCATTCCCAGTCTACAGAAACAGAGGGGAGACTTAGAGCAGGAGATAAGTTGATTGCAATCAAATGACATGATAAAACAGAAAAATAAACCCAGAAATAATTTTAGGCATTTTATTTTTTTTTTTTAAGAACATTCTGAGTTAAAATTGAAATGGCCAGAATGGGTGTTTCTGACATTTTATGGATGTTCTGCATAGGTAGTGTGTCTCCAAATTTTGGATGCTCTGATATGCCATATGTGCTGCAATTCCTAAGCAATACAGCAGATGTTTTAGGTGATCAATTCAGAACTCACTGGCTTTGTTAAGCTCTCCTCATTCCCAATTTTATATGATGTGAATGTGCCTGTCATCATAAGTAGAGGAACAGTTCCATATTTAAAAATCCGTGCATAATTCAAAGTTGACACAGTAGCAATAGTAAAACACTCTCCAACCTAGAAAATCTCATGTTCCTCAGAGTCCAAAACACCTAGTTAGGGAAAGCCATGGCCAGAAAAAAATTAGCTTTGTGTGGCTTGAAACAAAACGTAACTGTTCTTTTGAGTTTAGGTTTATTGTACAAGGCAGATGAAAGCTGACAGTTCTGATTTCTTTGCTGATCAGAGGGCTGGGGGACCTGGTTTGTTTGCTTATTTGGTTTTAAGAAAAAATTCATCTTATTTTTTATGTAATCTGCTACCAAGCCATCTTCCTAATGGCATCTTTTTATCTTCAGTTCTCTTAACACTTTCTTCTCTGCTGCTCCTTGCTTTGCCAGTTCCTTGTATGCAAAGTGCCTTTTCTGCCCTAAGATCAGTTTCTCTTTCTCTTCTCTTTTTTGTTTTTTTTCCTTTATAAGGAGCTTTTTAACAGTAATCCCCAATGATTTTACTTAGTTTTCTGCTCATGTGGGCTGGAAATCTATTCAGGCTTCATTAAAAAGCTCATTTGAAAATACTGATTCTATTGTATTGTCTGAACCGTTTCGTTTATTTATTTCAGGATATAAAAGATGTGAAATCTCATAATTTTTTCCAGTTTTAAATTAGCACAGATATATTCCTTGTTGCTGAAATAGCAGAGAGACTTTCTCCTGGAGTGGTCTGTAGGGAATAAACTTTTCCCAGGGTAGGCTGGGACTGGAGAGGGCAAACGTGAGCTCCTGTGTCTCCATAACCCAAACCTGCAGGACCGTGACGAGGGTCCTTCAGAAGGAAAAATGTTCTCTGTCTTCAGCAGCCAAAAGAAAAAATTATTCTCACTGAAAACAAGAATGAATCTGACACCTAATTTTGCCAATATAAATTGGAGCATTTACATTTGTGCTGGTCTTTAAAAAAAAAAAAAAAAAAAAAAAAAAAAAAAAAAAAAAAAATGAAAACCCCCTAAAAATTTTTTTTTT